>CAJVGC010000591.1:17022463-17607424 GCA_910822075.1 Senecio squalidus
AAGTTTCAGGTTTAACTCTAGGCTATAACAATTTCTTTTTCCCAATTCTAAATTGCCCTTACACTTATATTTTTGTGCAATTATATAAATTTAAATTTAAATATATCAAATAGGTCCTAAGTATATAAAAATACACATAATGTGTTGCGACACCGGAATATCACAAGTACAATCGGGTAGAAGGTTCGGATCCGATAGAGCTGATCCGAAGAAGACCTTCAGCCTAGTTCTTATCTCCGATCTTGAACTATCTGCACAAGGAGGCAAACACACGAGTAAACGGAGCGGGGATGATCCCCTGGTTTACCTCGGGCGTAAGAGTAAGATTATGGAGAGTAAGAGTAAATAAGTAATGTAAGAGTGTATAGTGTTTATGAACGTTACCCTTGAAGTGAAGAGTGAGCTTGGTATTTATAGATCTTGAGTTTCGGATAATAACATGCTCGAACCTTGTTTATCCTGGAGATATTCCGAAGTATTGTACTTTCTGTCGAGAAGTCATCCTTCGGCCTCTTGGTCCTTAGGATGCTCTTCGGATAATAGGTGTTGTTTAGATTCCCTTTCTCAAAGATTGTGTCTAGCCTAATGGATCTTTCGGCGTACCATTGGTTTGGCCGATAGAAGTCTATCGGCTACCGATGGTACGTCATCAGCCCCCCTAGTCAAGTATTACGTAGTTAAGACTATGTAATGCTTGACTAGAAGAAAAAATAAAGTGTTTCAACTCTTTCATCTTCCTCTTTCGGTTAACTAGGGTGTGTCTCTTGAGTTTCTTCGGAAATTTGCAACCGTCTGACTATTTAGGCGGGATAATGGGTTTTTAGCTTCGGCGGGAAGATTTTCAAATTGCTGCATTTAATGCTTATTCCATCTGTCGCTATTCCATTGGTCGAGAGAGGCGGTGGGATTAGACGCGCGTCCCATCGTCTGACATACACTTGCTTATATAGCTTCTTTTACCCCATTTGTAACTTTTTTCTCACCGTTTTCTCAATTACACTTTTAACTGTGTGTGTTTTTCTTCCCTCAATCTTTCTTTCGTTGCTTTTTGTCTTCTCATTCTTTCGTGATGTCAAAGAAAGATAAGGAAAACCTTCGGAGGTCTTTCAATAGTTTGACCCAGGAGGACCTTGATGCCCTCTGTGACAAATATGCCATCGGCGTTGGCTATGGCGCTACTCTTCCTGGTCCCAACGACACCATTCTGGATGCGCCTCCCGGCAAGATAGGGGTTTACGCTGAGTGGTTTGAATTTTCAAACCTCCGGCTTCCATTCTCCAGACTCTTTTTGGAGGTTTGCGAATATTTTAAGTTTCATCCTTCCCAGATGAATCCTCTCGGAGCTTTGAGACTTACTTGTTTTGAGGTTCAGAGCTGGGCTCTTGGGTTTACACCTTCGGTAACTCTTTTCCGGGTGTTTTATAAGCTTGGAAAGGCGGGGGATTGGTAAGAGGAGGAAACCTAATCCTGTTTGTTCCTCCGGTGCTCCTTCCGGCCGGAAAAACTGGAAAACCAAATTCTTCTATGTGAATGCCGGCGTGGCTCCCATCCGGATGAGATGGAAGCATAAAGATGAGTCTGTTGCCGATGAGCAGGTAAAGCAGGGAGAAGTTTCGGATGATGCTATAAGAGCTTTGACGACTCACCAAGTTGAGTGTCGTACGCTACCGGAGCACGTGTTGGTGATGGCCGGTATAAGTCGGTTTTGGACGTCGAATATTTCCAAACCCTGTCTACAGTTGCACGGCCGAGGTATGTTATGTTCTTGTGCTCGCTATACCGATGATTCTATGATGATTACTTATTTGCTTTATCTTTCTTTTTTGTAGAATTGCCTCTGATAGATTTTTTAGAGTTGAGTGATTGGTCCTCGGTTAAGTACCTTTCTCGTACCCTTGCTAAAGATGAGGTATCCTGGCTGGTCCGGACGAATTCTAGAGTGATACACATGTCTTCTGAAAGACTTCCTGCTCCTTACACCGAAGCTGATGCGGTATTTCCGGCGGGTTATACACTAAGAAATCCCTTAGATGAGGATTTCATTCAGCCAGCCGCAGGAACTATCATGGGTAGTGGTGCTCATCCGGCCAAGAGTGGTAATAATAATACTATCCCTTTGCTTTTTCGTGCTTTGTTTGCGAAGACATCACCCTCTGTGGGAAATGCAGTTGCTAGGAAGAGAAAAGCTACGGACTGGTTTGCTCCTCCGGAATCATCCGAGGGCAAAAAAGTTGATGATGTTGAAGGTGGGGAGTCGGAGGAAGAGACTGCACCGACGGTTGAGGTGTCCAGCAAAAAGAAGAAAGTTTCCATGTCTACTACCAGCTTGACTGTCAGGGAGAGAGGAAAAGGTCAACAATCTGAGATTCGGTCGGCTACAGAGACCGATACTTCAAAAGCTGGGGAGAAAAATAAAGAAGTCGCTACTTCCGTATTCCGGGGTAAGTTTATTGTCCTTGAAAGTTCGGAAGAAAGAGGTGTCTCGTTAGATGGTACGGAGTGTTATCTTGATCCTCCTTCTTATGAGACTTCTTCCGAAACAAGGAGAGCTCTCGAACTGATAGTTGATGATGATTTCCCGACAGGTCCCCAAACTGAACCTGAAGCTGTCACTTCTAATCCGGAGCCGATTGTCGAAGATATGATTATTAAAGAACCTGTTGTTGAGAAACCGATTGTTGAGGAACCGGTTGTTGAGGAACCGATTGTTGGTGTTAAAAGGACAGGTGAGAAGTCCTTCGGAGAGGCTTCTTCTGCTATTCCAACGGATGAGGAGTTTGTGGCTCCTAACTTGGTTGACGAACCCCTACAGGAGCCTTTTGTTGGGGTTTTGCTAGATCAGGCACAGGATGATCTAGGGTACCGGCGTCTGTCGCCAGAGACTGTTACTTATCGGCCAATATCCCCCCTTATTCCATCACCGGAGCCGAATGAAAACTTAGCAGCTGAGACTTCGAATCAGCCGGAAGGTATTTTTCTTCTTTCTGGAATTGTTCAACCTTCTCCTTTTTCAGAGTTTATTGACCCCCAGTTATTGTCTTTCGGGTAATCTAGTGGCGGACGAACGTATGGAGGACGTCCAAGTGCCCTCGGAAGAGGAAAATTCCGAAAATTCCGAAACAGAGTCTGAAGGTCTGGACACTGCTTTGGCCGGGACATCCTTCGTTCCGGCGGTTAGTAAGGTCAAGTGTGGGGACCTCTTCCGACCGGACTCTTATGAAATAAATCGGGATCTGGTTGATAATCTCGCTACCCCTGCCGAAACTCTTCGTTTAGGAAAACTTGGGAACATCCAAGCAGGACGTGAGTTTGACTTTGCTCTGGCCTCTTTAAACATAATAGGTCCTGACCTCCGACGCCGAATGGAATCATCGGCTCGGGAAACGGCAGAGCATAGATTCCGGGTCTTGGAACTTGATGGTCAACTTACTTCGGCCAAGAAAGAGCTGGCCGAAGCCCTTGAGCGAAAGAAGCAGTATCGGGACAGAAGTCATCGCTTGTCAAAGGAGGTGACTAAGTTGAAAACTGCTTCCTCCGGTCTTACTGAGGTTGCTACCCGAGAG
Organism: Senecio squalidus; assembly: GCA_910822075.1. Taxonomy (NCBI): domain Eukaryota; kingdom Viridiplantae; phylum Streptophyta; class Magnoliopsida; order Asterales; family Asteraceae; genus Senecio; species Senecio squalidus. The sequence goes on from CAJVGC010000591.1 coordinate 17,026,027, forward strand.
CTTCGGGAGAGATGGGAGGTAGAGCATCAAACAGCTTTGGACAAACTGAAAAGCTTCATGGATGCCCAAAGACAGACTGACATAGCCAGCTTGAAGGCGGAGCACGAAACAGCCTTGGCCGAAGCTCAGGCCAAATGCGATATGAATGGTGATGTGCTCCGGTCTTTGGAAGAACGGTTGAGGAAACAGGCATCTGAATTAGCGGAACTTCGTTCGGACAGAAGTTGGTTGGTAACAATGGGTCCGAAACACGTCGTTCAGAAGCTACATTCTAGCCAGGAGTACTCCCGTCCCCAGACAAACATTCAGATGCTTAACTATAGACTTGGGTGTCATGATGGTTTAGTTGCCGGTGTCAATATTGGACGTCTGAAATAGAAAGCTTCTACTTCTCCATTCTTTAATGTCAATGCTGCTTCGGAGCTGGAGAAGGCCATAACCGATGCTTCCCACCTTAATTATCCGTACCTTGAAGCCTTGGCAGCCACTGATGGTTCTCCGATAGAAGACTTTCAAGCTGTTGAGCCTGTTGTAGGTCCTCCTTCAGATGAGGAATGAAGCTTCTATGATCCGTCTTTCTTTTGTTATATTGTAATGAAATGTATCTCCGACCTGTGAAGATATATTGCCACAAACAAGTTATGATCAATATATTTTTTCCTTTATTTTATTTCCAGATTCATTTGCATCTTTTACTTGTTGTAATTTATGTGTTGTTGAAATGCTTTGTGTGAATCTCTAGAAAAATTATTCGGAATTAAGTTCGATACATATTGAGGTTAGGCTCAATTTTTATTCGGAGTTAGGTCCGATACATATTGAGGTTAGGCTCAATTTTTATTCGGAGTTAGGTCCGATACATATTGAGGTTAGGCTCAATTTTCTTTCGGAGTTAGGTCCGATACATATTGAGGTTAGGCTCAATTTTCTTTCGGAGTTAGGTCCGATACATATTGAGGTTAGGCTCAATTTTCTTTCGGAGTTAGGTCCGATACATATTGAGGTTAGGCTCAATAATTATGAAGTCTCGTCCTTATTTTTTCTTAGACTATCTGAATTGATTGTATGTTCAAACACTTCGTCAAGCGTCACGAACATTCATTCGAATAGTGCTAATAGTAAAATGAAGGAAAAATTGGCTACGAGGGCCTTTCATTCATATAAAAAATGAAAAAAGATTACATTACTCATAGTTAGCTAACTATAATACTTTCGAAGGTTCATGGCATTCCATGTTCTGGGTATGGGTGTGCCGGTCATGTCTTCCAGCTTGTAGGCGCCATTGCCCATATCTTTGACCACCTTGTATGGACCTTCCCATTTTGGCCCCAGTTTACCTTCGTTTTCCTGCCGACTCGCTTCGTTCTTTCGGAGAACCAAGTCTCCTTCTTTCAACACCAGCTTTCTCACTTTCTTGTTGTAGGTTTCTTCGAGTTTTTCCTTGTACTCGGCCTCTCTAACTGCCGCTGCATTTCTTCGCTCTTCCAGTAACACCAGATTGAGCCGGATTTCTTCTTGGTTGGTTTGATCACTTCCGGACGTTACTCGGTGACTCGGCATCCCTATTTCGGCTGGGATAACAGCTTCGGATCCATACGTTAGGCTAAAAGGGGTTTCGCCGGTGCTCGTTTTCTGGGTGGTTCGATGTGCCCATAATACATGGGGTATTTGATCCACCCAGTCCGTTCCTTCCCTGCCTAATCTTGCCTTTATCCCATCCCCAATGCTTCTGTTAATCCTTTCAACTTGGCCGTTGCTTTGCGGGTGTGCCACCGAAGTAAAAGTTTGTTTGATTCTCAGCTCGCTGCACCATCGTCGCAGTGGATTGTCCGAGAATTGCTTTCCGTTATCTGAAATTAGTTCACTCGGCAGACCGAACCTGCACACGATATTTTCCCATACGAACTTCTGAACTTGTTTTCCTGTGATCCGGACGACGGGTTTAGCTTCGACCCACTTTGTGAAGTAGTCTACTGCTACTATCAAAAATTTCATTCCTCCGGTTCCAGTTGGAAATTTTCCCACGATGTCTATCCCCCACTTTTGGAACGGCCATGCCGATAGTATAGACACTAAATTGTGTTTCGGCAGTCTTGGAATGGGTGCATGGATTTGACAAGCATCGCACCTTCGGATCAGTTCGATGGCATCAAAGTGCATAGTTGGCCAGAAGTATCCCAATCCCATGATTTTTGAGACCATACTTCGTGGTCCGGCATGCATGCCACATGCTCCCTCATGCATTTCCCGGACCACATAGTTGGCCTGCAATGGTCCTAAACAACGAAGTAAAGGTGAGAGTGGGTTTTTTCGGTAAAGAGTGGTACCTTTCACTATGTAATTTGGTGCCTTCATCCGGATTTTACGGGCCTCCCTCGAGTCTTGTGGCAAGATTCCTTCTTGTAAGAACTTCATTATCGGTGTCATCCAAGTGACTCCTTCATCTTCCACAATCATCAAGGTTTCTTTTGGGTTAGCTATAGCCCGCTGGTCTTGTTTTTCTATCATAACTTCCATCGCTGTGTGTCCGAATGCTATGGACGCCAGCTTGCTCAACGTGTCCGCCACCTTATTTTTCGTTCTTGGGATTTGTTCAATCGTGCATGATTGGAAAGTGCCCATTAACTTCTTCGCCTTCTCTTTATATTTGTTCATCCGGTCTTCCTTGGCTTCGTATGTGTCATTAATTTGATTGGCCACTAACTTTGAGTCCACTTTGATCTTCAAGTGGTCCACTTCTTTCTCTTTGGCTTTCTGTAATCCGGCCAACAGGGCTTCGTACTCGGATTCATTATTGGTGTTATCAAAGCAAAAACGGATGGAGAATGAAAACTCCTTTCCTTCCGGGCTAACAAGTAAAATTCCGGCACCTGACCCTTCCGAACTAGAGGATCCGTCAGTAAAGAGACACCACGTGCTTTCTTGGTTAGCGCCTTTTTCTTCGGTGTTGGATTCTGTTGACCTTTTTCTCTTTTTGTTTTTTGCCGGTGCTCTTGTCGCAGTTTCTTTCGGAATGATGTCTTTCGGGGCGGTGTCTTGGTGTACAGTCTGATCAGGAACTTCAGCTAGGAAATCCGCTAGCACTTGCCCTTTGATAGATGTCCGAGGGACATACTCAATATCGTAGCTTCCTAACTCAATGGCCCACTTTGTAAGTCTGCCAGCCGTTTCTACGTTCCTTAGGATTTGTTTCAAAGGTTGGTCCGTGATTACGCGGATGCTATGTGCCTGAAAATATCTTTTCAACCTTCGGGATGTATAAACCAAGGCCAGCGCTATTTTCTCTATTTGGGTGTAGTTGTTTTCGGGACCTTGTAACACCTTGCTGACGAAGTAGATGGGCATTTGTTCTCCCTTTCTTTCAGCTAAAAGGGCTGAACTAATAACCTCCGTCGTTGCTGATAGATACAGAATCAGGGTTTCCCCTTCTTTGGGTGCCGTAAGAGTTGGAAGTGCCATGATAAACCTTTTCATTTCCTGTAAAGCTTCTTCAGCTTCCGACGTCCACCGGAAGTCTCCCTTTTTTACACAATTCTTTAAGGTCCGAAAGATTGGTAATGATTTTTCGGCAGATTTTGAAAGATATCGTCCTAAGGCTATAACTTTGCCATTTAGGCTCTGGACTTCTTTCATCGTCTTGGGAGACGGTATACCTTCCAAATCTCGAATCTTCTCCGGGTTTGCTTTAATGCCGTTTGGGGTGACGATATGACCCAAAAACTTCCCTTCTTCCATCCCAAAAGAGCATTTCTTGGGATTGAGCTTCATGTTGATTCTCCGAAGATTGGCAAACGTCTCCCGAATGTCTTGCATCATGACTTCTTCCGATGTGGATTTTATAACTAGATCATCCACGTAGGCTTCTAGGTTTCTTCCAATCTGTTCCGAGAAAGCCTTATCTATCAATCTTTGATAAGTTGCTCCGGCGTTTTTCAATCCAAAAGGCATTTTTCGGTAACAGAAGATCCCCATATCGGTGTGAAAAGCCGTCTTGTCCTCGTCTTCTTTGGCCATTTGTATTTGATGGTAGCCCTTGTATGCATCCAGAAAACACTTGTATCTGAAGCCAACCAGAGCTTCCACTTTTAAGTCCACTTCCGGCAGCGGATAGGCATCCTTCGGACAAGCGTCGTTGAGATCCTTGAAATCGACACACATCCTCCATGTATTGTCACTTTTTCGGATCATAACTGGATTAGCTACCCAGGTCCGGTACCGGACTTCGCGGAGAATTCCCGCCTCGGTTAATTGTTTAACTTCTTCACACGCAGCCCTACTTCGGTCGGGCGCTAGACCCCGCTTCTTCTGTACTATCGGGCTTTTCCCTTTCTGGATAGTTAGCTTATGTTCGGCTAAACCTCTTGGTACCCCCGTCATATCTGAGGGTTTCCAAGCAAAGACATCTCTGCTCTGTCGAAGGAGCGTAATAAGTTTTTCCTTACCCTCCTGAGTGAATGTATCTCCGATGGTAACGGTTTGGTCCGGATGATCCGGATGAATAATAACCTTCCCCATCTTGATTTCTTCTTCTTCCTTCCGTAGTATTCTTTCAATCTTTTGGCATTCCAATACTTTATGCGCTTCCGGACGGATTTCCACAATTCCTTCGGGAGTAGGGAATTTCATGAGGGAATGTGCTGTCGACACAATAGCTCCGAGCTTTGCTATCCCGGGTCTTCCAATAATGATATTGTATGGAGAGCTGGCCCGAACTACCAGGAAATCAATTTCAATTGTCCGAAACTTTTCATCAGTTCCAATGGTGAGGGGTAACCGGATTTGTCCTATCGGTTTCACTGCTTCTCCGGAAAAACCGATCAAGTACTGAGAGCATCTCTCCATTCTCTTTTGTACCTCGGGATCTAGCTTCAAAAAGCACTGTTCAAAAAGTATTTCTGAAGCACTTCCATTGTCGATATAGATCCTGTGCACTGTCTGGTTCCCAATGTCCCCCACCACGACCATTGGGTCTGTGGTTCCTTCAGCAGCGCCTATCGGAGGAAAAGACATTTCCTGTATCATCCAGGGTTCCATTCTTTCCTCCCGACGTCCACTACTTTCTCCTTCACAAAAAACCATTTGTATCTCCTTTCCTTTTCCTTTTCCGGAGTACTGAGGTCCTTGCTTCTTCTGGCCTCCTAGCTTGATCCCTTCCATTAAATGATTCAGCTGACCAGTTCTTACGGCTTCCTCGATCTGCTTCTTTAACTGAAAGCAATCGTTCGTATAGTGTCCTTTGTCTTGATGGAATTCACACCATCGGTCGAGGAACCTCTTGTCTGGAGTTCCTACCAAAGGAGCTGGAGCAGTGAAGTGTACTTTTCCTTTTTCGGTGGCCAAAACTTCGCTAGGAGTCTTGCTTAGTTCCGTGAAACTGACTTGCCTTCGGGTTTCTCCGGAAGAAACGAAAGGAGATGTTCGGACAGATCCTCGTCCGAACCTTCTCTCATGACTGCCGGGAGAAAAGCTTTTTCTGTTTGGGGAAGGTCTCCATGGAGGACTTGCTGGTGGAAAGACTGTTTTCGATCCCTTTCGGGACGCAGCTGTACTGGATTCCAAGTATTGTCTTGAGGCTTCCTTCCCATTGAGGAACCTCTTCACGCGCTCCATCATTTCACCCACGGATGGCGCCAAATGTTGCGACACCGGAATATCACAAGTACAATCGGGTAGAAGGTTCGGATCCGATAGAGCTGATCCGAAGAAGACCTTCAGCCTAGTTCTTATCTCCGATCTTGAACTATCTGCACAAGGAGGCAAACACACGAGTAAACGGAGCGGGGATGATCCCCTGGTTTACCTCGGGCGTAAGAGTAAGATTATGGAGAGTAAGAGTAAATAAGTAATGTAAGAGTGTATAGTGTTTATGAACGTTACCCTTGAAGTGAAGAGTGAGCTTGGTATTTATAGATCTTGAGTTTCGGATAATAACATGCTCGAAGTACAATACCTTGTTTATCCTGGAGATATTCCGAAGTATTGTACTTTCTGTCGAGAAGTCATCCTTCGGCCTCTTGGTCCTTAGGATGCTCTTCGGATAATAGGTGTTGTTTAGATTCCCTTTCTCAAAGATTGTGTCTAGCCTAATGGATCTTTCGGCGTACCATTGGTTTGGCCGATAGAAGTCTATCGGCTACCGATGGTACGTCATCATAATGTAAATGTATGTAATTTTAAAACAATTAACGTATTTTTAACAACTATATGCGATAAATCAATAGTAGAATATATAATGTTAGATTTTTCCCGCCGCATCACGCAATCATATACATCCACGTTATACTTATTTATTAGACTATTCAGCAACTTAATAAGAATTTTTGAGTCGAGTCCTTAACTCGTCCAAACTTGACTCTTGTATGTGCGTGTTTTTTGCTTATAAGAAAACAAGAACTCAAGCTCACCTAGAACAAGCTTGACACGAGTTTGAGCTCAAATGACTCGAAAAGATCCCGATTTATTTGCAACCCTGCCCTAGCTAGTCAAACCTAGCTAGAATTCTCTCCAAAAATAAATTTCACAAAAACATCATTTGGCACATAATTTTTATTAAGAAAGATGATGAAGTAGCATTAGTTAACACCCCCTCACCAAATTATATTGTTGTGGAACAGTGGAAGTGAGTAGAAACCATTGAAGAAGACGAAGATCTATTCCGGTATGGTTAAACCACCAACGTGGTCTGAAACGTGTAACGCGTTATTAACTAGGTTTCCAATGCATTGACTCTAACAATCAAAATACGTACGTTTTTGTCCTAACTATTTAGCATTAGCATAAATGTACAATAGTAAGAAACAAATATCAAAAGGTTACGAACTTTACATCAAAGGTTCTTGTAAGTGGCTATACATTTGTCTACTTGTGTCTATATTATGTTGGTCCATAAACTAACAAGCAAATTAGACAATTTCTACTTTTTTGTTTTTCGTTTTTAAACATATTATGTAACTAAGATTCCCTTTATAGAAATTGATAGTCGAATTTATCATGAAAGGATGTCATAAAGTTCAAAGGGACAACACGGACTTAGCGACATAGTAAAGGAGGAGTTTACAAGTGCATTCGTCCAAACTTAGAAGTATTTGTTAACTTATCTCCGTGATCTTTTGCTCCGCTTTCTTTAAAAACCTTGTGCTTCTCTTTATTTGAATCTTCTTCTTTGTGTTCTTCTCGGTCTAAAGGAATACATAAAGACATAAAGTACATTACAAAGGAAAAGACAACGATCGATAAACACTTTTAAACGATACTTCTCCAAGGAGGTCTCGTATGTTTTTCAAACAAAATTTAGATTTTCAAAGTTTTTACTCAATTCCTTTTTATACACTTTTTTTAGATCCTAATCTTAATGTATAATAAAAGAAAGGCTTAAAATATCACTTAGCAAGATAATAGCCGTTAGATGGAAATCCAACTTTAATTTGAACCATTTGGTAATTTTGATGTCTTTAATAATTTCATTTTAACCTTTCTACTTTAAATAATTTAACCCTTATTTTAAATAGTAATAATTTAATTTTAACCCTTCTACTTTAAATTAATTCTAAAAAATACAAAACATATTTTTTCTTCACACATACACATTTTTAATATAAAAGGAAACTAAAATTATTTTATTGTTTTACGGGTGTTTTGAATATAAACGGAAAACATATCATATAAAAAAATATTTTTTTTTTTTGTCCTATTTATCCAATATTTTTGGTTTTTTATATATTATAAAAAGAAAATAAAATTATTTTATTGTTTTACGTGTGTTTTGCATATAAACGGAAAATATATCATATAAATGTTTTTTTTTTCGTTCTATTTACGCAATATTTTTAGTTTTTTTATATATTATAATTATTTTATATTTAATAAGGTTTTTTCCGAATTATATAGTAAATTTTATTTTTTCACTTTACAATTGCTAACATAATTATTTCGGCTACATGACTAATAGCTTTCTATTAATCTTTTTATATAAGTTATAGGTTATTTGTTAAGATTGTATATTTTTTGGTATAATTATTCGCGTATTAGACGGGTCAATTAGCTAGTATAAATATATACATATTGAATTGTATTTTTTTCTTTAGATCCTAATAATTAATTGGAAAAGGATATACACACAACAATCCTTAACCATACACAACAATTTCATATTGTAAGACAATTTTATCCTTATAAATTTAGCTTAAGTTTACCATTTACTCCCACCATATTTTCCAAAGATTTATACTCCGTATTTAAACCATATATTTACACTTTTCTACTGTTTTATAAATCCACGTTTCTTTTACCGTTATCATTTTATAATAAATATTTTAATGATGTAAATCATCAAAAAGTGCAAGCACTTGGCTCCATTTGTTATTCTTTTACCATGACTATGTTATTTTACTTACGTATGTGTCTGTACGTCTAATTAAGGATGAAGGTACTAGAACTGAGACGAGACCTGCGAAATTGAGGTGATAATGGTAGCAACAAATAACGACAATGAGCGATTGTAGGGAGAAAATGCCTCATGGCCAAGGATGAGTACGTTTGTGAAAAGGGAAAGAAAAATAATTTATCGGATTAAATATATAAAAAGCGAAGATAAAAGGATAAAATAGTCCAATTATATAAAAATTGTTGTGTATGGCTAAAGAGTGTTGATATATAGGCCTAAATTATGTAAGACTAAACATGCCTAATCCATACAAAATATCACAAATGAATTTCCACTACTTATCTCTTCTGATACTAACCAATCATTTTTTCAATCATCCAATCACATCTTTAGGCCTAAGTTTAGGGGTATAAGAAAAATTAAAAGATTCCATGGTTGTCCCATAAGACATGAGCAATATTTTGTTTATGATTGCTTGCTTTTATATTTTGTCTTTATTACCACTCGGATCTCCTTTCTCAAATGCCCTTTGCCTATCTTGCTTTTACGCTGCTTAATACAAATCATTGATCAAGTTATTTCGATTATAACAAAACCAAAGTTATTTTCTTTGATGTTGATGTTTTGCCATCTTTAATCGCCTACTATAGTTGTTGAAATAATCACTCCAACAAACTTAACTATTATCCTAAATCATACAAACAAAAGAATTTATGTTCGTTCAAACCAAATATTGTTATCAATGTGATGAACTATTTTAAGAATTTACGGGTTAGATAAAAATCATTACTTTTGTTCCCACGAAAAGGGCCAGCTCGACCTGACTGTGCTCAATTGTTCACCAACTTAACTTAGGAAACAGTTCGAGCCGAGCCTCCACGCCCTCAAACTTCTACCCTATAACGACAATGAGATCATCTAACTACTTGATCTTCAACGCAAATATTAGAGTGGATAGTTTATGTTAATCCAATATTAACCCGGTTGGTATCCAACTATCCAAGGTCTAGAATTTAGTAGTCATAGTCTCTATTTATATTAGGGCTGAGCATCGGGCCAATACCGACCCGACCCGACCCGATACCGACAAATACCGAAACCGAAAATAGACAAAACATCAAACCGAAACCGAACCGAATTTGCATCGGTCGGTTCGATATTGTGACGGGCTACTCGGGTGAAATATACCGAAAATACCGAAAATACCGAAAATTAAGACATAAATTGCTCTGCTGTGGAAAATACCGAAAATACATGATTTCTTTTTCACTTCATGTGAATTAAAGTTGCTCTGCTGTTTGGTTTTGGAAGATAGTCCTCCATAACTCTTAACCTGTTCTTTCATTAGAACACCTTGCATGTACTCCCTTTCCCATGCCACAGAACTATCAAAGTCTAGTTCACTTTCCCCTTCATCTGATATATGAGATAACATGTCTGTACTTTCAGAAATAGAAAACTCTCTAGTAAAATCCCCAATGCTATAATCTTCTTCCGGAGGTAGTCTCTTGCTTGGGCTAATGTTTCATCAACTCCGAGTGCAATCAGGTATTTTGGATCGCCAGTTTCAAGAATAATAATGAAATCCCCAATTAATTTCGGGTGTGTCGGGCCACTGTCGGTCTGGATCGGTTTTTCTACCGACCCGACCCGAATACCGAAAACGATGATTTAGCCTGTCGACTACCGTCCCGGTGAACCTATTTCGGTCTCGGTTTTGATCGGTATTGTCGGTTTCGGTCGGGCCAGTCGGTTTCGGTCGATATTTCTCAGCCCTAATTTATATGTACTTTCTTTTATATATTGAAGGCAAGCAATAAACAATAACAATCTTTGAGTACTTTATATGCTTTATAACTCTCAATATACATATATCTGTTGGATTAAATTAGATTGATTCATGTTATTTACATACCTCCTGACGATCCTGGGATGTTGTTGAACATGTTAGCCATTGATTTCCAGAACGAGATGATCGTATTATGATGGAGTAAATGAGAGAAACCACTATGTGTGTGTTAGGGATGAAGATGGTGGCTTAAGTGACCAACCCTAATAAGGGTTTATGATGGTCCTTATATAGACACTCAAATTAGGAGTGTGTACCATTTAGTCCTTGGTGTTTAATAAGTGTTTATATTATAAGCTCTCATAGTTCCGATCACCTAATGGGAAATCTATAGTGTCAGTAAGGTAAATACGTCCATCGAATATTTACTAGACACAGATTTCAGTTAGTGTCAGTCATCATATCAGTAAGGATAAATGATCAATGAGGGTCACAAATAATATGGGTCCAACATTCTCCCACTTGACCGAGTAGATCATTTATCTATGAGTATTAATAAGTCCGTACGAGATAATACTCATTTTTGTTTCAAACCGAAATCATAGTCAATAAGTACAGTCGTAGAGAAGAACATCTACTCAGGACCCCCACTAGTCAAACTATGACTCAAATTCAAAACTGAATAAGCAATGATAGACCAACTAAGACAAATTTTGTTATAATAATGTCCAACACAGTTATGCGCATAAGGTGTAAATAATAGACAAACAAAATCTGAATAAGGAGGAAAATTTTCATTAATAAATAATAATGACCAATAAGTACAATATGTTATTAAATTAAGTCTTTTGTAAGCCCCATATTCGACACGTGTCCTACGAATATATTAGGAGGAAGACCTTTGGTCATCGGATCCGCTAGCATGTCATGTGTACTTATGTACTCAACACAAAGAGCATTTTCCTCAACCCGTTCGCGTACAAACAGATACTTTTTGTCGAGATACAGCCCAGCGCCAGTCGAACTGTTACTGTTCGAGAAAGTTACAGCAGCTGAGTTATCACAGTAAAGCTTCAATGGTCTAGAGATTGAGTTGACGAGTTTGAGTCCACTGATCAGGTTCCTTAACAACATCCCATGACAGGTTGCATTATAAACGGCAACATATTCAGCCATCATAGTAGACGTTGTGGTCAGTTTCTGTTTATGACTCCGCCAAGAGATTGGTCCGCAAGCTAACATGTAAATATACCCAGAAGTAGATTTATGGTCTTCTTTGCTTTTAGCAAAGTCAGAATCAGAATAACCTACTACTTCCAAGTTGTCACTTCTTCTATAAGTTAATTTGTAGTCTTTGGTCCCTTTCAGATATCGTAGAACCTTTTTAGCCGCTTTCCAGTGTGCTAATCCGGGGTTAGATAAGTAACGCCCCAGCATACCAGCGATGTAAGCGATATCCGGTCGAGTACAGACCTGAGCGTACATAATGCTCCCAACTACAGATGAGTAAGGTATCATCCTCATTTCAGCCTTCTCAGTTTCAGTGCTCGGAGTTTGATGAGGTCCAAATACGTCCCCTTTAACTACCGGAGCCACAGTGGGTGTGCAGTGCTGCATGTTATAGCGTTCTAGAATACGGTCAATATAAGCCCTTTGGGAAAGACCTAGAACACCATTACGTCTGTCTCGATTTATTTCGATACCTAAAACATAAGAGGCATCACCGAGATCTTTCATGTCGAAATTATGCGAAAGCATTCGCTTCGACTCATGTAGCAAATCCAAGTTGTTACTTGCAAGCAGAATATCATCTACATACAAAACAAGGATAATAAAGTTACTCCCACTGATCTTGAGATAGGTGCATTGATCCACTTGATTCTTTAGGAAGCCATCAGATTTTACGACTTCATCAAATTTAAGGTACCATTGTCGTGATGCTTGTTTCAACCCATATATCGATTTATTCAACTTGCAGACCATGTGCTCTTTACCTTTTGGAATAAATCCTTCAGGTTGCTGCATGTATACGTCTTCTTGCAAGTCACCATTTAGGAAAGCGGTCTTGACATCCATCTGATGTAACTCTAAATCATAATGAGCTACGAGTGCCATGACGATCCTTAGGGAATCTTTAGAGAGACAGGAGAAAAGGTCTCTTGATAATCGATTCCTTCCTTTTGAGTAAAACCTTTTGCAACCAGTCTGGCCTTATAGCGTTCGACGTTTCCATTCGGGTCTAATTTGGTTTTGAACACCCATTTACATCCAATTACTTTGGATCCTTTAGTAAGTGGAACCAATACCCAAACGCCATTACGCTCCATGGATTTGAGCTCTTCAATCATGGCTTCAATCCAATGAGTGGCCTGATCACTATTAATAGCTTCTCGGTAAGAGGTTGGATCAGTAAGTTTCCCAATGTTTTCGACTTCAGCCAGATAAGGTTCGAAATCATCAAAATTTGTGTTTCTGCGAGCCCTTGATGATCTCCTGAGCTGAATTACAGGTTCATTAACAAGCTGTTCTTCGGCGTTAAGATTAGGAGGCATAGGAGGTTCAACCGGTTCATTAGGAGATCCAGGTATATTGGGAGCAGCGTTGGGTACAAGAGGAATTATCGGAGGAATCGTAATAACCGACGAGTGGTTTCCCCCCGCTTCTTGTACTTCTTGCAAATCTAAATCAGGATTTGTCGTGCTCCCACTGATCTCTGAATTTTCGAGGAAAGTGGCATGTTGCGTATCTATGATGCGGGTAGAGTGAGAAGGACAGTAAAACCGATAACCTTTTGAGTTCTCGGGATAACCAATAAAGAAACATGTAAGGGTTTTAGAATCCAGTTTCTTTAAGTTAGGGTTATAGACTTTTGCTTCGGCAGGACAGCCCCATACTTTCATATATTTTAGACTCGGTTTCCTACCTGTCCAGATCTCATAAGGAGTTTTAGGGACAGATTTTGATGGAACCCTATTGAGTATATGAACAGCTGTTTTTAAGGCCTCAGTCCAAAGAAATTTGGGTAGGTTAGTGTTGGCGAGCATACTTCTCACCATGTCCATCAAAGTTCGGTTTCTCCTTTCAGCAACACCATTCTGTTGAGGAGAACCTGGCATGGTGTATTGGTTAATTATGCCCTGTTCCTTGCAAAAATTATAGAAGGGACCAGGAGCTTGACCAATATCAGTATGTTTACCGTAATACTCACCTCCCCTATCTCATCGGACAACTTTTATCTTATGATCAAGTTGGTTTTCAACCAAAGTTTTATAATCGACAAAAGTTTGTAAGGATTCAGATTTTTCTTTAATTAGATAAAGGTGCATGTAACGCGAATAATCGTCAATGAATGTAATAAATGATGTATGTCCTGTTATTGATGCGGGATAGGGGCCACTAATATCAGTATGAATTATTTCCAACAAGTTGGAACATCTTGTGGCTCCTTTCTTATTCCCTTTAGCCATTTTGCCTTTGAGGCATTGAATACATGTTTCAAAATCACTAAAATCAAGAGAGGGTAAGATTCCTTCTTTTACGAGTCGTGTCATGCGATCTCGTGAGATGTGGCCGAGACGTTTATGCCACAATGTGGAGGAATTCTCTGCTTGTTTAGGTGATTTTGTCTTTGTTTTAGTTATGTCATCAATATTAAGAGACAACAAAGACTGTGAGAAATTATGATCTAGTTCTAATTTATACAGTAATCCATCCAAAAAACCACAACCAAACAATTCATTATTAAGAGTAAAAGTGATCCTGCCACAACCATGAGTAATTACATAACCTTCAAGATCAAGTCTAGATATAGATACAAGGTTCCGAGTAATTCTCGGTACATATAAGGCATCTACTAATCTAATACACTTTCCGGTATTCATATGTAAATTTAAAATTCCCATGGCTTCGACATCTAAGAGATCACCATTTCCAACTCTAAGTTTTCTTTGGTCCTTTGGTAGCTTCTGGATTGTAAGGAATCCCTGTAATGAATTTGTCACATGGACCATAGAACCAGAGTCACCCCACCATGTATTAAATGGAACATCAGTAGTAAAGGAATCAAATACTACATAAAGAATGTTACCTTTCTTAGCTAGCCATTCCTTGAATTTAGAGCAATCTTTCTGTCCATGCCCTTTGGAGCGGCAGAATTTGCAGTTAGTATTGCTTGTCGAGGATTTAGGGCCAGAGGTAGCAACACCATGATTTTGGACTTTATTTTCAGTCTTGTTACTGTAGTTACCTTTCCTCTTCTTGAAGTTTGAAGTGGTAGTAAGGTGAACAGCAGCTTCAGGTTGAATGTGCTTAAGACGATCTTCCTCTTGAACGCACATAGCAATCAGTTCACTTATCGACCATTTATCTTTCATAGCGTTATAATTCACTTTGAAAGTGTCGAACCGAGCAGGCAAGGAAGTCATTATGAAGTGCACAAGAAAATTATCTGAGACTTCCATTTTCAAATCCTTAAGCTTGTGAGACATGTCAACCATCTTCATTATGTGTTCACGGACACCATTAGAACCTTCATATTTAAGAGTTAGCATCTTTAGCATTAAGCTACTCGCAGTTGCCTTAGACGATCCCTTAAAGTGATCCTCAACAGATGTGAGGTAAGTTTTCACTTTGTCGTTATCAGGGATAGCTCCTCGGATGCTGGGATGAATTGAGTTCTTGACCATCATTAGGGACAACCGATTCGCCCTTTCCCACTTCTCAAAGTCCGCTTTCTGAGTCGCAGTAGACGCAGCAGTAATAGCGGCGGGTTCATCATGGCGAATAGCATAGTCCATGTCGAGCATTCCCAGAGTTAAGTAAAGTTGCTCCTTCCAAGAGGTGAAATTAGCACCAGTAAGTGCCTCAATGCCGAAGTTTGGTACTGTAGTGGAGAATAAGGAGGATTTAAGATTATGATACGAATTTTAGAAGATTTTATAGTGACAGAGTTAGCTATATAAGGCAGACTAAGTAATGTCCCTTAAGATAATAGAACTAGAGTAATGTCTAAAATAAGTAGACCTAATAGTAATGTTCCTGAGACTAAGACCATATAAGTAATGAAGCTAGTGATAGGTAAGCCTATTAAAAAAACACCAAAATAATAAGCTAAAGTAAGGCTCTACTTAGATGTTACATCACCTTTGGGCAGAAATAACTAATATCTAAGTAAAATTATGAGCATAAGGTTTATGCAACACAACGTTTGTCTTTTGACCTTTGGGCAACAAAATAGAACATCGTGTTTTAAGGCATAATAAGAATCCTTTCAAGCACACAAGTATATTAAATCACCTTTGGGCAGAATTAATATCCTACGTGTTTATTATGCTAAAGGAAAAATGCAATCATAGGAATCACCTTTGACCTTTGGGCAACAAAAGATGAAAACATGAATATTAGTGCATAAGTATAATAAGGTCACATATAAATAAGGTGACTAAATAAGGTGACCACGACAGTAAAGCAGGGGTCAAGGGGGATTAATCCTAGATGAGATTATATTCGTACGGATGAGATTATATTCGTACGGATGAGTATTGATTCGTACATATGTAAGTCCAGGTTCGTGCGGATTAATCCTAGATTCGTACGGATGAAACATTTAAGTTCGTACGGATGTAAGCCTAGGTTCGCACTGATTTAGCCTAGATTCGTACGGATCAACAGTTAGGTTCGTATGAGGTGATCCTTGGTTCGTGCTAATGAACAAGTCAGGTTCGCACGAATCAAGCAACACATTCGCACGTATGAGACTTCATCCGTACGTATGAACAAATCAGGTTCGCATGAGATAATCTTTGGTTCGTGCTAATGAACAAGTTAGGTTCGCACGAATCAAGAAAACTCATTCGTACGTATGAGACTCATCCGTACGTATGAACAAGTTAGGTTCGTACGGATGAGCCTTCATCCGCACGGACGAAGTTCGTCGAAATTAGGGTTGCAGCAGCCGCCACCAGGTCAAAAAAATCCCATTTTTCATCAAAAAACCGCAAACCGCCGGCCAGATAAGTTGCATAACAGTAATAGCAATAGCCAGGCAATAAATAAACATGAACCAATGGATAATCACGAGCCATTGGCTCTGATACCACATGTTGGATTAAATTAGATTGATTCATGTTATTTACATACCTCCTGACGATCCTGGGATGTTGTTGAACATGTTAGCCATTGATTCCCAGAACGAGATGATCGTATTATGATGGAGTAAATGAGAGAAAACACTATGTGTGTGTTAGGGATGAAGATGGTGGCTTAAGTGACCAACCCTAATAAGGGTTTATGATGGTCCTTATATAGACACTCAAATTAGGAGTGTGTATCATTTAGTCCTTGGTGTTTAATAAGTGTTTATATTATAAGCTCTTATAGTTCCGATCACCTAATGGGAAATCTATAGTGTCGGTAAGGTAAATACGTCCATCGAATATTTACTAGACACAGATTTCAGTTAGTGTCAGTCATCATATCAGTAAGGATAAATGATCAATGAGGGTCACAAATAATATGGGTCCAACAATATCTTCAAGAATAGGCTCCTTTCTCACACTTTTCGATCTAGTTTAAGGTTATTTTTTGTTTGGTTGCTCAAACTACGGGACATGTTAGAATACATAGTTTATGTCGACCCAATATAACTATGATGCAACAATCCACTCCTTTGGAGCATTTTTTTGTTTTTATGGGAAGAGGATTCTTTTGTAGCAAATATATTTGATTTATCACTTAAAAGTAATGCATGTTTATCTTGCTATTTATGAAAGTGTTCCACAAACTTCTTAAATATTCATGTGATCTCTCTTGAATTTTCATGTAGTTGTTTTGAGCTAATAATGAAGGTATAGTGCAATAATGAATACATATGATATACCTTTACTTCTTGCCATTATAAAGACATGATATTGATGTGTCTTCACTTACAATCTTTACATTCTAACGACTCCTTTGCACTTAATACATCCTATCCGTTACTACAAGTCTAGAATCTATATGGTCTCCGAATGAATCTAGGGAGAGTTTTTAATTATTCTTGGTAAACCTAACTTGTTACTATATCATAAAGTAACGAAATTTAAATATACTGGTTATTTGAAGTAAATAAGTACTCCATCATATTTGTTAATTGAAGATAAACTCTTTCATAATATGATAGAATTCACGGGTTTGGACGATTATCCAATTAGTTTCTTATTATTTGATATTCACAATTCACGAAATGTAACGAGAGAGTGTACACATGTAAAAGATGGTTTAACAGATTAAGACGACGACAGTTTCGTTATGTTTATCAAAGTCTTAATGACACTTCAAAACTATATCATAATATAGCTTTTCATTGGGTTGTTGTTTTAACGTTACACATCTTCTTAAAATTTATGGACCTACTAGTAAGATTTCTGTATAAGATCATGGGTTCGAGTCTCGGCTCGTCCCCCTCTAGTTGGTGTCCCACTGAGCCATAAGAGTTGTTCGGATTCATCCTTATAGGGTCGACAATAACTGATGCCAAAGACACTGGAGATGAGCGTGTTCTATCAAATTTACATTTGTTTCTGGACAATATAGCTTTCCAAAATTTAATTCTACAAGTTTATGTTTTTACCCTTTACTATCATAGCATATATCGTAAATCCGCTATTTTATATATTCACACCTTAATTCATGGAAAGGAGTAGCATTTTTCTTAATTATATTTGTTTCAAAATACGTGTAATACACAAGTAGAGAAATATACTAAGCGCAGTCATGTTTTGTCAAAGCAAGGGATAAATCATAAATTAGAATAGATAACTTAGCGGGTGTTTTTGGCTTATTTTTCATAACTTTGAATTTTCTGGCTTATGTAACCATTTATAGGTTTATTATCGTTTATTATGTCATAATATACAGTAATAAGCCCACAAACGGTTATATAAGTCAGAAAATCCAAACTTATAAAACATAAACCGAAATGACATATAAACTCAAACAAACATCCTCTTATTGGATTTTTCATAATCTTTTAGTTAAGATAATTTTTATTTATTATGAAGGTAATTAGTGAGAGTTGTAAAGTGTGAGTGTTGGAGAATGTCCCACTTAGCTGTCAATGCGTGTGTATCTATCTATCTTTACATAAAAGCATTTTAATGCAATCACGCCTTTGATCATGCATAATTTCATGTGCCTTTAATTTACATTTCACAACCTAAACTACAACCATATATCACTTCCCCCCCTCCCAAAATCTCATTACAACTAACTAACTAACTAACTAACTAACTATATAGCTAATATTCCGATATCAAGAACTTATAATTCGAGCTACGGACGAGTCTTAGAGAGTGCCCTATAGATGATCGCATATTTTTCAAATTTTAAAGAGGTACTTTAAACTATATATACTCGCTTTCAGTTTTTGTTAATAATATATGTAAAGTTTAATAAAAAAAATTATATTTTAATTTTCGTATAGAACATCTTAAATATAATGCTCAACCTTGAGTCACTTCTGATTTGGGTGGACACAAACCCGACAAAGAATAACCAAAACTGCACTTTACCTTAAATCTTTTACGACTAATTTTACGCAACCTGAAAACTACTAATTGTTACAAAGCAACGATCGAATTAATAAAATGGCATGTAGTTGACAAAATAAATACAAAACACAAGTACAGTTTGTTTCCAAGGACATGAAACAAAGGATAGTCATAAATTCGATATAAGAGAGTTGGTATGTGAGTAGGGAGGGGGACCCACGACAAAATGACAGCAACATATAAATGAATCTTGGAACTCAAATAAATCAAAGTCACCAAGTAGTGGTCATGCTGTCGGGCACCTTAATCTATCAAATATAAAAAGGTTATTAGAAGATGAATTCACATATAATTTTTAATTTTATATAATCACAAAATAATACATTACTGGTGTTTCTGTAACTCGTATATATGAGTTCGTAGATTTTTCTTTGACTACGCTCCGTTCAATTCAAAATATTGGCTCTTTGCCCCTGAGAATATACCAAAACTGTCGAGCAAGTTTCGATCAGTTCAAATATTAATCCAGTAGTTGAGTGAACACTTAGGATCTGATAAAGAAAATTAAGACAGCTTCAATGGTTATTTATATTGATACAATTAGTTTTTCTTAACACAACGTCTTAATACTTTTAACAATTACTCGTTACTTAAGATTTTTATATCACAAATTATTTACTTTAAACATAACATATAAACACATATTTTTCTTTTTAACCACATGACCTTCCTCACTTAAACTAGTTGAAAAACATATGTTGTGAAACCGACACATCAACAAGGACTTTCCCGTGTTTTTTGCTTTTTTTCGTTCTTTCTTTTTTTTTCGTGTATTTTGGTGTTCTGTCTTTGTACATTTTGAGACTTTTTAGCCTTTGACAATATATTTTTCGGCTCATAAAAAAACAAGGACGGAGCTACATTAAACTGAGCGGTGTCAGCCGAACCAATTATTGAGGAACGAGCGCTTGAGGATGAGGAAAGATCGAGTGGGTGAGTTTCCATGTGAAGTAAGGTGGGGAAAGGAGAAGATGGTCCCATTCCCATGTTTAGATGTGTTTATCGAGAAAGAGAAAGTGGGGGTTTGACTGGTCGTATATACCTTATTATATCAACTGTTAACAGCTCTACATATTTAGAATGTTTCATCTTTTTCTAATTATTGCAATAATATCACTTTCTTATATTTATTAAAAATACATCTAACGTCGATAAACAAAATAATAAGAATTACGTGGTCCGTTTAACCCAAAATTTGGTTGTATGACAAAAGTTGGTAAGTTTGCCCCGTGTGCTTTTGCATATGAGCGTGTAAACGTTAGTTTACACTTGTCACTACTCGTAAGTCCACTTGTCGATTTAAAGAACAAGAAAACCAATCACTCTAAACGTTACAAATATGTGTTAACGAATTTAGGTGTCGAATAAAATGCTAACCACAACTCTGGAGTTTTTGTATCAATTGAAAAAGGGCAATATGTATTTGTAGCCTTTATATTTTTTTTTGAGCAAATACTTGTAGCCTTTATAAATATGATAAATCTTGTTTTTTACTATAATATTAAAAGCAAAATGGGCCGTTTGGTTGTTTTAGAAAGTCATGTCATGTTTCCTAGGCCCAGTAAACAACTCATCCTTGCTAAAGATCCGATAAAAGCCCGATCCTATCATCATTCAATAAAAGGTCGGACCAAATCCTAATAAAATTATTTGAATTCGGGTTTGGTTTGGTTTGGGTATGACATACATTTGGTTTTTTAGTTTTGGGTTTGGTTTTCGGTTCAAGTAATAACAAACCAAAATTAAATCCGTCAAACATTTAAGTATGTTAATACCCTCACTAATTGAATTCCCGATTGGCGCTGTAAAATATAACACTTCTATAAACACATCATGCCCAAATCCAGTCGACCAACCCCTCTTAGCCTTTATGCTGTCGTCTATCACTCTTATTAATTCTGACTTTTGTGTAAAATAAATAAACGACAAGCATTGACTTAATGGTTATATTTTGAGTAACACTAGACCGCGACTTTTGAACAAATAAATGAGGTGAAACACATAGACACATAAGGGACGATAAGTTAAAGATTATTGCCCTCCGTGTTATATCATATTTCATTTTAGATATATGTTTGTTCCAAAGATGTCAAAGTTAGTTTAAACACACAATAAGTTTGATTAAGAAAACACTTCCCTAACTACCTAATATAAATGATTAAATGGGTAAATGCAAATTCTCTAAAGTATTTTGATCCGATATCTCAAGTATCTATGTATCGGCGAGGTTTGAACTCCATGTAGATCACGTATGTTCATTTCATTTGAGACATGCCATACATTAAACGACTTTGATTTCTTTTATATTTTGCTTAACAAGGTCTCATTTGAAACCTTAAAAAGATGTACCGTAAAAGCGGAGTTGGTAGTGTTTTTTATACTTGAAAAAAAGAATAACTTTTGTTCTTTTAGCACATTCAATTTTGAGTATATATACTTGGAACATTCAGTTTTGAATGAGTAGAGAAGGTTTATCGAAATCTCTATCTACTTTTCTACATTAAATGTGTATTCAGTGCATTCTTTTGGAACAATTTCAGTAATTTGAAGTGTACTTCATTTTGATATTCTTAGTAGAAGGTATATACAGTGACGGAGCCAGAAATTTATGTTGAAGGGGGCTCGATTTTTTTTTCCGATAACGTAAACTGTCTTCAGCTGGCTAAAAAAGAAGGGTCGATTGAGAAGCCCAAGTACATCTTCGTCTTCAGCTGCTGCTTCTGTCCCATACTTACCTGAAATCTAATAAGTTCAAATATGAGTTATTCAGTTGTTTGTTAATGGTTTTTGTTGAGAATGATTCTTGGGCAGTGGAAGGGGACAGATTCCTGGCTTTAGAATACAACAATTTAGACAGCTGTTACAATTTATGATTAGTTGCCTATAGGATTTATATATGAAAACAAATACACTTTAAATGAAAAGATTGTAGCCCATTAATTAAGCCCAATAAAATGACAAGAGCCCAAAAGAAAGTTAGAAACCCTAGACTAGAAAAGTAGTAGTATATATGTCCTTGTTGAAAACCATAGTCGGTTGGCTGCTGAATCGAATTGAGATTCTTCCGTTTAGGAACAAAGTATTGTTTCCTGGTCAGGTCAGTTAGGGGGGGCCGAGCACCCTCCAGCCCCCCTACTGGCTCCGTCGCTGGGTATATATACATACAGTGACTTCGATTTCCGAAGTGTAAACATATATACTTTGGTTACTTAGACAAAAAGATCATTTAGTTATGATGTTTATTAAAATTGTGTTGGAATCCAACAAATATGTCAGACCCCGTCTGTGGCGGAAACGCAGGATGTGACCGATTGACAATCATCACAATAAAGCATAACATAGAGAAATACTAAATGCAATAATATAAGAAAAGTGTTGTGACACTGCCAATTAACAAGAAAGTTATCTTTGTCTCATGAACACGTCATACACTATAACCCAAACGAATCATGAATAAAATAAGATAGTAACGCAAGGTAACTGAAACATAGGCATGCAAGCTCGGAATAAATTCAATGTATCAAGATAACATAAAGGTGAAGACTAATGTGTGAAGACAAATGTAATGCACTCTAGAAGTCTTCTAAGGCCCGTACTCAGTATCGTCCTATGTCTGCTCATTACCTGAAAATAAAGCTCAAAAGTCAACATAAAGTTGAGCGAGTTAATTTAGTAGTTTATAAAAGATAAGTAAGCAAACCATATATAATCAAGTAGTATATAAAGTTGTGTAACAATGCATACATTTCACAAAATAAACATCACAATAATCCGTAGTAGCCATGCTACTGATCGACAAGTAACATTATGCCTATACACATGCACCGCGCATGTAGAGCCAGATACACTGACTGCATCTTACGATAGTCACACTCCCATGGTATCAACAAGGACGTTCTGTTGATACGTTGGTAACATCAGTCAGATGATTTATCGGATGATTTCTGATGCCCAAGTAAGATCCACAACCAGTAGTTTTGAAAAGATGCATTTGTTTGTTACACGTTTTTATAAGTTTCCAAAAATAGCAAGTTTCTATAAATAGAAATTTATTTATAGTAAGTTTCTCATTAGTAGTAAATTTCCAAAAATGGGAATTTTCCAATAATAGTAAGCTTCCAAAAATGGAAGGTTTTTATAAATAGAAATGTCTATTTATAGTAAGTGTAAGTTTATTGAAATCTGTTTGGTTGAGCTTTACTTTCCCCCGATTGTTTAAAACATATAAAACAGTTAAAAGTTGGGCAATGAACTCACCTCGAGAATGTAGGAAAAGAGACACTACTCAAGTAATGTAAGTATGTGTGTGTATGTAAGGTAGGTCACAAGCTAGTCCCGACTATACGATGAGCTTCCTAAATAGTAAGTAAACACTTATGAGTACTTTTCCATTTTAAAGATTTAATATCGTTTAATGTTTGTTTAGAAGTGCTCAATTAACCGTTTTATAGTACTCGTCAATAATGGACCAAATAGTAGATTTATATAAGAACGTTAAAAACTCAGCTAAGTATCCCCTGATACTAAAACAGACATATCTCGAGTTTGAAAAGGAGTTGGATGGTGAATCTTATATATTCAAAAATTAGACTCAGATGGCTAAAGCTTTGATTTACATGTCTCTTAACAAAACAGATCAGAGAGCAACTTATGATCGAATGAACACGGAACAATGAATCTGAATACAAACAATAGTTTTTTTTACAACATGACTCGAATGAAGGTTTTTAAATACCGAACGATCGCGTAAAATTCTCAAACACTCGAGTCATAACTTTAATATATAATTAAGAACGTCATTCTTAAAAATCTTCATTTTAACACCTTTAAGCAATACCACAAGTGGACACAAATTCGGATATGGAAAACAATACAAAAAATTCAGATTAGACCCACGTTCATTAAAAGTCAGTTTAAAAGATTTTGACAAGGAACTAGCCTACGAGCCTTACACTTTTGAAAACTAGACTCCGAAGGATACAGGATAGATCTAGGGATCGATCAGTTTGATTAATTTATGACCAAGTTAATTCCGTTACAAAACAGGTTGTATAATCTGCCCAATATGTCAATTTTCATAGATTGAGTTTTAAAACGAGTTTGAGGAATCCAACGAGTATACAAAGGACCTAGACCCTTATGGTGACATATAAGACCTGATATAAACCCACAATAATCAGTTTTACAATATTTTTAAGTTTGC
This sequence comes from Senecio squalidus, assembly GCA_910822075.1. Taxonomy (NCBI): domain Eukaryota; kingdom Viridiplantae; phylum Streptophyta; class Magnoliopsida; order Asterales; family Asteraceae; genus Senecio; species Senecio squalidus. Next base: position 17,049,990 of record CAJVGC010000591.1, read on the forward strand.
TAAGTCGTTACACCATTTCAAGTTATCAACACCCAACATATCATTTTCAGAATTTCAGATTTGACCAACGTTCACTAAAATACAGTTTCTGAGAGTTATACAAAGAGTTAGACAACAAGGCTTATATTTTCAGAAAGTAGATTCCGAGACCTACAATATTAGTTTAGACCTCAATTTCAAATTCAAAATAATTTAAGAGTTATGACTCGAATAAGACATATCAAAACTCATTTCATCAAGTTTTTACATTTCAATATATAAGTTTACGAATTAGGGTTTTAGAAGATGATTAGCTTATAAAACTTAGATGTATCATTTTAAGGCGGTAATATAGTTTATGAAAACCCTGAATTCAGTTTATACCACACCAAAACAACACGATAATGATATGCAACATAAGATCAAAGATTGAACACAGTATTAGGGTTTTATACCCTCAAGTTCGAATGAAGCGATTGAACGTTGATGCCTTGATCTTGGGCACAAACACAAAGTGATTGGAGACCACAAACTTAACACGACCAGAGCTTGCCAGAATCGATCATGGATCACCCATGGAAGGATCAAACAAAACACAAGATTAGAACTCCGAATGATGAACAAGAATGAATTGAAGAATCGGCTAAGGAAAAACAATGAATCAAATTGATAAATACCAATACCTATATGAAATCCTTGAAGGAGGATGATTGCATGAATGAATGAATGATGATGATCAATGATGAACTCCAAGAATCAAATTTGATGGCTGCAAGAAAGAAGTAGGCGACAACAAAGAGTAAGGAAGAAAGAAAATTAGGGTTTGATTGAAATGTTGTTTATATATGGATGACTATTAACGCTCTGTTCTCGAGTCTAAATTTTAAGGAAAATAAAGTAATGTGAAAAAAATTAAAGTAATGTAAAGAAAAGTAAAGTAAAGTAAAGAAAAGTATTTATTTTACTTTACAATCACCCCAAATATGCTCAGATTGTTTTATTGAATAAAATGTATAAACTTTACCTTCAAATCATTTCATTTCCTTTACTTTCCTTCCTAAAAAAAACTTGAGAACACGATAATTTATTATCTCCTTTCCTTTACCCTAAAAATAAAACTTAAGAACACAAAGTCAGGGTTAGAACCAATAAAGGAGTGTTTGGAACCAGATAACAAGATGTTAGAAGGAGGGTTAAGGCTTGGAATCGACACACAACACACCACTAACGATTTAGTTTTACTGAACTGGGCTCACGGTGCGGAACAGTAACGAGCTACTGCGTCGCAGTCCCCCGTGCAAGAATGTGATTTTTCTCGCGTACGAACAACAGACGTTTCTCGAAAGCGGAGAGCACAAAATAAACGTAACTCGAGACTATGATTTATGTATAACACGTACAAGCATTGAACACAAACACTCATAAATAATTTAATATCTTTTACGTAACAATGTGAGACGGTAATATAAAACACCAGATTAACCATTAAGTCATTTAGAAGCTCATTATAAAACACCAGATTAACCATTAAGTCATTTAGAAGCTCATCTATCGGGGACTATCTACTTGTACCCAAAACATAACACCATATTACACACAAACACATATTTTAAACACACAACAACAATAATACACAAGTTTTTAAAATTTTCAGTAAATAACGGTAGTGAACTAGAAGTATAGTAGACTAACTTAAGACGAAAAAATAACGGTTGTCACACACATATAATAACCACAAATATTTTATTTTATAAAGTTTTAATAACTTAATTTATTTTAAAACATTATATATTTACTTATACCTAAATTCGAAACGAGGTGACCGAATTTTGTAAAACTTAGAAAAGGGTCAAGCTCGGTCGAGCTCGAGTTAACTTTATTTAAAGTTGTTAAGTAATAATTCGGTCAAAATAGTAGGTGCTTCTGCTTAATATGTAAGTAGTAGTGAGTCTTGAATTAACAGTTGGGTTAGTAGTTCACCTACTAATTAATCAATCTCATCTCATCTCATCTGAGAGAGAGTAGCTAAAATCAGTTTTGTTTATTACAGACTTCAAGTGAGGTAGCCTAGGGTTTTCCGTCACTCCATAAATCACAATCTCCAGCATCAGCAGCAATGGTGAAAAATGATGAGACCGAAGATGATAAGAGGTACTATCTCTCAATTTCATTTTTATTTTTTTATTTTGTGACATTTAGTATCAACACTTTTGATTATTTGATTGAATTTCAGGAGAAAAAAGATGGTTCCAGGTGGATTAATGAAGGCTATGATTAGACCTGGCGGTGGTGATCATTTGCCTTCTGATGGCGATCAGGTTCCTAATTCTACCTGTTTCCTGTTTTTCGTGTTTTCGCTTTTATTAAATCAATTTCGATATTCTGCAGGTCATATATCATTGCACTCTTCGTACTTTAGATGGAGTCGTTGTTCAGTCTACTCGCTCCGAGTTTGGTGGTATGCTTCATTTCTCTTAATCTACTTGCCTTTTCATCATATATGTTTGTGTTATATGTGTAAATCGAATTGCTACTTATGATGATAATAATTTAAACTCAAGGATTTCATTGAAACTCAACTCATATAGACTTTGAATCTCAATGTCACTGCTTAATGTTAAAAAAAGCTGTTGAATTATGAGTTTCGTAGGAAGGTTTAATTAGACGTGAATAGGACAAATATGTATATCATCCAATCTCACCCTCAACTTAGGTCTTACTTCCTGTACTATTTAACTTGTGTTCAATATTACGATCTATAGTGCAATCTGAATGCCCAACGAAGTTTGAACTTGCTCAATTGTATCATCTTTTCGTTGTTCTTGGATGAGTTGTACCTCCCTAGCCATTGATGTTATTTCTACCTACGCAATTTACTTCTTCCCCCAAATAAAAAAGGCTTTTAAAACGTTATTCCTACAACCTTTATGTATAGTTTTCTTTGGGTTTGCAGTTTTAACAAACCCTAGAATCCAAGTAAAAAGGCTTCATGAATTCTGATAGGGTGTGAAGTAGTGTAGTTACTGGTAGCTGTTGGTTGGAATTTTCTACCTAAACGTTAACTTGAGTAATATTGCTTTTTTTGGGTTCATTCTCTCCATTCGCTTGGTGGTGTGTGATGCCCTTTTTTATTTACTTGTGATAGGCAAAGGGACCCCAATAAGGCAGGTTATGGGTAAAAGCAAGATGATATTAGGGCTGCTAGAAGGAATTCCAACAATGATGAAGGGTGAAGTTGCAGTAGTAAGTATTTGGTAGTGGTAATGCATTAACGAGTGTCGTTTATGTTATACTCACTTATTGATTTAAGAGTACATTCCTTTCATTGAACGGTTTTCTAATGTTCATGTAAATGTCTGTAAGATACACATGGTTTACCAAAATCCTGGTTTGTGGTTTGTTTTAACACATGCTGTGGTGCTAACTATTTCAGTTAAAAATGAAGCCGGAATTGCATTATGGCGAGGATGACTGTCCAGTTTCTGTTTCAGATAGCTTTCCCAAAGATGCTGAACTTAATTTCGAGATTGAGCTAATAGACTTTTCTAAAATCAAGGCAAGTGCTACAATTTTTTTTTCATCAAGTAAATTGCCTTTATAAAAATCTGACTTTGACGTAGCGTTCCTATTTCGGCATGCACATCCAAATTGTTAACTCATAGATCTGAAACTGGTGCATAAAATGCTTGCATCTCTTGTTGATACGTATTTTAATCCTTTAGCCTCTATATGTAGTTTCATAAAATAGTCTTACAATTAGCCCTGTTTTGGTTCACACTAATACAAAATTTATACTACGGTGATGTGTATTTTTGAGGCATAAAGCAGCTAATGTTGCCTATGTTACGTATATCAGTTTCTTGTTGATTATACTTGACATAATAACTGACTTTTGTTTTTCTTATTGTTTATTTTCTTCAGGTTGTAACTGAAGATTTGGGAATCTTGAAGAAGGTATGTATAACCATTATAAAAAATATCAAGCACACTTCCGATTAATTTGTAATATACTTGCTGAGTCAATTAAGAAGTGAGCTGGGTGGGGTCCTACTTTTAAAAGACCGGGGGAAAGAATTTGTGTTTATATACTAACTTTTAGTATGCCATCCACTGGACAGGTTACACATGAGGCACAAAGTTGGGAAAACCCGAGAGATCTTTATGAAGTAAAAGCGAGGTTCGTTTATTGTCATTCTCATTCTCTCTTTCTCACTCACTCTCACAGACACACACAGATTTGAAAGAAATCTGATTATTTCAGAAATAGGTGCAACAATAATATTTACTTGTTGTCGTTGGCTGATTTCTAGGATTTCTGCCAAGTTGGGGAATGGACAACCACTTCAATTACATACGACTTCCGAACCTATTCTGTTTACTTTTGGAAAATCCGAGGTCTTTATATCGGCATACATTAATGTCATGTTTAGCTGTTTCCATTTACAAAAAAAAAGATGAAAACAAGATATATATATGCTGATTGCATTGTTCATTGTTTTTTTGTATATCAGGTACCTAAAGGTCTTGAAATGGGTATAGGAACTATGTCACGGGGAGAGAAAGCAGTGATTTATGTTACAAGTCAGTATTTAAGTCAAAGCCCTCTGATACCATCTATAGAAGGTATTGAAGAGGTTCATTTCGAAGTGGAACTTATCCATTTTATTCAGGTGTGAGCATATTTTTATTAAAATGTAAAGTTCATATTTTATGGTGTAATTTTTCTAGATTAGGATATTTCTTTGCAACTGTGCAGGTACGCGATGTGCTAGGAGATGGCCGTTTAATAAAACGTCGCATAAGAGATGGAAAAGGTGTTGTTTCAGTACTTAAACTACCATTCTGTAACATATTTGAGATTATGAATAGTTACATATTTTCTTGGCTGATACAAGTAACAAAACATTATGTGTTCCTTTACTTTTGAAACAATTAGGTGAATTTCCTATGGATTGCCCTCTTCAAGATAGTCAACTACGGGTGCATTACAAGGGAATGCTTCTTGATGAAGAAAAGACAGTCTTCTATGATACAAGAGTTGATAATGACGGTCAACCTTTGGAATTTTCTTCAGGGGAAGGACGTGTAAGTTAATCTTAACTTTCGACAAAAAAATGATTTTTGCTAATTTCCGATTCCAGTTTGTGATTTTGATTAAGTTGATGTATCCATCCGCAATTATTCCTTTAATATATTCATTAACTGACACATGATATATTTATAGCTATTCGTGTAGTCTTTTTTTTAATCTGTGTGTTTGGCTAATGACATATCGAAATTTTCTTATGAATGGTAGGTACCCGAAGGTTTTGAGATGTGTGTTCGGCTGATGTTGCCTGAAGAGACATGCCTTGTTGACTGTCCTCCTGATTATGCATATGACAAGTTTACCAGGTTATTTTCAGTTAACTTTATTTATCGCAGCTTTTGATGCAAGTGATGTTCTTGAAGTAGATTATTAAGCAAACTTTGTGATGAACTAGTCTTAAAGTTTGTTTTTCTTCTTAATCCTGTGATTAGGCCGGCTATAGTTCCTGAAGGTGCTTATGTACAATGGGAGATCGAGCTCCTTGGTTTTGAAATGCTAAAGGTAAACCTGCTTATTGTAGTTCTTGCATATTGGGCAACTACATATGAGTAATGGAACTATCGTAAATTAATCATTATATGAGAAACTAATATCTGCTTCAAGCTAACTAAGAATTATATGCCTAGCATAAATGCTAACTCCAAAAAGATGAAAAGAAAAATGTATACCTTTAATAGTAATGGTAAAATTATTGTCTCTGCTGCAGGACTGGACTGGCATGGATTTTAGAGCTATTATGGACGATGTCGAGAAGACCAAAGGCACGGTATATATTTTACGATTTTTGGTTCTGATCTTGTTACCTAGTTCAGTATTTCATTTTGTTTTTACCATGTTAAGAGGAGCTGAATCGTTGAATTTAGTACAGAATATAGCAAAAGTTTCGATATTTTGGCTGCACGCTCTTGCAACTTTTTTTCCACAATACACTTATTTAGCAAAAGTTACAAATTTTGTAGAAGATTTTATATTCAACTATACATAATTTCTTTCACTCACTAATTTCTACATGAGACAATCGTTTAATTTAAACATGACTATGAATTTTATCTAGGCACATATCTATTAACCTTGTCATATCACCCACTTTGTAGCACGGAATTTTCAAATGCTGCTTGAAGTTCCAAAGCTATTGAGTTTCATATGTATTCCTTACAGAATCTAACTGTTAAACTAGTATTTTTATATCAGGTATTACTTTTTAGATCATCCTTTCCAGCTTCCTGAAAAGCATGACATGGTTTTATATGACACATGAAACTTGCTTTTTTTCAAACTAATATAGTATTCAAATATGCTATGATACAATTATCGATTCTTGATTTTGAAATACTACATGTCCTCTTCAATAGTAAAATGTGTTTAGATGCGTAGTAAGATAGTATAACATAACTATATTTAGCTTCCAAAACTTGTAACAGATATCACCTGTTTCGGCTAACTAGATTTTTTATCTCTATCTTGAAAGTTCCAGTTGAATAGTATGCAAATTTAATATGGCTCAAAGTAAACTGAAATTATGTTTTGAGATTAAAAAAATTGGACGTATGAGGTTAACTTGGGAATATCAGTTCATTCTAGTCAAATTTTAATTGGTTAAAGAACTAACAGTTGTTTAGGTTGCATATTGTTGCTTCTATGATCTTTTTATTTCATTTTTTCTCGTTCTCTCTTCTTTTGACTTCAAACATGACTTGTTGAAAGAGATGCAGTTAGAGCAATTTATTTATAAGGTCTTGTTTCTTATGCAGGGAAATAGGCTATTCAAAGAAGGAAAGTATGCACTTGCCAAAGCAAAGTACGATAAGGTACACACTCAGGACGATTTTACAGATATTTATGAAGAATATTTGTAGTACTCTCATTTCTGGACTTCTGTTTTACAAACTGTGGCTTAAATGTTAGTTAACTGTCTGTCGTTTCCCACAAGATAAAAAGGCTCTAAAAGAAACGTGATGGTTGTTTCATAATCACTTTTCATGTTTATTTTCCATGATCACTGTGCACCTACACGATTACAATATATTTTTCTGTCTTCGTAAAAGTTAGTTTGCAATTTCTGTTTGGGTCTATGGGTGCCAACTTATTTAGAAAGTTTGGCTCTGTGGTGTGTTATTTTTTTCTACTATAATCAAGCAAACAAATAAGGAATTGTAGCTACTGAACCGTTAAAACACTGTTTTAGTAATGCATCTATGGTCTTATGTCTTTAGGTTTAATTACTGGTTGTTTTATGAAGAGCCCATTTATGAAATGCTTATGCTAATTGTTGCAGGTTCTACGTGAATTCAATCATGTCAATCCTCAAGACGATGAGGAGGGAAAAGAGTTTGCAAATACAAGAGTATGATGGTTCATTAATAGTTTCAAGACTTTATATACTAATAATATACTTATTGATTTGTTTTACTAAGAGAAGTTATATTATATAGTTCATACTTAAATTATAGAAGTGTTTTAATAATATTGCTGATTTCTTTTTCTTTTTTTTTGGGTGCAAAAGAGTCTGTTAAATCTGAACGTGGCTGCATGCTACTTGAAGATGGGAGATTGTCGAAAGTCAATTGAGACATGTAATAAAGTAAGTTCTTTTCTTTAATATCTGGCGTTTTTTTTTTCTCTAATCATAGACTTGATGAGTAAATAACAGGCGACTTTAAAGATATGTATCATTTCATTCTTCTTTTCTCCCTTCTTTTACAAGTATAATGATTTACAAAAATTACCATTTTACTATCACAATAAATATGTTTTTTATTTTACTAAATGAGCCTGCACTATTGTTTGTCATTTGTGCAGGTATTAGATGCTAATCCTGTTCATGTCAAAGCACTTTATAGACGAGGAATGGCTTACATGGAGGTTGGTGAATTTGATGAAGCAAGGAGCGATTTCAACAAGGTAATATCTTATGATCAGTTAATTCACGACAAGACGAAAATCAAATGTTTGATAGAACTATGTTTTAAACATTATACTTGATTCTTAAAAATAGATGATGACCATAGACAAGTCATCCGAAGCCAATGCAAAGGCAGCTCTTCTGAAATTGAAGCAGACCGAGCAGGTCAGTTATTATTTATTTAAAATATTTACTCCCTTTATCCAATAAAAAATGCATGCTATTAAAAAGAGAAATCGCTGCTTATAATAGGAAGTAGAAAAGAAAGCCCGTAAGCAATTTAAAGGACTATTTGATAAGAAGCCTGGAGAAATATCAGAGGTTGGACTAGATGATAAAGTCAACGAGACTATAGTCGAAAATAAAAATGTTGATGATGTACATGAACCCTTAATTTCTAGCCAGGAAGAGAAGGATGGTGATGAGGATGCAGCGAGAGGTCCACCTCCTGCACGTATGGGTTCTTTTTCACGATTGTGGTCTGGTGGTGTGAATCTGTTAAAGTCTCTCGGGGTAAACAGATGTTCTATATTGTGAATGAAAAATCTTATAATATGCTACAAGTTTTAGCAAATAGCAACTTACTAAAAGGATTTAACTGGTTTGTCCTAAAGCGAGCACTAATCAGAATTTTTTCTTCTTTGTAAAACATAAGTTATTAATTTGGCAACTCACGGTGAACTCGAGCAATAATTTTATAGGAACTTGTACTTTCATCACCAATAGTCGTTGTTTCGCTTCTGAAGCTTTCATCATCCTGACTACTATGTTTCATTTAGTACGAACAATGAGTTACATGTGGTTTCGCTGGTTTGGTTTCGATCACATTTGAAATAACAAACCAAATTCAAACAGATCCGTGGCAAACTTTGTTAAACTGAGTCCGATAAGTGTCATCCAAAACCAAACCAAACCAAAATAAATCATATTATTTTATTTTATTATCCGATAATCCAAACATACAGTGAATTCTTAAAGCAAAGCAACAGAAATTCAAACATTACAATCATTATGCAAGACGGTTTCAGATTTAGAAGCCTCCTTAAAAAACACCCGGCACTGGACAAGCAAACCCCAGCGCGAATATAAAAATACCAACGTTGCAAGACATCACACACATATGAGATGAACAAGAGCCTTTCGAAGTCCAAAGATGAAAACACGAATCATTCTGCCAACAATCTGACTACTTCCTGGCTCGATAACTTCAAATATAGACAACACAAACGACAACACCTCGACAGAAACACCAAGGAACAGTAGAAAGGCTAAAGCCAGTATGGACATACCAATTTCACCATTTGGCCATCCACTAAATGACATGACAAATCTTGGCTCCAGAAAAAACAATGTGCGAATGACCATGAACATGGACATGGCATCTTTGGGTTGTGTTTATAACGGCCATAAGTACCGGAAACTATCAGCAAATTTTTGTGGTTTTGGTAATAATATTGTTGGTAAAATAGTTATATCTTAGTATTTCTATCAAGGATCATAAGAATTTTGTTAACCATAATCGTTAGGGTTGTCCTTGTCGTTAAGAAGAGAAGAAATCGTTGTTGAATTAGTATTTAGTACTTGGGTTACATAGTGAAGTTGTCCTTTTTGAAGTCGATTCCAGTTTCCGGGTCAAGCTACACTTCTAAACTAAAGTTGTTGGAAAGGAAAAGCGATGATGTCAATATACCTTTTTTATTCGAGTAAACCTAACGAAAACAGGAGTTCAATAATGGTTTGTGTCTATGTTAAAAAAAATGGTATAAACCACTACTAACCGCCCCCATCAACCGGTTTTCAATTATGTTTTTTGAGTATGATACACAAAACATAGTGTTTATTGTGTTCTTTCCGAAAATTTCATGAAATGGTTTAATGTTATGCGAGTATTGACATATTAAGTTGTTTGATATGAAATGAAGTTGAAAGTCTTCTCCGTCAACCCCTCAATCGTATGTTGGAGAAAATACTAGTTATATTTTTAGAACGACAAAATTTATTAAAAGCACACCCAAATCGATATAACCAACACGATATCGAGTAACAAAAATAGCAAACCGGGGTAGATATTGTCTAATCTATACTATATTATAATGAATCTCCCCTTACAGTCTTAATCCTTTAATTTTAAGTAATTGAAATTACCTTAATACCCTTAATCTATATTTATTATTATTTAACTCAAACAACACTCTATCTCCTAATTAATTTAAAAAAAAATTAACATCCAACAAAGTAACTTATAATTCCTATGTAATTAAAAAAAAAAAATACTTTCTATTTAATTTAAAAACTTTCAAAATTATAAATTTTATTTTATAACCCCATAAACTTAAAATAATTAAAATATTATGCATTTTTTCTACTAAAATACGTATACTAAATCTACACTATAATATAATCTATTTCTACTATATTATAAAACATTTCCCACATAATCTTAATTCTCTAAAACCTTAGTAATTGAACTTACTTAACTACGGTTTTTATATCTCTCACCACATATCATTATTCAAAATAACTTATAATTAAATAATGTTGGTTAATAAAGTTTTAGCCTTTTAGAGTAAATGAACGGAAAGATACTTTAAACATGTAGACTTAGAAGTGTTTATTTACCATAATAGCAATAACCGATTTCGTTTATATTGATTAAAGAATTTATGATTGGAAACCAAAACCGACATGTAAGTCCATACCGTAATTAACGGTATTTATTTGTTAACAAATGGGTCAAATTCATAAAAAAGTTCGATTACAAACCATGCAAAAATTGATGGAGAATAGGAAGTCGAAAGAGGTTCATCTTAAAAATGATTCCTAAGTTTGTTTTGTAATTTGTTTGATGTAGAATGGGAAGTCGGGTCAACACATACACACTTATGTCACACATGTTGGTCCTAATTGTACTTGATGAGGTTTCATATGCTAAAAATGTTTATTTATTTATGTTTAAGTGTAGGGCTGAAAAAAATAACTGAACTATCTGAGATCAGACCTTAAGAAAGGTTGGGTATTCTCTCAAGAAGAAACCATCATTATGGATATACATGCTCAAATAGGTTTTTACTCATTTTCTTTAAAAAAATATGAGACCATTTTATACTATCTTTATCTTTTAAAAGCTCTTACTTCTAGGTAGGTTTATTTGTCATTACAATGTTATGTTTTAGATGGTCAACAATTGCAAGAAGCTTACCAAGAAGAACCGATAACGAGATATAAAACTATTAGAGAACTCGATTCAAGAAAAAAAGAGTGTAAAGTGAGTTTGAAACAAACAAGAAATAGAAAAAAACGACTATTGATGGGAAATGTTTTAACAAATACAAGGACAACAAAAATTGCAACAAACTATATTTTTTATCTTTTAAAAGTTCGTATCTATACGTATCTTCACGTTTTACATTATGATTGGAGTTTAAATACATTTTATGTTTTTATCTTTTTGCGTATTTAATTTCCGTTGTTAAATATTCGTAATATAATTATATCAAATAGTTTATTATCCCCGCTGCACCGTGCGGGTACTATACTATAACCATAACCATGTAAAATAAAGAAAATGAAATAAAATGATTTTGTTGAAGGGAGAATAAAGGAAAAATCACGAGATACCGTTATGACACAACTATATTTTGAAATTAATCACCATATTCGTGTGAAAAGTTCACGGGTCACCCTTTTTTTCGCGAGAATTAAATGTGTCTCGCACCATATTCTCTCTCCTCAATGAGAGGTTTTTAAACTTTATATTATGTTACGTTCTCGCCTCACATGCTAGCTCCACATTCTCGCAAGAACTTTTCGGGAATTTGATGATTATTTTTGAAATTAAACTCTGGTTGTTATGCAAATGATGGAAAACAAAAATAAAATAGTACTAGAGCATATGTGTGTTAATTAAGTTAATACAAGGGGAATTGTTATGCACATGAACCCTTGATCTCCTGCTCGTATGGGTGTGAATCGGTTTAATTAGTATAAACAGTTAGTTATATGTGGTTTGGCTGGTTTGGTTTCGATCAACATTTGAAATAACGAACTAAACCAAACCGATTGATGTGAAACATTGTTAAAGTTATACAAATAAGCGTTATCTGAAAACCAAAACAGATCGTATAATTTGATTTTATTATCCGATGGTCCGAACTTACACTGGATTTCCTGAACAAAGCCATAGAAATTCAAATATTACAATTATTATACATGATCCGTTCGTGATTTACTAGCTTCCTTAGAAATCATCACCCGATACTTGACTAGAAAACACCCGATAATATGTCCAACCACCACGAATACAAAAACACCAACGTTGTAAGACATCACACACAACATAAGGAGATAAACAAGAGCCATTCGAAGTCCATAGAACAAAGCATGAATCAACCCACCAACAAACGGATTACTCCCCGGCTTGACAACAGGAAAAATGGACAAGAACTCAACGATAACAGCTAGGAATAGGACAAAGGCTAAAGCCAGTATGTACATACCAAGTTCACCATTTGGCCAACCATTGAATAGCATGACCATATCTTTGCTCCAGAAAAAAGCCATGTGCATGGCCATGCCATCCATGGTGTCGTTGTCCATGGACATGGGCATGAGCATAGCGTTTTTGTCGTGAGACATCTTCTGTATAGTATGTGAAAGAGATCGACAAGGAAGAAAGATTTGAAGAATAGTTTTTCTTAAATGTTTTTGGCAAAATTTGGGTTGTGTTTATAAAGCAAAGAAAGCCAAGGCAAATACCTAACGACAGCGAATTAAAAACTCATGATTTATGAATGATCCTTATAATGTTAATTATTTCAGCTGAGCTCGGATCGAATGATTAAATTGCACTAAACATGTACATAACTAACAACAAATTTGGTGTTTGTCAATAATTTTGTGCATAAATAGTTATACAAATGAATAACAAATATCTTCAACGTCCACCTGTATTATTAACCACAAGCGTTAGAGATATAGTTATATAAGAGAATACGACACTGGTTATCAAAACTCTTTTTATTTGATAGTTTCTGGTTTGTGATATTAACGTAAAAGCTGGTTTGCATTGTCGTGTTGTCCTTTTTGAAGTCGATCAATTTCAATTTCCAGGTCAATCTGCACTTCTGAAACTAAAGTTGGTGGAAACGAAAAGCGATGATGTCAATATACCATTTTTATTCGAGAAAACCTAACGAAAACAACAGTTCATTAATGGTTTTCGTGTTTGTTACATACACAAAACATAAAGTTTATTGTTTTCTGTAGTGCAAATTACTTAATGTTGTACATGTGTTTCAGATGGTTTAGAAAATGATATGTTGGACTAATTACAAGGCCGTTTTTGAGGACGGGCAAGGAGGGCGACCCCCGGGGCCTCTCATTATTTTGAGGCCTGAAACTTTTACTATCTATATACAACCTAATTGATTAGCAATGGTATCAAGTGAAAATCATCCATAAAAGAACTAGTACAAATATTTGTTTGAAGAGTTTGCATTGAATATGGTAGAAGAATATTGATTTTTTAAGTTAGAGCATCCACTATGGATTGCACCCAATTCCACCTTATTATCATTTTTATAAATTAGAAAGTAAAACAAAATAATTTATGTCACTAACTAGTCTTTTTTGGGTTGGCCCAATGGACTACTTTAAACAAAAGTAAACATATCTTTTTGCATATATTATATATACTTTGGGAGAAAATTAAAACATTATTTAGGTCCATCAAATGTTGAAATTAAGAAGACACAAAATCATGTTTATGTTTGTTTTTATGTGGAATAGAATGTTTAGTTTGACTAAGTAGCAACCCTTATAGTTACGGTCAACACAAATCTATCATGTGTCCACACATGTATCATCCCTTTTAACTAATAAAAACCATATGTTATATGAATATATATTGAATTAGATAAACAATGTTATATTTTATTTAACGTTTTGTAAGTTTCTACAATGGTACTTTAGTAGTTAGTTAAGAGCGCAACGTAAAATGAAAGACCATAGATATAATACCGACCGCGACCTTGGGTCCTTTGTTTATGGTTTTTAGCTAATGCCATGTTTATAATAAGACCCATGAGTGAGGTTTGGTTAATTAGGGAATCAATTACAATTTATATCATGAAAAAAGAGGTCAAGGAGCCCCACGTATCGCCCAAATGACTCAAATTTTCCAATTTAAACCAATTGCTTTTTCGATGATTTGATCGACAATGTTTAACAACTTTAATAAATTTTGAAGATTAAAATATAGAATTCTAAAAAGTATAATTGCTTTTTCTTTTTAGTTTTTAATTATAAACGCATAAAATTATATCGCCATGTACACTGTTTTTATTCATTTAGAAGTATTTAATTTATGGATGTGATAAAGTGTAATAATCCGGATATGATTTATAAATCATGTTTGAACACTTTTAATTCAGATTGTAGTATTTCGATATTATATTTTTTGGATATCACGAAACCAACAATCGAATAATGAAATTTTTTTCCCTTTGATTCTAAAACGAAATTCAAATCAATATAACGAAATGAATATTTATGTGTTTGTAAAATGAAGCCGACTAATTTTGGTGGGAGCGATCGAGTCTGTTTTGGTCCTAACCAATCAGGGACTCTGTCCCTTGACCTCATCGTCTATTAATGTATTGAGTTAACTCATTTGAGTGTGTATCACATACCTTCGAGGTTGAATGTAAACTTAACTCAATAATCCGTCGGTATCTACTATCTCTAATCATCTAAATGCTCGATGATATTGAAATTGTCGACAAAAAAATCAAAAAAATTATTATTGTGTTAAAATATTTTTCAGTCTACTACATGAATAAATGACATACTTATTGATCAATTTAATTGAATTATTTTCGTGTAACTTTAATTATTGAAGAACGTACCTTATGTACAACCCTACTACAATAACATCTCTTGTTTATAACTGTCAGTGGTCAAGATCATGCGAATCATGTACTACATGGGTTTTAAATGTGAAAACAAATTTCGTTAATGGATAACAGGAGCTAGATTAGCGGATGTTTTTTCTTAGAGCAAATTACCAAAATAATCACCTATTACTTACATTTTACAAAAATAATCACATAATTCGTGACGGATTTCTTGCGACATTTTTTTCGTAGTGAAAGTACACATATTTTAATCAGACCAATAAAAATTCGACACTTTGTCGCGACACTATTCATTTTCCGCGTCAATATTCATTTTCGCGACGAGGTGTTTGATTTTTACTGGTCTGATTTTGTTTTATGTACTTCTCGCGACGATTAAGTGTCGCGGGAAATTTGTCGCGAATCAGGTGATTATTTTTATAAAGTGTAAGTGATAGGTGATTACTTTGGGATTAATTTTTTTTTTTTTAGCTTATTTTTCACTTTTTATGTCATAATAAAGTCATAAAATAGTAACAATAAACATATAAAAAAATAAACCAAATCGAATAGGCTTGTAAACTTAAAGATAAGCTAGTCGAAACACTTCTTAAACCTTAGGCCAAAATTCAGTTAA
Organism: Senecio squalidus; assembly: GCA_910822075.1. Taxonomy (NCBI): domain Eukaryota; kingdom Viridiplantae; phylum Streptophyta; class Magnoliopsida; order Asterales; family Asteraceae; genus Senecio; species Senecio squalidus. Next base: position 17,065,490 of record CAJVGC010000591.1, read on the forward strand.
TCCATGCATTTTATGCGAATAAAAGATTTACAAAAAACAAGAGACTGAATTTGCGGGAACACATATTTTTGGTCAGATAGCCATCCGTTCAAATTATTTCCAAAAAATCTATACAGAAATAGACTGAATTTCCGAAAGCATATCTTTTTTTTCTCTCCGACCGGATTTGAACAATATGATTGTGTGACTTCCAAATCTTCCATAGTGTTACATAAGAGATTCCTGAACTCTTTTTGAATCCATCTAAGTATAGAACCGGCCCTTGGTTTTCTTTTTTCTTTCTTCAACTTTAACAACCAAAAAAAAGAAGTATATCTTATTAGAAAAATAAAAAAAAAATTGAATAAATCAAAACAATAATCTATTGAATCTACACACACTTTATGTAACATCAAGCCGTAATGTGTTGCAGATGGCCATGAAAACAGGTTGAAGAAGACGATTGAGGAATGAATTGAGGAAGAAGAAGGAATCAATTTGGGGGAAAAAAGAAAGGCGAAATTACCTTATTACCCATCACGTGCCAGGCATGTGATGTATTTAACGGGATTTTTTAACGATTGTTAGTGGGAGGGACCAAACGTGCAACCAAAGATAGGGTCCAGGGACTGGGTCCGAAGGAATTGCGACCCAGGGACTGGACCCGTTGTTTTGGAACAAATACAGGGACCAATTATGTAATTAACTCTATATAATTTAATTAGCTTTTGTAAATTAGTTTGACCTATAGTAGTCTGCAAGTCAAAAAGGTCACGTTTTTACTAATCATTTAAAAAGAACTTAGTGCACTTAATGTTAGGTGGTCCAATTCGTCCCATCAGCTGCCCTCTACATTTATTATTAATATCTCTATCTATGTATGATGTATCTATCTAAATGTATGTATAATGATAATGTATGCCACAAAACTTTCCATTTTTTGTCAAATAACATGTCAATATGTTTTCTTTATAGTGTGCAACATTAGCTTTTTCTGCATAGATAAAATGTCATTGTAAACTTACTACAATTAACAATTGTTACAATGTATGTACGACTTTGACTAAAAGTCTACTGTAATAACTAAAACCATTATTATATTATGTTATAATAACTATAGTCTTATGAATTATGGTTAACATGTTATTACACGTATAAATTTGTTCTACATTAATAAAAAGGAAATTCCCACAAATATAGAGATGATATTTATATATTTCTTGGCTTTTGCAAAAAAGAAAAGAAATATAGAGATAATATTTAGAGTTAATTACATAATTGGTCCCTGTGTTTGTTCCAAAACAACGGGTCCAGTCACTGGGTCACAATTCGTTCGGGTCCAGTCCCTGGAGCCTATCTTTGGTTGCACGTTTTGTCCCTCTTCCTAACGTTCGTTTATTTTGGTCGTTAAGTGAGTCATGTGGTTCTCACGTGAGGGTTATTTAAGACATTCTTTTTTTACAGGGATTAGTTATGTATATATTTTAATTTGTTATTTTCTTTTTTGTAAATTCATAACCATCAAACAAAAACACCTCATTTCATCTTTCTCTCTCCCTCCAAACCACTGTCACCTAAATAGCCATCACCGCCACCTAAACAGCCATCACCGCCACCTCTCTTTCACTCCAAACCACCGCCACCACAAAATGAGAAAAAAAAAACACTCATTTCCTCCAACAAGATTTACTAAGAAACAAATATAAAGATAACACACTTTATTACTAATTAAATAAATATACCATCACGATCATCATCACCAAGAACACTACTACCACCAAATTCTTCAGCATAATACGCTTCCTCTTCCTCATTATAGTCTTCCTGCATTATAACTCATTCAAAACCCCAACAATCCCAATCTCCGAAATCAAATCCAAACTCCAATTTCGAAATCCCAAATCAAATCCCAAATCCTAAATTTCAAAACCCCAACAATCCCAATCTCCGAAATCCGAAATCAAATCCCAAACCCTAAATTTCGAACAAGCCCTAATCTATGATAATACGAATTAGTAAAATTAGATTTGAGGTTTGCTTGTGATTTTGAAATCAGTTTTTAAAATTAGATGCGGATCCACTAGAAGGCCGTTATTTAGTGCCTGATTCAAAAGATTAAAAACAATATCAGCAGGGCAACGTGACCTAACAACTGCTTTTACCCGCATTAAAAATCACCCGTAACCTCCTGAACCGCCCATTTTCCCACCTCTACTTGATTGGTTCTTTTTTGTTGATCTCGGAAAAGTCATAATATGTATGAGTGTTTTTTTTTTCCTCATTTTGTGGTGGCGGTGGTTTGGAGTGAAAGAGAGGTGGCGGTGATGGCTGTTTAGGTGGCGGTGATGGCTGTTTAGGTGACAGTGGTTTGGAGGGAGAGAAAAAGATGAAACGAGGTGTTTTTGTTTGATGGTTATGAATTTACAAAAAAGAAAATAACAAATTAAAATATATATATATATAACTAATCCCTGTAAAAAAAGAATGTCTTAAATAACCCTCACGTGAGAACCACATGACTCACTTAACGACCAAAATAAACGAACGTTAGGAAGAGGGACCAAACGTGCAACCAAAGATAGGCTACAGGGACTGGACCCGAACGAATTGTGACCCAGGGACTGGACCCGTTGTTTTGAAACAAACACAGGGACCAACTATGTAATTAACTCTAATATTTATCAATGCACAATCAAATAATATATATTCAAATAAAAATTATATACCCTTCATAAAACTGTTTTATCAATTTCCTATTATGTTATATTATTATTATAAGTATAGTTATAATATAATTATAATTCAGTTTGTAATATGTTTTTTGAATATTTCTGTTAATATGAACCCTTATTTCTACTAGGTGGATCACACTATGACTCAAAAAGTCAAAAAGAAGATGGGAAAACTAGCCTATGTGAGAGTGTGTGACTTATATATACACGAAAAAAGGAACATTATAATTTTTTTGGAAACGGCAAATGATTGTACATCGGAGCCTATTCGTAATATTCCAACGAGCATCCCAGGTTCGAGCTCCGCAAAGCGGGCAAACCCAGCCCCCCACGGGGGTCTCCAGGGGAAAATTCGTCATGCGTGCTTTAAAAGGCATGGGTTAAATTACACTATTGCGACGACCACATGGGTCGAACCCACGACCTCAGCCCACATGAGTATAAAACCCGGTGCATCACAACCAGTTAGGCTGGAACATTATAATAGTTATAAATATAAAATCTTTGTAATAAATATCGTTTAACTTCGCTTAAATAACCCGTAGATGATGTTTATTAAGAAGCTTATGAACTTATTGCAATATCATCATTCAAATAGTTTACACAAACACTTATTGAAAAATGGTTATAAGCTTTTTAAAACAAAAGCGAACATAGCTTTTAGCCAATACCCAAGCTCGTTTTAAAGATAACCTAAACACACGCCGTACTAATAAGTAAGTGGTTGCTTCTTATGGTCCCTTTATGAAAATGATACTATAATTATTAGGAAACTCCATACAACGAAATCTTAAATATAGAGGATATGCGGTTTATGAAAGATTTCCCTCTATAGTCTAAAAGTTTTGAGTTTAGTCACTAGTCTTATAAACCGAAAAAGAAGCATGTCTTGGGTGTTTGGGGAAAATCTAGACTGAATAATGTACGATGTTTTATTGCATTGCCGACAAGGCTATTTGGCACAACTGTATAATAGTGTTTGGCATATTGAGCATAAAAGTGATTACTTGCTATATGAATGAATATGTAAAGTCAAGATATGATAAACTACAACTTCAAAAGTAGAACTGCTGCTATGTCACGAGAATGGCAAACTTCTATATGTTTGAGGATTTTAATGCATTGAAGTCACAATAAGAGGTTATATTCAACGTTGAACCAATCCTAAATTGCATTTTTCAATAATTCTATGAATTGATAGGGTCTTAGAAAAGAAAGTTTGAATATCATATTGGTTTTTATGAATTTTAAAGTTCCAACATGAAAAAGTGTACGTTTTCACTTGCCTATAACGATACTTAAACTCAAACCATTAGGTTAATTGTTTCCGTTTTCTAGTTTATATAAAGTGTACTAAGGAAGTATTTTTTTCGGCTTATTTATCGGACTTATAAACTAATTTATATTTTTAGAAAGACATAACCAATTTTTTTTTATAATTATAAGTTTATGTATTTAAATTTATGAACTTAAATAAATAATAAGTTCAATCTGATAAGTTGGGTAATGGGGTAATGAATAACTAATAAAATGAAAAGTAATTATTGACTACATACAATCTAATCATTTATTAATCCAAAAATGACCAATAATAAATTACTCTACAATTTGAGGTTAATATTCTAATTATTTATTGTCCACTCATTACATTCCATAATATACTCTTCCCGTTTTCCTTTTCCATTACTCATTTTCAATCAAACAAGAATTTGTAAATTATTTAATTATCCTTTACTGTATCCTTATTTAAAAAAGTATATAAAGTAGAACAGTGTTTTTATCTAATTTGCATACAAAAATATTCTCTAAAGAATAGAAAACACCCTACGTGTCACAATCCAATTGGCTAACCCCAATTCCTGAATGGCCGACCACCGATATGATCGGAAACAAAAAAAATGAAGCCTCACTCAAAAACAAATCTGAAGTCGCTGCTCACACTCTGCCATTCACAATTCACGGGAAACCCGATTATGACATCACATCCCTATAACAGGACCCACCACACTCGATTCCATTTCAATTAATTCCCTTTTCTTTTATATTAACCGTCCGATTAAAAACTCCTCCCTTCTCTCTCTCTCTATTCTCTAACAAACTAAAACACACACTACACACTCACACACAGTACACCACATTTCGCGGGATTTTCCGCCATTCTTGACCATAAAAAAGCTTCGTTTCATTACTCTAATTAACATTCATCAACTACAGATTATAGATTACAGAGTAAGATTTCTTTTATTTATTTTTTATTTTTAATTCATGTAATGTATGTCATACAACTATATATATATATATATAATGTTTGAATGTGTATGTGATTTACTTCATTTTTAGGTATTTCATACATTGGATCTGTGATAATTATTTAATGATTTATGGAGGATTTTAATTTATTTTATAGAAATTTTAGGTTTATTTAGATTTGTTTAAAATTAGGATGTAAAATATGTAATTATTTTGAGATATTTTAAGAAAAAATTCCAAGCGTGCTAACTAAAAAAAGTATCCATAAATGTAAGTTTTGTTAACATTAATTTTTTATTTTTTTTGAAGTAGTATGAATAAAGGTACAAGTAAGATAAGGTTTTATCCATTTTTAATGGTATAATAGATAGTTGAGTAATTGCCATGTGCTTCTACTATTTTAGTCACTAGATCCAATCGTTTACGATAAGTGGGGACACGTTCGAGTTAGGATGTGTAGTTAGGACCAACATGTTACACTTTCGACTCTCATGTAGACGAATAATGCTGTTAACTGTGAATTTAGTCATTCATGTTACAGATATAACCGTGATAACTGGATTGATTAGTATATGCTCTGTTTAATGTTGATTTGTATGCTTTTCATAATAAGAAAACATACATATAATGGACATTAGATTTTGAATATGGAATATGTTGACGAAGGCTCTCTCTTGTGTCATGTGTTTTCAGCTAGTATGTGATATCTGATACGGTGTAAATCTCAGAATGGTGATACAACAACAAGCCTCACGTGGACTACATGAGAAAGCTGTAACATTACGAGGAAATAGGATAAAGAAATCTTTGGATTATACTAAACTGGAAAATCCGTTATATGTGAGTCAAAATGCAGCTGAGGCACAGAATGAACCCATTAGAGATGATGGTCTGGTTAAGCATATGGGAAACTTGCCTGGATATCTTCAACGTGTGGAAAAAGATAAAAATATTCAAGGGAAGGCTTTGAATTTTGGAGTTCTTGACTGGGGTCGTCTAGAAAACTGGAAGTCCAACGAAAAACGCGTTCCGCCTAAATATAACATGAAGAGCAATCATCCGACGCATGTGGAAAGTGTATCAACAAGGTTACCAAGGAATAAGAAAAAGATGCATCCACCTCGGAGGGATCAACAAGCATCAAATGGTTCTCCACTCAATTCCCCTGGTGTTAGATGGCCTAAAGGGAAGCCAGTAAAATCGCCAATGTCTGTAAGTTCTCCTTGCACAAATGATCTGCCACCTGGAAACAAATATCATATGGTAGAGCTTGACGGTAGCAAAGGGAAGCAAGTAGATCAAATGAGGTCATTATCGGCAGATAGTATCAATCATGCTGATGATCATTTGATAGAAGCGAACGAGAGTAGACTATCTAATTGCTTTTCTGCAGGGGAATTCGAGTCATTTAGCCCCATTTCTGATGTTCCTCACTCTTGCCCTTTCCCGTTGCCTCTTGCTGCTGAGCTGGAATGTCCTAATCATACACCTGTCACTCCATTGAGAGGTGGATCGCTTAAAGAAAACATCAATAAAGGCTATCTGGACATAGATGAACATCCCGCTTTTAAAGGAAGACAACCGTCCTCTCCTAATAGGAGATTTAGTTTTAGTCTTGGAAAGATGGCCAGAAGTTTTAGCTTTAAGGAGAGTTCATCATCTATTCCGCAACTAAGTCCATCGTATATTTCTGTCAAGTCTGGCCCGGTCAACTTTCCAGGCTCTCCTGATTTGGTCAACCACAACTGGAAGAAGGGAAACGCTTCTAACCCATCAAGGTCTAGTCCATTGAGGAGAATTCTCGACCCGTTATTAAAGCTCAAAGGAACTCATTTAACTGAGAAGGTTCACAAATCAAAACTAGACTTCAGTCCTACTGCTAATGTTGCCGCGATAAACAAGAGTGAATTACTTCAGAGCAAGAACCACAGATTGTCTAATGTACAGGCTCTTCTACAGCTTACGATGAAGAATGGAATCCCGTTTTTTAAACTTGTGGTGGAGAGCAGTAGTGACATTCTAGCTGCTGCTGTAAAAAAGTTACCGACTGGTAAAGATGATTCGAGTTTGATTTACGCATTTTACTCGGTACATGAGACAGCTAAGAAAAAGAGTGGAGGTTGGATGTACCAAGGTTCAAAAGAAAAAAGTTTTCTTTTTGAGTATAATATCATTGGGCAGATGAAGATTTCTAGCTCGTACCATGCCGAGTTTAGTGGTACTGAGAAAGACCTATATGTGGTACGAGAATCAGTCTTGTATAGCTCTGATGATCAGAAAACACTTGATTGCATGTTAGATGGGGAGCTCGCTGCTATAATTGTCAAGAATCCAAGTGACGTAACTTGTGGTGATATAGGGAGCTCGAAAAGCACGGTTGTTGTTATTCCTGAAGGTGTTCATAGTTGGCCAAACAATGGACTACCTTCTCCATTGATAAATCGTTGGAGATGTGGCGGTGCTTGTGACTGTGGTGGCTGGGATATTGGTTGTCAATTCCATGTTCTTAGTCATCAGAATGAAATTGTCAAGACTTCAACTTCATCTATTCTTTCCACTACCTCAGATCGTCTTGATCTATGTTACCAGGTATTAACTTACAAGTTTTGCTTTTTATGGAAAAAAATATATATACTAAAAGTTTCACAAAACAAATTAGGTCATAATTACCAATAAATGTAACATAATATATTAGTTTTGACAATGCGGGGTGTGTATAACTTTTTGTTCATCAAAACGTAACATAAATCCCATTGGTCACATTTCGTGGAATATTCACGAAAGTGTGTATAACTTTTTGTTCATCAAAAGGTAACATAAATTCCATTGGTCACATTTCGTGGAATATTCACTGAAAAATTGCAAGTTTATATACCCCACAGAGTCAGATTTCGTTACCTTTTGATAAGCGGGTTTTTTTACATGCCCCATTCAGAATTTTTTTATATTATGTTACTTTTCTTGGCAATCATATAATGATAGTTTCTCTATAAAGAGCTTTCAGATATTTAGCTAATGAACGGATGAATTTACACATAACTGTGCTCATGGGACAAATAGAGTGCTTAATAAAAATGCTTTACCAAATGGCAACTACCAATCGCTGACAGAACTGCTTATATTTACACATAACTGTGCTCATGGAGTGCTTATTATGAATCATATCTGATACAATGTTGGTGGTTGCAGGTTGGACACAGAAACACGTGCAGTTTTAGGTTGATTTCACTTGAGGATGGACTTTACTCGCTTGAATACGATCCATCGATGTCTTTGCTTCAAGCATTCTCCATTTGTGTAGCAGTTGTAAGTAGCCAGAAGTTAACTCACATCTTTCAAGTCAATTACGTTCCAGAGTCAGAAGACTTGTCTAAACCGATATCCACAAGTGATGAAAAAGTCAAAAGTCAGAAAGATTACGTTTCAAAACCACCCGCATCACCTGTTAGTAGGGTATAGTTTTTAGTTTTAGATATAATAATCATGTTGTATGTAGGGGTTATAGGAAGAAGGTTAAAGAATGTAGATTGTTGTTTACCTATGAGGCTATGACTGATGGTATACTAATGCTGTCACGGCTATAAATTCACGGTCGTCTGTAACAGTTTGGTATTACAAAGTTGAAATGAAAAGCTATGAACATGCATGATGATTGAGGTACAAACTTCATTACTAGTCTATGTTTTTTCTTTCTTTGCGTCTTATGGGACAAAAACAGGGTACAAAAATTATGGATTACTAAGATTTTGAGTTTGTATTTGCGTCTGACACGCTAACTCCCGTTATGTAACATAGCTTACATTGCTTGCCAATTGTGAGAAACTGATGGGTTTGCAAATTTTTACTGGTATAAGAATGTTATAATCTTTGTTTTAACATTTCAGAGTAATAATTTTGGTTTTTGGGGTGATTTTTCGCATGCCGTGTGTTTTCCGTTGGCTCTAGTTAAAGTTAATTAGGTCTTAGGGTGTGCAAATTAACTATGCAATTCAATTCTAGCTGCTATTTGAAGTTTTGCCCATTTCTGGTGTTTTCTTTCTGGTTTTCGACTTTTTTGTGTCAGAGCAACTCAGATCCACGGTTTTGGAAGCTCAAAGCTGCATCTTTGACCTTGTTTTTTTTTCTTTCATCATGTTCGTTTAAACCACGCTCACTTGACAAACTGCACAGCTCCACTCCACCGAGACTTGTGTTTTCTTTGACCCGTCTCCACGCGACTCACTTGAACCTTCAGAAACTGCTCGTGTTGACAAACTGCACAGTTCAAAGTTTGTGATTGATTGCAACAGAGGTGGTGATTTGACCCCATTGACTTTTGAAATGGGTCTATCTGGATTTTATTTGATTTTCCAACGGGTCAAATTGAAAAAAGGAGCTAACAATGGAAAGGGTGAAATGGGTCAAACGGGTCAAAATTAACCCAAGGAGTACTCAAATGCTTACATGTTTTAAAATATGGAATAGATAATTATGGAAAATATATTAACGAACCGTAGACCATAATTTTCTTTAAAATTAGAAGTCAATGACGAGCAACAAGCTATCATCTTTATGCCAATAGACGATTATTTTAAGCTGCAAAATGTTATACTAAAATCCATCCTCAAGTGAAACTGACCTCAAAATTCACTGGTTCTCATGTCCACTTTCAATAAATACTATAAATCAGATATTATTATAGCACAAGAGTCGAAACCCATATGTCGATATATGATAACTTTTTAGCAGTTTAAAGTTGGTAACATCATAAGAAAAAGTTATAAAATTTTGTGAGGCATTTTGTTGTCGCACAAACCAACTGCAGACTACCTTATTCGTAATGAATAGACAGGGATCTGTGATGACAACTTATTCAAACTCATTACGTTATTAAACTGCTTTTTATTTGCGACTACAGACAACATAGAGTAAACTGACATGATATGGTCATATAATAAACGATCAACTATATACATACATATGACCAAAAAGTATTTAATAGATTATATCAAATAGATGAACCACAAAACTACCATACACCATTCAAATTTTCTGATACATCAAACGAAAGGCAAAGTTGTATCAACCTCAATCATACACCTACTAATAATAAAGAATATCTATTCAACCGACAGAATCGGTCTAGACACGATCAGGGGTAACGACTATGGGTATTTTGAAGTTTAATGGCAAAATTTATACCTTATATAGTCTGTAAATTTCACATATCAACATGAGAAGCATGGTGAATACACATAAACCATCGGCCACCAATCTTCTCAAACACATTGGTTGCAAACTGACTTCCCCAATTTTTACCAGTAGTCCTCACCTTTTCAACGCACGTAACATACCCAACATCGCCTCTCACCTGAACTTGAACATCCGTAACCTCAATACTCAACGGGAATTCATAATCTGCCCATACATATTCCCAGCTTCCCATTACAAGTTCATAGCCACTTATGCCACTAACACCTGGATGCACAACACAAACGTTTTCAGTTTTCGACCACAACGCTTGCATAGTGGCTAAATCACCATTCCTAAATGAGGTATAAAATCGAGAATTTGCTGCTAAAACTGCGGCCTTGTTATCTTCATTAAGAAGTTTGAGGCTATCCCTAATTTTCGCTGCTTGGGAATAATCCTCGTTTTGGATAGAAATTTTTAAGTCTTGCTTCAATGTTTGTTCATCAAGTATCATATTTTCATTGCTTAATGTTCCTTCTAAATCCTCTCTCTTTACTTTACATGGCTTTACCAAACTGTAATGCTTCTTAAAATGCATACAAATTGAATCAATCTTCTTGAAACCGCTTATGCAAAAACACGGTGTGCTACTAGGATTCCTGCGGCTTCCCTGAAAATTATAACACTGAGCTTACACTTAAAATAGAATAGCAATGTACTTATGTGATCCGTTTTCGTAATTATACTCAATAAAGTCATGTAAACCACTTATATATAATTGGCAGAGGGAGACATTATTGAGTATAATTACAAAAACGGACAAATTGTTAGTATAGAACATTAGCACTAAATTGTAATTAAGAAGTACTCCCTCAATTAAGTAGTACTCCCTCCGTCCCAAAAAGCAAAAACGTGCACTTTACAAATGCACACATTTTATTCCCTTTGCTTTTGATACCTTCGGTTTCCTTGCACCGGAGGCGGTTGAGCTACTAAGTCGAGTTCAACGGGTTATGCATAGCAATGTTATGACACCTAGATCAACGGATGTAGTTTTTAAACGTATTTGATTTGCAATCCATAAAGGGTAGCGGGGCAGCTTGTTGCTTACCTTCTGCCACTTTGTAAAATCTTATGATCCAATATAAAAGATATGAAGATATATAACTGGACAATTAATTTAGTAGTGTGGCCATTTATATTGTGACGGAACATGTTGATAAAAAATAGAAACATAGAAAGTCGAGATCTAACAAATGCAATTAAATGATAGGGTTAAAAGTAAATATTAGATGAAATTAAAAGGCAGAAAAATGACTCACATTGTTAATGAAAACGGGTCGGATTATTGGATGATGTCCTAATGTACCGGATAACTCCATTGATTTTCAGGGTTTGGATAAGAATGAATTTGTTGATAAACAAGTGTGGAAATGGAAGGAAGTAGTTGAGTAGACTTGAAAATTCGCAGGTTTATCTTTTTAAGAACGTGAAACTCACGACTTTAATGCCCTTTAACTATAACTTATGGTCTACTCAATTGGTCAACCGACCGAGTCCATTGTGTATGTTTAATTGACGGATTATTGGCGATAACTTATCAGTAGGTTAAACGTCACCATTAAAAGTGGTATTATATGACAATTTCGTCAAATCCCATTTTTTATATTTGTTATTCAGACGATTATTAAAAAGTTACTTATTACACATCTCCAAATGTGTTAACGATGCTAAGTAAAAGGTTTCGTTGCAAGTAAATATACCCCTTTTTGATGACTTGATGTATTAACATACATACATGAAATTGTCGATATTAGTGACTGATGAGAAGGAGCATCATGAATAACAGAACAAACATCGAGTTCAACTTGTAGTCTACAAAAATGAAATAGTATGCGAAGAAATATGCTATTTGTATATAATTGCCTTTAGGGTTTCGAAGTAATTTAGTAAACATTTACTGTATGCTTTGGACATAAGAAATCGGTACCGCTACATATTAAGGATCAATTCACTCGAGGTTGATCACCATACTAGAAAAATCTGAATTGTTTTGGTTTCTAATATTTAGGGGGTGTTTGTTTCGGCTTATATAACCCTGTTATGAACTTATATAATTTTTGATAAGCTCATAAGCCCAATTTTTCCAGCTTATGAGCTTATCAAATTGAGCTTATGGTTTATTTAAGCTCATAAGCTCAACTTGATAAGCTCATAAGCCGCAAAAATTGAGCTTATGAGTTTATCAAAATTTATATAAGCTCATAAGCCCATTACATAAGCCGAAAAAAACACCCACTTATAAAATCTCAAATCTTAAATATTAAAATATACTGATATAAGTAATATAGTAAAGGGCTAGTCCAAAGATAAGGCCCACTAGTTTGGACTATCTCATTTCACTACCGTGTTTATTTGGGTTGTCTAATATCTAAATGATAACATTAATCCTTTGTTAATATAATTTTCTGAAATGATCAATTTAGAAAAAGTGAAAACCAAATTAAAACTATAAATATAATATAATGATGATGATTTTTGATTGACGGATATCTAAATTTTGCAAATGAATCGTCTAGGATGCGGGACATTATGTATAATTCCTTCCGAGTCTTTTCAAAAGATAATGATTGGGTTAGCAATCTTCAAAAACACGAAAACTAACAATAGAACAGGAGGGGAAAACTAAAATAGTTGTCAACATAGAATGGTTTTGAAGAGATTGTGATACATAGTAGTTGAATGATTGTTTACAAGATTGATAAGGAATTTTAGCTATGTATTTGGGCGTATGTCGTAAGTACGGTATCATGTGTGTAACGCACACTTGCAATGTAGGAAGCAAAAATTTCGATTTCTACATAAGGTTCGGCATCTCTCTAAGACTTCATATTCCAGTCGTCTAGAAATGGACGATATGTCCCAAACATAGGTCTTGCCTTCTTGAATGAGTTTAGATCTTTAATCTAATTTATTTTCCGAGTTATTTAATTTTAAAGTATATTGATCATTTTCTTTAAAATAGAATGTACACATCATTGATTATGTATTACTTCCTTTGTCATGGTGAATATGGTCCAATACATATTTAATTGAAAGTTCCGTGTTCTATAAGCCGATTGGACATCAATGCTACAAAGCTTGTAACTTAATTTCGGAACCCGAAGGCTTTTATTACATATATATATATCCTCTTTTATCGTTTTTTCTTATTTATTTATTTTATTTATTTTTAATCTTTATGTAATTTTACATTTTTACAATAGTTAGACCTACTTTGTTAAACATTTGTACACAAATGTCACGTTGTAGGTTCCAGCTTTAAATAAAAATTTAATCATCCAGCTAACAGCTCCAACTTTCAGCTCGTAACCACAATTTTAACTAGTTTTGTCAAATATACCCATAATATTGAAATTGTAAAAATAAAATAAAAAAACATATTTTTTTATTTTTTTCCATAAAAATATAGGTTATAATTAAATTGTGAATTGTACATCCCTTTCACATAATTTATGGTTAGGCCAATGACATGTTGGGATGAAATCAAACAATATTTAACGATAAATAAAAGGTCAATCTGATTAAACTAAATGGTTATGATTTAAAAGGTTTACATAAACATAGATTTTAGAGGATGAGAACAATAACATTTTATATATTAATGCGTGTTGGAACATATTTTGATTGACTATATTATTTGTCAATCACGTATATATGTATATATTGTATTTAAAATTTAGAGTAAATTTTAATTTTTGTTCCTCAATATTTTTTAATTTATTGATTTTATTGATTTTGTTTTTAAATATTTTTTTAAATCATATATGATTTTCAATGGAGGTGGTGTTGGTATATCAACGGTAACAGATGACATCGAAAAACATATGTGAAAAATAAATGTGATTTTAAATATAATTTTTGTAGCTCATTATGTGCATCTGATCTTTCCTGTCATCGAAATCGAAGAGGGACAACTAGTTAGCTTTCAATTGGCATTGGCCTACTTACTTCTCCGCTTTTCGGCCTACGAAAAAGCACATATAATTTTAAAATAAAAATAAAAAAATAAATATTAATTAATTAAAATAAATAAAAGAAAATTAAAATTACTTTTTTGGTCCTTTCAATTAGTTTAGTTAACATTTAACGATAAAACTAACTGTGACTTGACGGAGGGACAAAAAAACGAAAAAATAACAAGTTATGGACAAAAATTACAAAAAGAAAAGAAATTAGGTCGAAATCGGCAATTACAATTTACTCTAAAATTCCACAAGAATAAATGGTTTGACTTAACTATATATGTAGTGCTAGTAATCTCTCGTACAAGTAGCATTAAACAAATGATTGGAGAGGGAAGTTTGTTGTTAACACTAAAATACAATATGTCGGTAAAAACTAAATTGATTGAACCCCTTAGGTTTGTCATATTATTAACCATTATATATAGGTATAAAAATCTAAAGATCCCAAAATCCATATATCAAGCTTGGATTACATCTAATAAAAACAAATCATAAACTTTTCGTCATATTCAAGCACGGATGGTTTGTTCATTTCACCAATTCAACTATTTCTATCGACTACTTAATATATTAATTTCGTGTTTGTGTTCCCTCCAATGCGTTTAAATTACAATTGTAAGCTTATTATCGAGCACTTAAAGTATTGTCTATTATTTAAATTGCAAATATCTTTTGGTATTGGCCACAAGAAACTTGGAAGGAAAAAAAAAATTACTTTGGAGTAAAATTTTCTTCTCTATCATTATGTATTAGTATTACTATACCGCTTTCATAAATTTGTTTATTGTAATTTTATTAACCATAAAATGGGTTAAAACCCAATTCATCATTTTGACCCTAGCCGGGGGCTATGCCCCTTCGACCCGGCCAGTGGTTGTATCCTTTGGACCCCGCTATCGGGGGACGCTGTCCCCAAACCCCGGTTGTTTAGGGGTTTCGCTACTAAACAATCAAGATAAGTTCGAACAAGTGTGCACTCCACACTTTTCCGAACTTGTTCGATATTTATCAAGATATCATTGGTTTAGACAAGTTATCTTTACAGGAAACAAAGATGGATATGGTTACTGATATGGATGTTAAATATCTTTGGGGTAACTCTTTTTATGATTTCAAGATTAGTGAAGCGAACGGCAATTCTGGTGGTATTTTATGTATTTGGGATTCTAATACGTTTTTGAAAGAACACCACATTGTTTCTGATAATTTTGTTGCCTTGTATGGTACGTGGATCCCTAGTAATTCTAAAGTGCTCATAATCTCCATCTATGCTCCTCAATCTAGTGTACGGAAAAGACAACTTTGGCATTATATCTCGTCCTTGATATCTAGGTTTCATGGAGAATGTATTCTCATGGGGGATTTTAATGAAGTCAGGAGAGAGGAAGAACGTATGGGGTCGATTTTCAATCCTCATGGAGCTAGTGATTTTAATGATTTCATTTCTACTGCAGGTTTACATGAGATTCAACTTGAGGGGTATTCATTTACTTGGTCTCATCCTTCGGCAAATAAAATGAGTAAACTTGATCGATTTCTTGTATCTGAAGGGCTTTTGATTTTATTCCCCAATATGTCGGCTATATGTTTAGATAGGCATTTATCTGATCATCGTCCCATTCTGCTTCGTGAAGTTCGTGTTGACTATGGGCCTACTCCATTTCGATTTTATCAGTCTTGGACAAAGATAAGTGGGTTTGTTCCAATGGTGACTCAGGCTTGGGATTCTTTTGTTTTAAATGATACCAATGACATGATCCGGTTTAATAAAAAACTGCAAGCT
This sequence comes from Senecio squalidus, assembly GCA_910822075.1. Taxonomy (NCBI): domain Eukaryota; kingdom Viridiplantae; phylum Streptophyta; class Magnoliopsida; order Asterales; family Asteraceae; genus Senecio; species Senecio squalidus. The sequence goes on from CAJVGC010000591.1 coordinate 17,081,434, forward strand.
TTGAAAAAGGTTATTCGGGTTTGGGTGGCTGATTTTAAGAATCTACAGTCGAAGCAAAGGACTTTTATTGCAGATAAGTTACACGAAATTGATGTTCAGCTTGATCAAGGAGGCGTAAACGATAACATTCTTCTTGATAGGATGAGGCTAATACAACAATTTCAGGAGATTAAATCCTTAGATTCCAGTGATCATTTACAAAAGGCTAAAATTCAATGGGCTATCGAAGGAGACGAAAATTCCAAGTTTTTTCATGGAGTTATTAATCGTAGACGCTCCTCTTTGTCCGTCAAAGGTGTTATGGTCGAAGGCACTTGGATTGATGATCCTAGTCTTGTAAAAAATGAGTTTCGCTCTCATTTCGCCAACAGATTTCAATCTCCTAGTAGCAATAGAGGTACGATTAATTTCAGTTTTCCAAATCGTCTTAATTCTGAACAAGCTGATTTGTTAGAGTTGCCGATTACTACTACGGAGATCCGTAATGCAATTTGGTCTTGTGGTGAGAATAAATCTCCTGGCCCTGATGGATTCACATTTGATTTTTTTCGAAAATTTTGGGATGTTATTGGGAAAGATTTTAGTCTTGCTGTCAAGTGGTTTTTTGATCATTGTTCCTTTGCGAAAGGATGTAACTCTTCTTTCATTGCTCTCATTCCGAAATGTGTGGACCCAAAGGCCGTAAACGATTATCGTCCTATTAGTTTGATTGGCAGCCTTTACAAGGTTGTCACGAAAATTTTAGCTACTAGATTATCTTCGGTGTTGTGTAATCTTATTTCGGAGGTTCAGTCGGCTTTTCTTCCAAACAGGCAAATTCTGGATGGGCCGTTCATTTTAAATGAATTGATATCTTGGTGTAAAACTAAGAAGAAACATGCTATGATGTTTAAAGTGGATTTCGCCAAAGCATACGATTCTGTGAGATGGGATTTCCTGGATGATGTTCTCCGCTCTTTTGGTTTTGGTTGTAAGTGGAGATCGTGGATTAATGGAAGTTTAGATTCAGGGAAAGCTTCTGTCTTGGTGAATGGTAGCCCGACTTCGGAATTCCAATTTTATTGTGGGTTAAAACAGGGTGATCCTTTGGCTCCGTACCTGTTTTTACTTGTTATGGAATCCCTCCATTATTCTTTTCTTAGAGTGGTCGAAGCGGGTTCTTTTAAGGGCATTAATATTAATGGGTCTACTAGTATTTCTCATCTCTTTTATGCAGACGATGCGGTATTTATTGGTGAATGGTCTAGAGAAAATTTATTTCGTGTAATGAATACTCTTCACTGCTTTTCCTTGGTATCTGGGCTGAAGATAAATATCCACAAGAGTAGTTTATTAGGTATCGGTATTTCTAATGATATGGTAGATTCTGTAGCTTCTGATCTTGGCTGCTCTACTATGTCAACTCCTTTCAAATATCTTGGGGTCATGGTTGGAGATTACATGACTAGAGTGAGTGCTTGGGACGACGTTATCAGAAAGATTAAATCTCGTCTGTCAAATTGGAAGATTAAAACTTTGTCTATAGGTGGCCGACTTACGCTTCTTAAATCTGTTCTAGGTGCCACTCCAATCTTCTGGATGTCGTTGTTCAAAGTTCCAAAGACTGTTCTTGCTCTTATGGAAGCTCTTCGCAGAGATTTCTTTAATGGGGTCCAGGATAACGAGAAAAAAATTTCGTGGGTTAACTGGCCTAAAGTACTTTCGGCTAAGAAATCTGGGGGCTTGGGTGTGTCGAGTTTTTTTGCGCTAAATCGCGCACTGTTATTTAAATGGATTTGGAGGTTTATTTCTAATGATAAGTCGCTTTGGTATCGTGTCATACTTGCTATTCATGGTCCGATTATCCAAGGTTGTTCTTCTGTTCCTCGTTCCATTTGGTGTTCTATTATTAAGGAGATTCAGAACATTAAGAATCAGGGAGTAGACTTAATCTCTTTCTGCAAAAAAAGAGTCGGTAACGGTATGCAGACGAAATTCTGGCATGATGTTTGGATTGGAGATCAGAAACTTAGTAATGTTTTCCCCCGTCTCTTTGCTCTGGATGAGGATAAAGAATGTAATGTCGCATCTAAATTCCAGGATTCTATTGATTTCTCGTTTCGTCGGGCTATCAGGGGAGGTGTCGAATCCCTCCAGTTTGTGCAGCTTAGAGAGATGCTGGAAACTGTCACTCTTTCTAATATGGAGGATCGTTGGAGTTGGACTTTAAACGGTTCAGGTTTGTATCGTGTTTGTGATGTGAGAATTTACTTAGATGATTTTTTCCTGCCTAAAGATGCTAGAGGTACCAGATGGGTCAAGTCTATTCCTATTAAAGTAAACATTTTTGCTTGGAGAGTATCTCTTGACCGGCTTCCTTCTCGGGTTAATCTGATTCGTAGAGGAGTTCATGTTCCGTCTTCCGTTTGTCCTATTTGTTCTACTGATGATGAAGACATTTCTCACCTCTTGTTCAGATGCTCTATGGCTTCTGATATTCATCGACTGATTTGTCATTGGTGGGATCTCCCTTGGTCTCAACTTGGGTCATATACGGAATGGTTATCTTGGTTTACAGATATTAGGTTGGGTTCTAACATCAAATACATCCTCGAGGGTGTTTTCTATATTTCGTGGTGGTATATTTGGTCCTACAGGAACAAGCTGCTGTTTGCCTCAATCAAACCTAGGAAAGATGTAATTTTTGACGATATTACTTCTAGTTCTTTTACTTGGTGTAATGCTAGAAGTAGATTTACTTTTACATGGGATTGTTGGCTCCAAAATCCTAATTTTATTTTCTTGTAATTGTCTAGCGTCTTGCTAGTTTTTAATAAAAGTCGCCGTTCAAAAAAAAAATCTCATATCATTTAAATAATATTGGTGACTCAAATTAGCAACATACAGTATTATTATTAACATTTATCGAGATCTACTAATCCCAACAAATTTAACTATCTCATGAATATTATAATTATAAATTAACAAAGACAAAGTGCTAATAAACTATAACTTCCTTATTTATTATTTAACCAAAATATGTTAAATTGTTAAATAAAAAAGGCCCTGGTTTAGTTTTTAAACAATCAATACTTGTTACGTTTTTTAAGTTATTATATTTTTAATTTCGAATTTTTATTAACTTGATACCTTTTTATTATTATTCTCTTAATTTTTCATCAATTTTTATCACATAAAAGTGACATAGAAAAATAAAAGTTTAGATAATTAAAGTTGAAAAGGGCATATATCAACACGTAAATGTTTTTTCGTAAATCACTAATTTATTCTCGACAAGAAACATGAGCCAGTTACAACCTTGTTGTTATTATTTCATACCTCAGTCAATGAAACAAATAATAAAATAAATTCTTCTAAAAAATTATGTAGGGATCACAAACATATATCACACTTTTTTAATTAACTATATAACTATTTACATTCCCGTCCCGCTAAACGATCGGACCAGACAGACGCATATAGCTTGATTTTCTCTAGATTCATGGTTCCAAGCTATGAGTGAAGCTTAAAAAAAACGTAAAATACTTTGATTTTATGGATTTCACATTAATGAATATATTATCCCACATTTAAAAGAGAAAAAACATGTTTAAGGAAAAGATAGAATATTAGAAGTGTAGCATGAATATATGGCACGATAAGTCGTGGTCAGGTTCAAAGTAGCCATCTCCACAAGTCAAACCATAGCCGCCTCACGTGACCATAATTAGCCCACCACCTAATATTAGTCTCTATTTTGTAATTCATTTTTTCTTTGTTTGGGTTGATTCAATATGTATTAAGGTGACGTTTGGTTTATTCTCAAAGGGAATAGGAATTGATATGGGTTTTATATAGGATGGGGTTTGGAATAGGTATGATAGATTTCAAATCTTTTGTTTGACATAAATGCTTGGTATGGGTATGGTTTTAAAAAATATACATCATTTTTTAAGAAATTACAAACGAAAAGAGGAGATAAATGTCGAAAAACTCATTATTCTTATAAAAACCCATCCAAACCCACCCACTTAGGTGGGTTTTCCTAAACCTTCTATCTATGGTTTTTCTCAAATATAAACCTAAATTAAACAATTATCGTATCATAGAAATCGCTAGAAAAAAATTAAATTAAAGAAAATATAGTTTGTAATAGCTGCAAAATAAAGTACTAAAAGATAACTATGACTATATTATTTAGAAGTTTGTGATATAAAAGCTAAAAGTCTATAAAAATAAATAATGTCGTATAAATGAAGGGTTATTATAACAATTATTGATAAATCGAAGCAAATAAGAAGGTACCTTATTTCATAGCGTAAACATAAAATTATAAAGTTTAATAAAATAACTCGAAAATTAAAGAGTTTCTTTTAAGCTGGCAGTCTACCTTCTGGAACACGCTAGTTACCTGATTCACTATTTATGAGAAGTATTTTAATAAGTTTTGAAAAATATATTTAGTCTATTTTCCAATCGTTAAAAAACAAAAATAACAATAGATAGTGTAATAGATACAAAATAAAGGACTAAAAAATAACTATAATCTAAATTATATAAAAGTTTGTAATATAAAAACTAAAATTTATATATATAAATAATGTTGTATTAGTGAAGAGCTATTATAAAAAATTAATAATAAATCGAAATGAATAAGAAGTCACCTTATTTAGTAATGTAACACAAAAGATAAACATAAAATTTTTAAATTTGCTATAAATAGCTTGATAATAAAAGTAACTTTTTTCAAACTGGCATACTAGCTGATGTGAGCAGACATACTACCTGGTTCACTATTCATAACAAATATATATTTATACTTTATAAATTTTAGAAAATCTTATTATTTTACTTTCCTAAATGTTATGTATCTAATTAATTGAATTGTTGATTTGTTTCGATCTTTCCTAGTGGAGTCGTTAGGATAATACTACATTTTGAGTCATTTTAGTCGACATTATTAGCTTCGTCTTATCTTTCTAGCTAATTATTATTTTTAATTTATATTTATAGATTAAATTTAAAGGAAGAAAAAAAGGTTAACATGATAACATACGTATGATTTCATTAATAAGTATTTTATTTCTCATCACTTTTTGTAATTTTACCGTAACCGGTTCTTATAAATGACAAAATATTGATCAAAGATCTTTTTTAGTTTTGTTACTTTTTTTATTTATTTTTTTGTTTTTTATGGTACCAATGTTGCCCTTTGTGTTAATTTTGCAATTTACAATTACTTTTTCATTTATTTTTTATAATACTACTTCTATATTCGTTTTGAGAATTTACTTTTAACTTTTATTGTTTCAAAATAAATGTTTACTTTATATTTTAATTAACTAAAAGAGGGTTTAGTAGCTTTAGACTATGTTTTATTGGTTGGAAGTGTAATGACTATACATTTTAAAACTATGTGAATTATATATATTTATTGTTTTAGATTACCGAGAGAAATATTGTATTATTTTAGAATATTTGAATTAATTAAAAATCAATCTTGACCACATAAACTATGTCTTTTTTCACATACTTATATTGTCCTAAAATTGTTTTAGTCATTAACATATTAAACACATGAGAATTAATTTTGTTTTATGTTTTTCTTTTACAACATGACTAACTCAAAGGAGAGGTAACAAACTTTTCTCATATTTGTAACCAAATATATCCTCTAAATTTAGTACTATTAATAAATGTTATTTTTTTTTGAAAAGCAGAAATATATATTGCCAAAGGCCAAAAAGCCCCAAAATGTACATAGATAAATCACCAAAATACACGGAAAAAATAAGAAAGAACAAAGAAAAGCAAAAAAACACGAAAAAGGAAAACTAAGTGATGTTGCTACACGGGTTTATAGTCCAAGTCTTCCAGTCCACGCTATTGCATTTACTTCTGTTCTGAAGCCAGAGAAGAGCATTCCTTTGAATGAAGGGGAAAAGATCTTCTTTTTTATCTTCTCCAACTCGGAGTGATCCAACGTCGAGTTTATCCTATTTCGCCAATTCCATATAGCCCAAATCGCCACAAAGCAAACTCCTCGGAAGCATTTGACAGAAAATTTAGATTGAGTCTGCAACGGGATACCGGTGATTAACTCACAAACTGAAGTGGGATACATAGGGGAAGCTTTCCACCATCTGAAAATGCTTAACCAAATACCACGAACCCGAGAGCAATTGTGACATTCTCGAATTTCACGGTATTATTCTATCGTCTCGTATTCGTTTTATTTATTTATATTCGTGTTTTGACCCTATTGTATTCCTATTTATGTTTATCGTATTCGTATTTTATGGTTATCGTATTTGTATTTTATGCGTATTTGCGTTTATCGGGTATATAACGTGTAATTCGGATCTTTATGTCGGGAACGTATAGTCTTAAGTGCCTTTAGTATAAGTCTAGTATGCTCTTATGATAAGTTTAGGGGAATTATGCCTTAATTATATGATTAAGATTGACGTTTAAAAAGTATTTCATTTTTAGTCTTTTCGGAAATTTTATTACGAAACTAGTCCTACGCGAGATTTTTATTGCAAGCTTAGTCCTCCACCAACCTTTTGTCTTATCCAAAATTCTGATTTTGTCTCTATCTTCCCCTAACTTCCTTCTCAAGAAAATATCACCTACACTCTCTCTCTCTCTCTAAAAACACACACAAACACCCTCACCTTCTCTCTAGCTTTTCCGGCGATCCGACCGTCCGATTTTAGATCCGAGACCGGATTATTGATCACCATCATCACCTCTATCTATCCTCCGAATTTCATTACGATCAAGTAAGTATTCATTCATTTTGGTTTTAAACTTTAATCTATTTTATCCAAACACGTAAATATCACTTTTAACCGTCCGAATCGAGATTTTATTTAGGATTATTGTTCCTAATAGTATTCTGGACATGGGGTATCGATTATAGATCATATGGACACTTAGAACACTCAAAAACCGATTCCCAAATGTTATTTTTCGTCAAAATCCCGTTCAAGCACGTAACTCATATTTTCATCACGTAATACATGATTTCGCTCACGTAATACCATCATTACGTTCACGTAATAAACATCCTGAGTCACGTAATACCTTGATGCTCACGTAATTACCATTTCGTTCACGAAATCAAACTTACGTGCACGAAATTCCTTGATGTGCACGTAAGTCAGCTTGTTAGTCACGTAAGTTCCAATATCGTTCACGTAATACTCTCCATGGTCTATTTCGTTCACGTAATAAGCACCATGCACGTAACTCATGTATTTTGCACGTAAATTCCATAGTTCGCTCACGAAATTTCATAGTAGGTCACGTAATATGTGTATGGATCACGTAATTGCCTAATTACGTGACTTGGAAGTCACGTAATACTCCCATGCACGTAACTTAACCCTCATGCACGTAATAGGTATATAAGTCACGTAATTATGGTCCTTTGACACGTAATTCTTGTTTATCTCGTAACTTGATACTCACGTGACTTATAGTGCACGTAAGTATACGGTTCACGTGTCTAGTCTGTTGACTCTTCGAAACACTTGTATTTCCGTTATATCGAGATTCCTTTGGTTATTTTAAAACCCGTATAAAACGTTAATCATTAAGGCATAACCCTACTAGACTTAGAGATACTTAGACATATTTTATTTACGTGATGTATAGGGCACTTAGACATTGAAGCTTGACGGTATTATTGTATTTCCCGACACATATAAGGATTTGGATTGCTTTGCTATCTGTGAGTTATTCGTTGCCCTTTTTACTCCTTTTACATTTTGGGCATGATTAGCGTTAAACAAATATATTTTTATGGTATGTATGTATTATGTCTATGTATTATGGTATGTATTTTGGATATGGATGCCTTAGGTTAGCATTACCCAACTCGTTCCGCCTTTGTGGTAGAACGAGGCCCCGTATACACACCTGTTAGCTTTTGCCGTCGGAAGTATATATAGCGCTATATGGGTCTAACAAACCCTCATCCTAATACGTTATTATGATAAGGGAGGAGCCCTGTCCGTGTTAGTGATGTTATGACCGAGTATTATTATCGAGGACAACCTAGCGTAATGCACTAGGTGGGGTTAGTTGCCATTATTATTGTGGAGGATCAGGTGTATCGTATTTACCAAAGGCTATTATTATTCTATCCAGTATGGTATTATTTATGAACGGAGTATGGTATCATTTCCGAACTGAGTATGGTATTATTTTATGAACCGAGTCTGGTATTATTTTATGAACTAAGTATGGTATTTTTATGAAATGATTATGGTATTTTATATACAAGTATGAGTATTTTATCAAAAGGTTTCGTATACTTCACGCATATTTCAAAACATCATTTTCAAATGACTTATCTTCAAACCGTATCACTTTTGGGTCAAAAGCTATTGAAAACCTTTTTTTTACTATTATGTTTTCAACTACTATTGCGAATAATTCACCAACTTTATGTTGACGTCGTATTTTAACGCTTTTCAGGGATTTGAGGTTACACCTTTTTGTTGCTATGCTTTTGGCTACGTGGATCTTTTGCGTGGATTTATTTTGCTGTATTTAATTCCTTAGTATCCCAACGCTGTAGCCGTATTTTGGTATTTTCGGATGACTGTAATATGTATTCTCTCTCAACTCTTTATCTATGTTGACGAGGTATGGTTTATTTATGTTTGATGTAACCTTTGAATCTCTGATACCGTATACACTGTACACCTCGGTTCCGCCATTTCTATGCGGGGTGTGACAGAAGTTGGTATCAGAGCCAATGGTTATAGCGAACTAAGTGACCTTACGGAATCACTTAGACTATGACCTAGGCTTTTGGACCTATCTGATTTACTCTATGTGCGCTTTTACTTCTTTGTGGGCCTGTATGTGATTCGTATGCTATATGTGCTTTTATTTTGCTTTTTTATGCTTTGAGGCCTGCTTGTTTTAGTCGCACGTACAGTTTATCGTTCTTATTTATTCCGTTTAATATCCGTAGAAGATGCCGCCTAAGAGAACTTCTACTAGGTCTACCCATGCCGTCACTGCTAGGAGATGGTCGGCAAGACGAGTTCGCGCCAGTGTGAGAGCGAGTGCTACGCCACGGAACACCACTGCTGTCCCCAATGCTAACACCGTTACTCCTAACATCAGTCAGATGATTGCGGAGCAGATAGCAGCAGCTATACCAGTGATTGTGGCACAGCTTAGGGAGACACCGGCGCGGGATGTCGACTTAGGGTTGGAAGAACCTGAGATGCACGGTATTGAACCAGAAGGTATGGCGTCTGGGCGCGATGGTTCTGATGAAGGGAGAGCAGTGCACATGGGAGTCGGTAGACCGAGTTTTATTATTGAAGATCCACCCCGAGGTTGTTCGTATGAGACCTTTCTGGGCTGCAAACCTACTGAGTTCAACGGTACTGAAGATGCGGTTGCTACTCTGCAGTGGTTTGAAAAGATTGAGTCTGTGTTTGATGTCTCGGGATGTGCTGAGGAGAGCAAAGTTAAGTATGCTACATTCTTATTCCAAGGTAAGGCACTCACTTGGTGGAACTCGGTGAGACAAGTTCGGGGTCGAGCTACTGTTGCCTGGATGACTTGGGAAAGTTTGAAGATTATTATGAAAAAGGAGTATGTGCCGTCACCTGAGACGCAGAGGTTGGAGAACGAGTTGTGGAACTTAACTATGCAAGGTACTGACTTCCGCGGGTATGTGAACAGGTTCTATGACTTGTGTGTTTTGGCTCCTCGGTTGGTCCGTACGGAGACGGAAAGAATCGAGCGCTTCACTCAAGGATTGCCTCAGACTATGAGAGACCACATTATTTCTCGCCTCCCGAGTACTCTTCAGAGTGCAGTTGGTATTGCTGGTCGGCTGACCGCTAGTGCGATCCGTGGTGGTACTCTCCAGCCAGCTGTGAGCCGAAGAGATTTTGGAAAATCTGAAAGAAGAGCTATGGGCATTTTTGGGAAGAGAAGCCGTAGTCATGATCAGAGACCTAAAGCTTCTCAAGTATATGCGTTGACGAGTTCTGGAGCTGATTATCAGGGCGTGCGCCCTAAGTGTGATACATGCGGCAGTGCGCATGCGACGAATGTGGCGTGTTGGGTATGTGAACACTGCAAGAAGCTAGGCCACACGGAGCAGTATTGTAGAAAAGCTACCGGAGCATGTTTTGAATGTGGAGAAATGGGTCACCTTCGTTATCAGTGTCCCAAGCTTGTATCATCTACTTCCCTTCCTACTCCTGGTGCTGGTACTAGTGCGAGAGGGAATCCTGCTAAGAGCCGAGCTTTCGCCATGGAATCTTCCGAAGCTCATCAGGATCCTACCGTAGTCACTGGTACATTTCTTGTCTATGATTATTCTGCTTTTATTCTATTTTGATTCGGATGCCGATAGAAGCTTTATTTCTAGTGACTTTCGTCCCTTAGTAAACCGTGCCTCTAGTCTTTTAGAGCCTGCGTATGATGTAGAAATAGCCGATGGTAGATGTGCCTGTGTTAGAGAAGTTATTCGCGATATTTCCCTCGTTTTAACCGATATTCCTTTTTCCATCGACCTTATTCCTATGAAACTCGGTAGTTTCGACGTCGTAGTCAGTATGGATTGGTTAGCGAAGCATAAGAGAGAAATAGTCTATTATGAGAAGCTTATACGTATTCAGAAACCGGATGGAGATCAGTTGATTGTACACGGAGACAAGGCCGGGAAACACCTTAAAGTTATTTCTTGTCTGAAAGTTCGCGAGTATGTCCGCTAAGGTTGTTTCTTATATCTCGCTCATTTGGTGAAGAAAGATTCTGCGATAAAGATTGATGGTGTACCGATTGTTCGCGAGTATTCTGACGTTTTTCCCGATGTTTTACCTGGAGTCCCTCCCCAGAGACAAACCGATTTTTCGTATTGATCTTATTCCTGGAGCTGCACCTGTTGCTAAAGCTCCGTATCGTTTGGCTCCTTCCGAGATGCTCGAGTTATCGAAACAATGTCAGGAACTGGTCGATAAGGGTTTTATTCGTCCTAGTTTCTCCCCGTGGGGTGCTCCTGTTCTCTTTGTTAAGAAGAAGGATGGCTCCATGCGTTTATGTATTGATTATCGGGAGTTAAACAAGTTGACTGTGAAGAACCGTTATCCCCTTCCTCGTATTGATGACTTATTTGATCAACTTCAGGGTTCTTGCTATTTCTCTAAGATCGATCTTCGCTCTGGTTATCGTCAACTGAGAGTTCAAGAAGATGATATACCAAAAAAAAAAAAACCGCTTTTCGTACTCGATATGGTCATTATGAGTTCATGGTGATGCCGTTTGGTCTAACAAACGCCCCTGCAACATTCATGGATCTAATGAACCGTATTTGTCGTCCGTATCTTGACAAATTCGTTATCGTATTCATCGACGACATTCTTAATAATTCCCGAAGTCGCAAGGAACATGAAGAGCATTTGCGTCTTGTTCTAGAAGTGCTTCGAAAAGAAAAGTTGTATGCGAAATTCTCTAAGTGCGAGTTCTGGTTATCCGAAGTTCAATTTCTTGGCCACCTAGTTAGCGCGAAGGGTATTCACGTTGATCCTGCTAAGATTGAAGCTGTAAAAGGCGGAGTTGCACCAAAGTCACCGACCGAAATCCGTTCGTTTTTGGGTCTTGTTGGGTATTATCGTCGATTCATCGAGAACTTCTCCAAGATCGCCTCACCTATGACAAAGTTGACACAGAAGAGTGAACCATTCGTTTGGGGTCCCGATCAGGAGAGAGCCTTTCGGTATTTAAGCAGCGGTTATGTAACGCTCCTATTCTTAGTCTGCCAGTTGGTTCCGAGAATTTTGTTGTTTATTGCGACGCTTCGCACAAAGGTCTGGGTTGTGTGCTTATGCAGAATGGTAAAGTTATAGCTTACGCTTCGCGTCAGTTGAAAATCCATGAGCAGAATTACACGACACATGATCTAGAGTTGGGAGCCGTCGTCTTTGCATTGAAGATTTGGAGACATTATCTGTATGGGACCAAGTGTACTGTATTCACCGATCACAAGAGTCTTCAACACATTTTCGATCAGAAGATGCTGAATATGAGACAACGACGCTGGGTTGAGTTATTGAACGACTATGATTGCGACATTCGCTACCACCCTGGTAAGGCGAACGTTGTTGCTGATGCATTGAGTCGTAAGGAAACCGTCAAACCGGTCCGTATTCGTTCTATGGTGATATCTATTCAGACGAGCTTGAAGGCTCGGATTATTCAAGCACAGGAAGGTATTATGACTGAGGACCGTGTTAAAGATGAAAGATTGTATAAGTTAGCGTTGGAGTTAGAACCGAAGGAGGATGGAGTTCTGTATCTCCTCGAGCATATTTGGGTTCCGGTTAGTATCCGTCAGTTGATTCTGGACGAAGCCCATAAGTCTAATTATTCCATTCATCCGGGTTCCGACAAGATGTATCATGACTTGAAGGATTTTTATTGGTGGCCGGGTATGAAGCGTGAAATCGCCGAATATGTTAGCCGATGTTTGACTTGTTCTAAAGTGAAGATTGAGTATCAGAAACCGTCTGGGCTACTCCAACAACCGAAGATTTCCGATTGGAAATGGGAGCGTATTGCTATGGATTTTGTTACGAAGCTTCCGAGATCTTCGAGTGGTTATGACAGTATCTGGGTTATCGTTGATCGTTTGGCGAAGTCTGCTCATTTCCTACCGATTCGTGGGAATTATCCGACAGAGAGATTCGTACGTTCGCACTAGATTTGCCGGCAGAACTGAGCAGCATACATTATGTATTTCATGTATCTCAGTTGAAGAAATGCCTGGCTGACGAGACGTTATTAGTTCCGCTTGAGAAACTCCAGTTTGTTGATAAGCTTCATTTCATTGAGGAACCGATCGAGATCGTTGCTTGTGATGTTAAGCATCTGTGACGAAGTGAGATTCCGATTGTCAAGGTTCGTTGGTGTTCCCGTTTGGAGCTGAGTTCACGTGAGAACGCGAAGATGAATTTCTGCGGCAGTATCCTCACCTCTCTCCCGGAAGTAGTACCAGGTGATAATTTCGAGGACGAAATTCTTTTTTACTTGGGGAGACTGTGACATTCGCGAATTTCACGGTATTATTCTATCGTCTCGTATTCGTTTTATTTATTTATATTCGTGTTTTGACCCTATTGTATTCCTATTTATGTTTATCGTATTCGTATTTTATGGTTATCGTATTTGTATTTTATGCGTATTTGCGTTTATCGGGTATATAGCGTGTAATTCGGATCTTTATGTCGGGAACGTATAGTCTTAAGTGCCTTTAGTATAAGTCTAGTATGCTCTTATGATAAGTTTAGGGGAATTATGCCTTAATTATATGATTAAGATTGACGTTTAAAAAGTATTTCATTTTTAGTCTTTTCGGAAATTTTATTACGAAACTAGTCCTACGCGAGATTTTTATTGCAAGCTTAGTCCTCCACCAACCTTTTGTCTTATCCAAAATTCTGATTTTGTCTCTATCTTCCCCTAACTTCCTTCTCAAGAAAATATCACCTACACTCTCTCTCTCTCTCTAAAAACACACACAAACACCCTCACCTTCTCTCTAGCTTTTCCGGCGATCCGACCGTCCGATTTTAGATCCGAGACCGGATTATTGATCACCATCATCACCTCTATCTATCCTCCGAATTTCATTACGATCAAGTAAGTATTCATTCATTTTGGTTTTAAACTTTAATCTATTTTATCCAAACACGTAAATATCACTTTTAACCGTCCGAATCGAGATTTTATTTAGGATTATTGTTCCTAATAGTATTCTGGACATAGGGTATCGATTATAGATCATATGGACACTTAGAACACTCAAAAACCGATTCCCAAATGTTATTTTTCGTCAAAATCCCGTTCAAGCACGTAACTCATATTTTCATCACGTAATACATGATTTCGCTCACGTAATACCATCATTACGTTCACGTAATAAACATCCTGAGTCACGTAATACCTTGATGCTCACGTAATTACCATTTCGTTCACGAAATCAAACTTACGTGCACGAAATTCCTTGATGTGCACGTAAGTCAGCTTGTTAGTCACGTAAGTTCCAATATCGTTCACGTAATACTCTCCATGGTCTATTTCGTTCACGTAATAAGCACCATGCACGTAACTCATGTATTTTGCACGTAAATTCCATAGTTCGCTCACGAAATTTCATAGTAGGTCACGTAATATGTGTATGGATCACGTAATTGCCTAATTACGTGACTTGGAAGTCACGTAATACTCCCATGCACGTAACTTAACCCTCATGCACGTAATAGGTATATAAGTCACGTAATTATGGTCCTTTGACACGTAATTCTTGTTTATCTCGTAACTTGATACTCACGTGACTTATAGTGCACGTAAGTATACGGTTCACGTGTCTAGTCTGTTGACTCTTCGAAACACTTGTATTTCCGTTATATCGAGATTCCTTTGGTTATTTTAAAACCCGTATAAAACGTTAATCATTAAGGCATAACCCTACTAGACTTAGAGATACTTAGACATATTTTATTTACGTGATGTATAGGGCACTTAGACATTGAAGCTTGACGGTATTATTGTATTTCCCGACACATATAAGGATTTGGATTGCTTTGCTATCTGTGAGTTATTCGTTGCCCTTTTTACTCCTTTTACATTTTGGGCATGATTAGCGTTAAACAAATATATTTTTATGGTATGTATGTATTATGTCTATGTATTATGGTATGTATTTTGGATATGGATGCCTTAGGTTAGCATTACCCAACTCGTTCCGCCTTTGTGGTAGAACGAGGCCCCGTATACACACCTGTTAGCTTTTGCCGTCGGAAGTATATATAGCGCTATATGGGTCTAACAAACCCTCATCCTAATACGTTATTATGATAAGGGAGGAGCCCTGTCCGTGTTAGTGATGTTATGACCGAGTATTATTATCGAGGACAACCTAGCGTAATGCACTAGGTGGGGTTAGTTGCCATTATTATTGTGGAGGATCAGGTGTATCGTATTTACCAAAGGCTATTATTATTCTATCCAGTATGGTATTATTTATGAACGGAGTATGGTATCATTTCCGAACTGAGTATGGTATTATTTTATGAACCGAGTCTGGTATTATTTTATGAACTAAGTATGGTATTTTTATGAAATGATTATGGTATTTTATATACAAGTATGAGTATTTTATCAAAAGGTTTCGTATACTTCACGCATATTTCAAAACATCATTTTCAAATGACTTATCTTCAAACCGTATCACTTTTGGGTCAAAAGCTATTGAAAACCTTTTTTTTACTATTATGTTTTCAACTACTATTGCGAATAATTCACCAACTTTATGTTGACGTCGTATTTTAACGCTTTTCAGGGATTTGAGGTTACACCTTTTTGTTGCTATGCTTTTGGCTACGTGGATCTTTTGCGTGGATTTATTTTGCTGTATTTAATTCCTTAGTATCCCAACGCTGTAGCCGTATTTTGGTATTTTCGGATGACTGTAATATGTATTCTCTCTCAACTCTTTATCTATGTTGACGAGGTATGGTTTATTTATGTTTGATGTAACCTTTGAATCTCTGATACCGTATACACTGTACACCTCGGTTCCGCCATTTCTATGCGGGGTGTGACAGCAATTTAGAAGACAATGATCCAGAATGTCCAAGTCTGCGTCGCATAAGACACATCTTATCGACTCTATAGGTATCCCTTTGTGTAACAGATTGATTCTAGTTGGAAGCCGATTAAGGAAAGCACGCCAGACACAAAATTAACCTTAAGAGGGATCCAATTGTTCCATATAAAGATGTCATTATCGGTATTTTCCGTCAAGAGTTTTTGTTGGACAAGCTGTGTAAGCTTCGCAACAGAGAAAGATTTGGAAGGGTCGAGAGACCAGGCCCAACTGTCCCTTTGCCCTATAGAGAGGATTAGATTGCTCATAATTTGCTCGAGTTGATTGAGCTCGTCCAATGAACGCCCACGAGGAGGGCGTGTCCATCTCCACTGATTAACCCATATATCATTATTAAGCAATCGACGGTCCTTGATGAGGCACTCTTTATCTGATTCAAGACAAAATAACCGCTGGAATATCTCCTTCAAACTTTTACCAGATGGCAGCCAATTGTCGGACCACAAGCGCGTATCGGAGCCACTATTAACCTTTTTTATTATGGAAGAAAGATGAGGGATACCGAGGTTATTGATATATCTAGAACTTGATATAATGTTTCCCCATGTAGAAGATGATAACCCCTGATTAGAGTCAGAATATAGACCACCATTCGGCCCATAAATAGCCACAATGACTTTTCTCCACGTTGCCTCATGTTCTGAATGAAACCGCCAGACCCATTTTCCTAGCAGACCAAGGTTTTTAGCTTTCAAAGACCCTATATATTTAGTTTTTTTCGACAATTATTTATATTTAACTTTCAAAAATTTATAGTTTTAATTACTTAACTTTAATATTTCGACAATTTAATTAATTTTAACTATAAAACAATCAATTATATTTTTAATCTTTTAATATAATTCGATAACGAAAACATTTCCCGAGTGTTTAAAACATAAATTTGATGCAAGTTTAGAGATTGAAACCAAAAATGGTTTAGAAGTTATGATAATTATTAAATATATTTTCAAGTAAAATTTTACAACAGTGAAGCGAATAAGATACCTAGACACCACACATATATAATACTAGTTTTAATAGAACATTTAAATTGAAACAAAAGTATTTAAGTATTATTATTACTTATTGTATGACTAAACATAATCACACTCTCGTCCGAGTCGTTGACAACTTCCTCTTGCACCCCGATTTGCCGGATTCGACTTTGGACTTAGATTGTTGGCCTTGACTGTTGGTATTTGAATAGTTTTAACAAATGTGTGTCCGTAAATGTGTGAGCCTACGGGAGCGCACACATCGACATTTAGACACGACTACAAGTTTAATTTATTTATTAAATATTACTTAATGGTTAAGTGTAAATATTTATTAAATAGAGGGTTTATTATGTAAATAAGGAGGTTTCCTTATTGTAATATAACTCAAACTCTTAGATTTGAAAACTTATAAATAGAAGATAAACCCTAAACCCTAATTCATTGCAAAACACAAAAGTATCGACCTAAACCTTTTAGGCCGATCGGTATTTTAAAGAAAAAAGGGTTTTGTTTTTTTATTTTGGTTTTTGTAATAAAGAGTTGCTGCTAAGACAATTGTTGTTTAAAGCAATTAAACAAGTACTAGCATACTAGTCTGTCGCTAAAAGAAGGTGTCGCGTACGTAACCGTAGATTAGATCTTACACTTAGATCTACGATTTTCGCTTGCTTCTAATTCAAGGTAAATTCTTTATCCGATTTATTATTTACTATGTGATCCTAAATTCCGCTGCCATGTATTGTTTGACAATATGACTCTAGTTGTATACCTATAGTGGTATCAGCCAAAACATAGGTAAATATTATTTTGGATCTAAAACATCAAAATTGAGGGGGGATTAGGGTTGGTTTATTGTATGATTTTACAAAATTAAAAGTTAATTTGAAATCAATCTACCTTGCAATTTGATGTTTAATTACCTTATTTACTTTTATGCAAAATTATGTTTATAAAGTTACATGCATAACTTTGTAAACCATAATTAGATATATTGATATTGTTAAAAAGTAAATTGAATTAGTGACATATTATTAATTGTTAATTGAATATGTGCGACACAAAAGAATTTGCATGATAAAAAGTTATGTGTGGTTTATTTGATATACGAATTGTTTACATATTAATGGCTTACGCAATCCAAACTTGTTTATTTGGACGGATGTATGTGGTCCGTTTCCTTTGAAACGGGAGTGATTCAATATGTAAACAATGACCCTAGAGACTTTTTAGGCATTACCCAATTAGTTGCGTAGAATAATTCTAAATTGTTTATTATAAATATTGTTTGTCAAATGTCTTTTTGAAAGAAACAAAATTTAATAATAAGACTAAAGAATTATTATGACGAGTTATTAATTTATTTTGGCACTTTTATACGTTCTATAACGCATTTGGTTGGGTTTATATACCGTAATTTGGTCCATCGACGGAACGTATAAATTTACAAAATATCTTAAAAACCATCGATTTAATAAGCGTGTGATTGGTAATTTATAACTAGATTGTACAGGCTTTCCTGGTCGTACCCTCGTAGAGCTACCGAAAGGGTTTTAATGATGACCATGTTACGATTAGTTGTATGAATTAGGTAATCATAGAAACACGTTTAATAACCAGTAAAATAAAAACTTTTGTTTTTAATTAAATTACGTTACGAAATTGTTGCATGGCAATTGCGTACGTAGATTTTTAACACCCATGGAATTTAAGTCAATTGCTATCCGTATTGCATAGACAACTTGTACTTGCTCGTCACTCTACGTGAGACGTAGGTGAAGTGTATCCAAGGCGGATTACCACTCATAGTGAGACTGTGGTGGACTATCTGCAGTCTTCAGTCGGATGACTTAAATCGGGTTATGCAGTGAGACTGTAAACGCCGATAGCGATAAGATGCGACGAAACATGATTAATGTCACGATCACCATTTTGATGCTCGGATCGAATTATGACATTAAGTCCCATTTTCTAGGAGTTGCACCGGTAAATGCAATTACGGATCGTCACTTACCTTTTGAGTATTATTTAGTTCCTAGCAGATCAACTGATGGAACGGTAATATGTCAATTGGATCCTAGACTTAACTAAAAGTAAACCATGGGTTTTACGTTTTATGTTAAGAATTTTATGTCGAAAGTACTAATAAGAACTTTCACTCTGTTTTTGCAAAAATGGCACAAAACGCAACTGATGAGATTTTGAATGAAACCAAAATCGCGTTAAGGCGCAATATTCTTACTGGGCCGAATTTCAATGATTGGCACCGATCACTGAGGATTGTCCTAAGAGTGATGGAGCGCGAACATATCCTTGAAATACCTTTGGGTGCTGAGCCAACTGCTGAGGCTCCTCAAGAGGAACGTGACTTGTATAGGGCAACCTATAAATCTCACGTAGAAGTGCAATGTCTTATGTTGAGTTGCATGTCCTCTGAGTTAGCAAAGCAGTTTGACATCAAGCAACCCAATGAGATCATATCTGAGCTACGTGCATCGTATGAGAAACAAGCCGGCCTTGAGCTAAATGACTTGATTCGAGAAGTACATGCATGTCATCATGTGTCAGGAACGCCCGTTGGGACTCACGTTATGAACATGAAAAGCTTGTTTGATCGTTTGACTAGGATGAAGTTTGCATATCATAACCAAGTCGCTGTGAGCATTGTTCTCAACTCTCTCTCACCGGAATTTGAGGAGTTCACACGAGGTTATAATATGCAAAGTATGAACAAAAGCATCAACGAACTCCACGCTATGTTGGTGGAATTCGAAAAGTCAAAAATGAAGGTGAAAGGCACTCAAGTCTTAATGATTGAGGGTAGCCAAGCTCATAAGAAGAAAAAGCAACCGCTAAAGGCTAAGGGGAACTTTGCAAAGGGTGGAAAAAATAAACAAGGTGTTGTTTATTCTTCCAAGCCTAAGCAAACTCCTCCAGCTAAGAAGGCAAAGGTCGCACAAGATGATACATGTCATTATTGTGGAGATAAGAGTCACTGGAAGAGGAACTGTCCTAAGTGGCTAGCCGAGGTGCAAAATAACAAAAAGAACGGCACGGCCGGTTCTTCAGGTATTTTCACCATTGAATTATATTCTTTCGCTAAATCAAATACTTGGGTCTATGACACTGGTTGTGGAGCTCATATTTGTAACTCCTTGCAGGGGTTTAGAGCGAAAGAGAAACTGAAGTATGGATCCTTGTACCTGTACGTCGGCAACGGCATACGAGCAGGAGTGGATGCCATTGGAAGTTATGACTTACGATTACCCTCGGGCATAATTCTTGTATTAGACAATTGTTATTATGCACCTTCTATTGTTAGGGGAATTGTTTCAGTTTCGGTTTTGAAAGATAATGGCTTTTGTAATACATTTACCGATTATGGGATTTCTGTTTCTATGAATAATATTCATTATTTTAATGCTATTGCTATTAATGGAATATTTGAAATTGATTTGCATGATCGTCTTTCATTACCAAATAATAATTCATTGTTTAATTTAAGCGCAAAACGATCTAAGTCTAACTTAGACTCATCCTTCCTATGGCATTGCCGTCTTGCACACATTGGCAAACACCGTATCGAAAGGCTTCAACGTGAAGGGCTTTTGAAATCAAGTGAGGATTCATTTGATAGGTGTGAGTCATGTGTATCGGGCAAAATGGCAAGGAAACCCTTCTCGCATGAGAATCAAAGGGCGACCGACTTACTAGGAATCATACATACTGATGTATGCGGTCCTTTTAAGCATATGTCTAGGAGAGGTGCTTACTACTACGTTACATTTACCGATGATTTCAGCCGTTATGGTTATGTTTACTTGCTTAAACATAAACATGAGGTGTTTGAAATCTTCAAGGTATTTCAAAACGAAGTCGAAAATCAACTCGGCAAAACCATCAAGGTCCTCCGATCGGATCGTGGTGGTGAATATCTCAGTCAAGAGTTTAAGAATCATCTACAAGCTTGTGGAATTGTCCAGCAGCTTACTCCTCCCTATACACCACAACACAATGGTGTATCCGAAAGGAGAAATCGAACATTGTTGGATATGGTTCGATCAATGATGAATCTTACAACCTTGCCATTGTCTTTTTGGGATTATGCCTTAGAGTCTGCAACACGCATTCTCAATATGGTTCCAACCAAGAAAGTTGATAAGACACCATATGAATTATGGTTTGGCAAAGCGCCAAATTTGTCTTACTTAAAGGTCTGGGGATGTGAGGCTTTCGTTAAGCGCGATTCGCCTGACAAACTCGAACAGAGATCTGTTAAGTGTATCTTTGTAGGATACCCAAAGGAAACGATGGGTTACTACTTCTATCATCCTTCTGAGAACACTATGAAAGTGGCTCGATATGCTGAGTTTTTCGAAACAAAGCTTATTGGTCAAGGAAACAGTGGGAGGGTTATAGACCTTGACGAGGTTCAAGAGGAAGATACGTCACTTTCTACTAACACTGGTGATCAACAATTCGGGGGGGATAGAGTTGAGCCTCAGGATATGCCTCAATCTAGTCCGACTCAAGTTGTGATTGAGCCACAAGTTCAGTCTCAACAACAAATTGTTGATGCTCCAATTCGTAGGTCCGAAAGGACGATACGTGCACCTCCTAGGTTGAACTTAAGGGTTAATGCACTTGAGGGTCACTCTACTATTCCAGATAATCCGATTGGGTGATTGAACAAAAAAAAAATATAACCCTTTCATTCTACTATCAAATAAAGTTTAAAATGATCACTCATGATTCAAAAAAAATTTAAATGGGTCACTTTTGCAACCTGTAACCGGCTAATAACAGGTAAAATTCAATTTATATTATATATATATTTTTTATAGGTTACCATATGTACTTGTTTGACTATCTATTAAACTGTTTGACTTTTCTTAACTAATAACCATAACAATATCAAACAAAAACAGCAGCAGCAAGGCATCAACAAACAGCAGCCATGAACATAAACAAACACATGAGCACCACGTGAGGCTGGTTAATAACTCCGGTTACAGACAACCACATAAGAAAGTAACCGGCAAAACATTGAACCGCTCCGGCTAAGTAAACCAATGATAAACTGGGTCCGGATGAACCGGTTTGGTTATTCGTAACGGAGTCGTAGAGTAGACCGGATAAGACTCCGATATTCGCGCCGATGTCTTTGAAAACGGAGACGGTGTTGAGAGTTGATTGATCGTAATTTTGGGTGGATTTGAGTGTGGCGGAGTATATTCCGAAGCAGTATGACGCGCCGGAGCTGCACTGGATCCATATACTCACTACCGTGGATATCCATTTGGTGTTTGCCATTGTTAAATCTGATAAAAATGGATTGAGATGATGGCGCGTGGTGATAACGCGCCGCCGAGGAGATGCTTTTTGTACCATGTTTCTGTAACCGGATTTATCTTTTGTGTGCTGGCAGCTACATTAATCGAAGATATCATCTTCCTAAAACAGGTGTAAAGATAACAAGTCGAGTTTTTAACAGAAATATCGCGTTAATGGAAACGATTAAGCAATGGGAGGAAAGAAATGAAGAAGCAAGTATAAAGGCTGCAAAGTCAACTCTATCTTTAGAAAACAACAAGTCCATGATTCTCGAAGCATTGCGTAATTTGCAAATTTTATGTAAGAGAAAAGAGTATAATGTGGTGGAGATTCGTACAATCGGTGTAATACCACTTCTTGGAGCGATTTTGAAGCGAGAAGATAGAGATTTGACTTTTGAAAGTCTTAAATTGTTGAGACAGTTGACCGAATATGACGATGAAGATGATGGAATGGTAAGACTTATATCGTTATATCCCAAATTTTGAACTTGAAAATATAAAAATTTGAAAAAAGTTTGAATCTTTTTTATGCAGGAAATGATTGCAAGAACAGTGGACTTATTGGGAATAATACAAAATTTATCGAGTGAAGATTAATGTATTAGGCATTCGGCTTTGCTACTTGTGGTTGAGCTTTCAAAAAGTAGTTACTTTTGTGATGAAATTGGTTCGGTTTCTGGAGGGGTTTTGATGCTGGTTACTTTAAAGTACAGAAAACCCGTTGATCCATTTTCTCAAACCAAAGTTGACGAAATTCTGAAAAACTTGGAGAAGTCATCTGCTAACATCAACATCATGGCAGAAAATGGTCATTGGCAGCCGATTTTGCGTCATCAAAAGGATCTCCTTTACTTCAATTATGATTACAAAAAGAGTCAACGTATGATCGAGATGTGCTTGTGTAATTTCTTTTTGTTTTTTAATTGAATTTTATTTTGTCTGGTTTTATAATGGTATCATTTGACATTTATGCCCTCTGCTTTTTAAATGAATTTTATCTTATGACATGCTGTAACAAGTCGTGGTGGGTCCCAATGATCCAAACAAACGGTTTTATAAAGTTAGGTGAATATTATATATATTTTTTTTGTTCAATCACCCAATTGGATTATCTGGAATAGTGGAGTGACCCTCAAGTGCATTAACCCTTGAACTTAAACGTTAATCTAGAGGATGGTGACGTATCAGGGGATCTTAATGAACCTCGAAACTTGAAAGTTGCATTATCAGGTCCAGACGCTGAAAAATGGCTTCAAGCTGCGAATTTGGAGATCCAATCCATGTATGACAACGAAGTTTGGGATTTGGTAGATAAACCTCCAAATGCCAAGACTGTCGATTGTAAATGGATCTTTAAGATAAAGACTGACATGGATGGGAATATACACGTCTATAAAGCTCGTCTCGTGGCAAAAGGATTCACTCAAGTCTATGGTATAGATTATGATGAGACTTTTTCCCCAGTGGCAGACATAAGAGCTATTAGAATTCTCTTAGCCATAGCTGCATTCTATGACTACGAGATATGGCAAATGGATGTCAAGACAGCCTTCTTGAATGGTTATCTAGACGAAGAGGTCTATATGAACCAACCAGAAGGTTTTATTGATCCATTACATCCCAACAAAGTATGCAAGCTAAAGAAGTCCATTTATGGACTTAAGCAAGCATCAAGGAGTTGGAATAAAAGATTCGATGAAGAAATCAAGAAATTTGGTTTCGTTCAGAATCTAGATGAGCCATGTGTATATCTAAAGACCAGTGGGAGTAATGTTGTATTCCTTGTCTTATATGTCGATGACATATTACTTATGGGAAACTACATTCCAATGCTTGAAGATGTAAAATCTTATCTTGGAAAGTGTTTCGCCATGAAAGACTTGGGTGATGCATCATATATTCTAGGAATCAAGATCTCGAGAGATAGATCTAAGCGGATGATAGAGTTAAGTCAAAAGGCTTACATTGACAAAATACTAAAACGGTTTAGTATGGAAAACTCCAAGCGTGGATTTATCCCAATGCAAGATGGACTTAAACTCAGTGTTCAGGATGGTGCATCTACACCTCAAGAGGTGGAACGTATGCAAAGGATTCCCTATGCTTCGGCAGTAGGATCCATTATGTATGCAACAAGATGTACAAGACCTGATATAGCTTTTGCGCAGAATATCGTAAGTAGGTTTCAACAGAATCCAGGTGAAAAACACTGGATTGCTGTAAAGAACATTCTGAAGTACCTACGGGCTACTAAAGATATGGTTCTGGTGTATGGTGGAAATCCCGAGGCAGAACTTAAAGTTACTGGTTACTGTGATGCCGGATTTCAGACAGACCATGATGACATCAAATCTCAAACAGGTTATGTTTTCGTAATGAATGGAGGAGCTGTAGTCTGGAAAAGCAAAAAGAAGTCCACCATTGCAATGTCTGCAACAGAGTCTGAGTACATAGCAGCTGCTGAAGCTGCGATGGAAGCTGTTTGGATCCGGAAATTTATTTCTGGACTTGGTGTAGTTCCTACCGCCAAGTTACCCATGGATATGTATTGCGACAACACGGGTGCAATAATCATAGCTAATGAACCAGGTGTTCAAAAGGGAGCCAAACACTTTCAAAGGAAATTTCATTATATTCGTGAGCGCATAAATGATAATGAAATCAAGCTACTCAAAGTTCACACAGATAACAACTTGGCAGATCCTTTTACAAAGGCTTTGGCAAAGACGAAACTAACTCACTTGGCTGAGGGCATAGGACTTCGTTTGTCTAGTTGTTCCATGTAATCTGTGAATTTATTAAGTATTTGGATATATGGATGTATAAACAATTTTATTATGATTAAATATTATTGAGGATATGTGATTTTAATTCATATTTAATTGTTGTCCAATTTTGCATGTTTTAATCGTTGATTTATATTTATATTTATATTTAAATATTTTTCTAAATATCCGTTGTCGTTTGATTATGTGGGAGCATAATTGAATTAAGACAATATCTGAGTAGTCAGCTTGGCTCACTAACCCGGATGGTGTGCATGGAGATGAACATTGGATTATCCCACATGAATTAGTACTTATGGATCCTTGTCATTAAGTATAATTCATAACGTTTAATGTCCTTTGACTTGAGATACAAGTTGGGAATCATGTACGTAGTGCGTTATTTGATTCTAGTCAAACGCACTCCTGAATAAGGGTGTTATAAAGGCTATTTTTGGTAATGTTACGAAATACGATGACTACCAATTGTAGTCAATATAGGATTTGTTCCTTCAGTGAAAACTGAAGCTAGATACTAATTGGGCCACTCATGAATACTTAAGATGTTTGTCTGGCCAGACCCAAATAAGTCCAGAACTGTCTCGACTGTATTAGGTAATCTTTAAGTAATTCGCGAAATGAGAAACAGTAGTTAAAATGGAATGATTTTGATCCATCAAAAGATTTTAACTAAGTATCTGTAACAAAAGGATATGAACCGAATTTAGACTCACAAGTGAGTTTTGGAGAAACTTACTCGTACATTTATGGGAGCATTGATATGTTGCTAGACATTAATCAATGTTATCACGTTTGTTTGAAAATTATTCAAAAGTGGGAGCTGTTGGTATTTGAATAGTTTTAACAAATGTGTGTCCGTAAATGTGTGAGCCTACGGGAGCGCACACATCGACATTTAGACACGACTACAAGTTTAATTTATTTATTAAATATTACTTAATGGTTAAGTGTAAATATTTATTAAATAGAGGGTTTATTATGTAAATAAGGAGGTTTCCTTATTGTAATATAACTCAAACTCTTAGATTTGAAAACTTATAAATAGAAGATAAACCCTAAACCCTAATTCATTGCAAAACACAAAAGTATCGACCTAAACCTTTTAGGCCGATCGGTATTTTAAAGAAAAAAGGGTTTTGTTTTTTTATTTTGGTTTTTGTAATAAAGAGTTGCTGCTAAGACAATTGTTGTTTAAAGCAATTAAACAAGTACTAGCATACTAGTCTATCGCTAAAAGAAGGTGTCGCGTACGTAACCGTAGATTAGATCTTACACTTAGATCTACGATTTTCGCTTGCTTCTAATTCAAGGTAAATTCTTTATCCGATTTATTATTTACTATGTGATCCGATTTAAGTATTATTATTACTTATTGTATGACTAAACATAATAACACTCTCGTCCGAGTCGTTGACAACTTCCTCTTGCACCCCGATTTGCCGGATTCGACTTTGGACTTAGATTGTTGGCCTTAACAACATTTGATGAATTGAAAACTCAATTTGTATAAGTGTACCCCGATTTGCCGGATTCGACTTTGGACTTAGATTGTTGGCCTCAACAACATTTGATGAATTGAAAACTCGATTTGTATAAGTGTGTACGTTTGACTTGACTTTACCTTTACAATAGTAATCATATGTTGAATCCTAAGAAAATGGTTGGTCTACTACATATCTTCTAGATTTGAAGATGATTTTAAATTTAAAAAAGGTATAGTATTTTATTGTATAAAGTAGTTTTTGAAGCGAAGACAAGTGGTGATGTCGAGGGGGTCCATTAACGACCACTTGACAAGCTAACAACGAATTCATCCTGCACGGCAGACAACTCATCACCAAGTCTTTCTTGAATACTCCAAATCATAACATCTTTCACTTTTCCAAGCAATTACCTTAAATTATCTTTATTCTTTGTTAAATAATCAAAATATATATAAACTTAAAATCACTCGGGGAAAAAGAAAAGTTACTTCTTGTTCGGGTTATCGCCTAATCAAGGAACTTCGATCGTTTTCGTGTGATTTCCCAACCATCCCAAAATCCTTGTCTATGAAGATTTGAACATTAGACCTTTATAAGGACATTAATAGTGTCTGACTACTAGGACATTTTTGTAATGGCTCACTGATTAACTTTGTTAGTATTTGCAAAACCTATGTAACTTGTGCATGGTTAATAGGGTGTGTTTACTTTATCCGTTAGACTACCATGAGTGTAATCTAGTCGAGTCGACGCTATACTAAATTCGAGCTCGACTTGATTAACAAACTTGAAGCTTGAACAAGATGAAACCTTTTATTTGTGTGGGCTCGGGCTCGACTCGATTAATTAAACGAACTTTCAAACTGTACTCGATTGAAATCGATTATCATTATCAATATCAAAATATAAATAATAATATTATTAATAGACTCGGCTCAATATTTTTTAGTTTTACTTAACTCGACTAAGTTCACAAGTATGATAATTATGTATACATGTTCACACAAAAAGGATAAATATGTCAAATGTCACACGCTAGATTAGGTTTACAAGCTTTTAAAGCTACGTTTAACAGTTTATCGAGTTCTACTCGAAATAAAATAATTTTTCCTTTTATAAACACATCATATATAGTAACATTTATATTTTTTCCTAATTCATTACACTTTTAATAAAAGAGTTTGCTGCATGTAGCTCATTCCAAGATCTTTTCATATAGAAGTAGTTAGTCAAAATAGTATTCGATGTAGCAAAAGTCCGACCTGATAATAAGATGGACTGTAACTATTTTAATATGTCCCCGTAGTTGAGCGGGAGGTAGTACACCCAACACTCAAGCTGGAACGAACATTAGAGAAAAGAAGAAATGGCTATCTCTTAGATAATGACAGAATTTTTCACCAGGTCAACACTAAATCAGTGAACTGCATGATACAATTGAGATGCAAAATCTCTCAATTTAAATGAATCTTAACAGTAATTGTATTGAGAATTGGTTAATTGAGAGATAATGTAAAGATATTATTGATAATGTGATTTTGGCCGGTATAGCTGTTTACAAAATGTTGAAGCTCTACGATACTCAAGAGAGCCTGGTTAGAAAGACAACTAACTAAACACACACATCACACTATTTATACACATCTCAATGCAGACTCTCTACAAGTAAAATAATTAAGTCTTCATTTAGTTTAACTCTGATGAACTTTAGTTAAGTCTGGTAGACTAATTTGTTCACCCTAGTTAAAGTCTTCAATGTCGACTTGTCTTGATCAACTAAATTTTCAATTAACATTAACTCGGGTGAACTTGATTTAACTCTGGTGAGTAAATTTGTTCTCTCGAGTTAAGGTCTTCAATGAAAGACTTTCTAAGTTTTAATTCGGGAGATAAACATTTATCACCCGAAACTTAGGGCAAAAACACACTTTGAAGATTTTATAGTTTTATCCATAACTTTCAATACCCAACAGATGATGTGTCAGCATACTAATAACATTAAGAAATATGAAGAACCCGAACACTAAAGAACCCGCTATATAACCTTCGAAATCATCATCAACCAATAAAATGAAATTATAAATCATGAAAATAAATAGGACTATATATTTTAATACCTCGCCTCTAATATAAGTAATAAAAACGATATGACAGACATGCGAAACGCAAGTGCATGATGCCATGTGCCTTTCCATGCTTCAAGTATTAATAACTCATAAACAAATCCTTCATGCTTCTATTCTTTTTTTTTGTTAAATAAATGCTAGTTTTGTTAGTTAAATAACCTAATTTTAATCATCCTCCACATGGAATAATATAATTGGATTCTTATATCATATGATTATATTATATTATATTGTTATCATTTTGAGTTTTGATAAGTTTGAAAAACGACAAAAACTTGAGGGGTGTTCGTTGTAAAAGTATGGAGGAGGCCCGTGATCGTGGGTAACTTCGTCACATTCGATGCTCCTCTTTTGAATGGAAATGTATAGTTACATTATAGACCCTTGATGTTTTAAAGTTTTAGCCATTTATTTTTAGGCCTTTTAAAGAATCTTAGTGAAAATATGTTGGCTTAATATTTACGTTTAGAAACTTAGGGTTGAGATCAAGAAACACCATAAAAAAAAATTTGAGATCAAAAGACCCAATCATAACACTCAATTTTAAAAACCCACTTAAATATAATTTTGTTTAAAAAGTAAATATCTTAAAAACCGTAAATGTATTAAACGAATAAACTACACCATTGTAACAAACATTAAATTACTTTTCTATAGAGTACCCACTCGATATACTTTTGACGAAATTTATTTTCGGGTTTTTTTACGGGTTTTGAAATATTATATTATAAATCACTGTTTTACCACATGTGATATCAGTAGTTTGACATAATATTTTTTTGTTTTTCTTTTTGATTTAAGTTGAATGTATGTAATATAACAAATCTATGTTTCGAAACTCGTATTTAATGTTCAAATCATATGTGATATTGTCTTATGAATTTCAACATTTGGCCATAAACGAAAAAATAAAAGTCGTCAAAATTCGAACTTTTTTCCGGGTCTATATAGGTTATACGTTGTATAACATTGTTGTGTATTAAAATTCATATTTAGAGTTAAAATCATGTGTGTTATTGTCTTTTAAGTTTTAAAATTTTTACATACATAATATCATATATAATTTATATTATATCATATATGATTTACAGTAATATCACATATTATATTGTATTATCATATATGATTTTAGTATATATCACATATGATTTATATTCATATCATATATGATTTACACTAATATCACATATTATATAGTATTATCATATGTGATTTTAGTATATATCACATATGATTTATATTCATATCATATATGATTTACAGTAATATCACATATGATATAATATTATCATATGCGATTTTAATATATATCACATATGATTTATATTCATATCATATATGATTTACAGTAATATCACATATGATATAGTAGTATCATATATGATTTTAGTATATCACATTTTATGTCAAAAAACGAGAAAAAATAAAACTAGTTAAAATTCGATTTTTTTTCTAAATTTAGGTAGTTTATACATTTTATAAGAATTCTCTTTTATACAATTTTACGTAATTATGTAAATATCATATATGATATTATCGTTATAATTTCAATACCCATAAGAAAAAAAAAATCGTCGAAAGTATATAACACCACTGCTCTAATTAAAGATAAAAACGAGACGATCGCAACGGTGTATTTTGTTTCGTCTAACGATCAACGGTTTGTGAGATAAATTAATTTAAAAAAATAAAAGAAAAATGGGTTTTGGTTTTAATCTTAACCATTAGATTAAAATGGGATCAAGTGCCAAAATGATATCTTTTTGTCTCAGGAAAATAATGGGTCTTAAATGATTTTTTCTCTAGAAACTTATATAAATTTATATATTTGAACTTATTAACTTATCATATTAAGAGCATGACATATTTAACCTTATAATCTAAATTTAATAAGCTTATAAGCTGAAAAACATAAATTTAAAACTCGGTAAATAAGCCATAACAAACACCCATCAAATTGGGAGTTATAATAATCTTTAATATATTTTAAAAGAAAAAACCTTAAATGTCACATTATTAAGTAAGGTCTCTTAGATTGATTAAATTATTTGATTTCAATTATAAGATCAAACTGATGATGTTATCAAAAATTATTTTCATTTTACCGTTTTATATTATATAATTACATTCTCTCTTTCATTTCATTTCCACTAAAATAAAAAAACATAATTCTAATTTACCTATAAAATCGTTCAATTTGGACGATGATTTACCTTATTAGTATCCTAAAATTTCCTAATACAAAATATCAAAACATGTGTGTAAACGTAAAAGTGTATATATTATAACTATAAAAAACATGCGTATAAACGTAAAAGTATATATATGTTATTATACGTGTAACATTGTCTTCTTATAATAACTTAAAATCTACATAAACGTAAAATTTATAATTCAATTTTCATCAAGATCTATAAACTTCCTAGTAAAAGAATGATTATCAAATAGGTCAGAAATGGTTATTGGTTTGGACAGGTCGTTGGTTAGTGAAGTCGTTTAACAGTTTGATTAGCACATGCTCGTCACACAAGTTGATAACAATCGTTGATGATACAAGACACAAGCTCATTAATAGTCGGTGAACCCATGTTAATAACATAGAAGACGGCCAAATAAGTTTCTCGACATTTTCAGCTTTCACTATATTTATAATTTTTTTTTCATTAACGTGGTACCCTACCTTTAAAGAGGAGCGACCCACACATTTGGGTATGAGATAATACTATCCTAAAAGAGATGAGTTATTGTTTAATGTTGTTAAAGTCGTGAAGAGAGTCTATGCGATCACCATGAAACACTCGAAACAAAACACATCAATGAGATCCAAACTACATTGGGGTTGACAGGGAAGACGGGTGGTGGTAGCAACACTAGCACGGAAGACAAACAAAAAAGATTTTTTTTGGAGCATGTAAGGAAAACGTAAGTGTATATAGACATAAAGAATCATTCAATATCATACTAGTAAGAATGATATACGTTAAAATGAAAAATAAAATAACGGAAGAAACATCACCGTTTGAACTTTTCCTCTGAATTCAAGTATTTTTCAAGTAAGTAGAAAACAAATACTATCTAGGGGTGACCAAAAAAACCGAGAACCGGTTAGAACCGCAAAAACGGCCCGACTTTGGACCGGAACCGAACTGGACCGGCTATGGTGGTCCGGTTCTCGGTTCTAAAAAATACTTAAAAAATAAATCTGGTGCGGTCCATGTCTAAACCGGCGGTTCACCGGTTCAAACCGAAAAGTTAACTTTTTCTTTAATATATTTAATCTTATATTCATTAAATAATTAAACTCGATTATGTTTTTAGGGTCAACTATCACTATATTTGACTCACTTTCAGTATAAGCCTCTGATTGAGACCATGCACCAATTCCCATGCATTGAATTGAAAATTTTGAAATTCAAATACAACCGAACTCGACATTTATTAAATTTATAATACCATTTAATATTTATTAAATAATTAAGCCAATTAAGAATCCTAATTGATATTATATTGTTTACAGAATCAGTTTTGATGTACATCTAGTCCTCTATATAATTTGCAGATTTACTAATTAATTTTATATATTCACACAATCCTAATAAAAGTCAATAAAAATATATGCATCCTAATATTAACTTGATTATATAATTTAATACATATCTAAAATTAGGATTCCTAATACTAATCTCCAAGATATTCTAATAATTTTTATATATATCAAATCTAATATAATACCAATTTTAATACATATCCTAATAAAAATACATATTCTATTTTCAAACAAATATATCAAGTTTATTAT
Organism: Senecio squalidus; assembly: GCA_910822075.1. Taxonomy (NCBI): domain Eukaryota; kingdom Viridiplantae; phylum Streptophyta; class Magnoliopsida; order Asterales; family Asteraceae; genus Senecio; species Senecio squalidus. The sequence goes on from CAJVGC010000591.1 coordinate 17,113,633, forward strand.
ATGATATATAAATCGAATATGTATGTATTTTTATATAATTACTAACTATTATTTGATTATTTATAGATATTTTGGAAAAAATTGTCGAGATGGAAGATGTGGAGAAGCTAGATGATTGATAATGCACATGACGAATGAATAAACAATTTACGTTTTTTGTTTTTACTATTCGTATTTGGTTTCGTTTTAGTTTTTTACTATGCCTATTACGCATTTACGTTTATGATTTGTAATTCGATACAAGTACTTTTTGTGTTGCTTATCGTTTAACCTACTTTATTCTTAATCTTTGCATGACTTTTTTTCTTTTTTAAATTGAATAACCTTTTTTATTACTATGTTGTATATTGTGTGAGGTATTAAAACCGAAAAGAACCGAAAAACCGGCTAGAACCGACTAGGAACCGGACCGGAAATGACACGGAAAAAGCGGTCCGGTCCTTTGTCCACCGTTTCTTGATTTTTTTTGTCTCGGTGCGGTCTGGTTTTTACCGGTTCGGTCCGGTCCGTGTCTTTTGAACACCCCTAATACTATCACATATTAGTTACAAAATTACAAATTTCAAAATATAAATATAAATAAATTACACTTGATGATACATTTCATTTAAGAATTTTGAAAGGTCTTCTCCCACTATTGACAAAACCGCCATTATTTGACTTTTTCTAAGGATGTTGCTTTCTATGTAATATCTTAATACCTCAAATCGTCAATACTAACCCAGATGTTATCAAGACGTGTATTTATATATCATTCTATAAATTCTTAGAGAAACACTTTGACGATATCATATAACATTTTAAAATAATAGTTAAGTTCCGGACAATTGCACTTTAAAAATGTGATTTCTCTTCTTTAAAATAGGAGTGTATCCGTGTTACGCGACGGGTAACTTTTATCTACTTGAAATAATATATAAACAATTTTTAAAGTTTAGTTTGTTTGTAGTAGTGTCGATTTTATGGTAGTTATAGGTATAGTTGTGTTTGTACAATGTCACGTTATAAAAAAAAAAATATGTAGACAACATGTGTGTTGAAAATGAAAAACAAATCAAGAATAATTAGTATTCGTTCAATGTGCTAGACATATTTTTTCCTGAAAAATCGTACGTAAATGATTTATTTTTATTTTGTTTAAATGTTGTTGTGTGTATCGAATGTTTTTTATTTGATTGCGTTATAGATTATTTATATTAGTATATCTTTTTTATTCAATAAATTTTTATTTGTAATTTTAATTCAAAAGTTAAATTTACATGTATTTTGTATCAATATTTATCGATACAGTTATATACCACTAATATATTAGTTAGGTGCGTAAAAGTTATTATATATAATCAATATTAAATATAGATATAAATACCTAAATATTGTTTTTACTTAAAAATGATTAGTTGGTTAATTATATTTTAAATTAAACAAGTTATATACTATTAATGAGAAAATATATTTGTAATTTATCTTAAAATATATTCTATTATGTGTTGTTACTTTTATCTCATATTGGTGGGTGAGTAAAACGAAACTTTGTTTATAAGACAAAATTTACAACAGCTGTTTGAAAATCTTTGTAGGATAATTATACATAAGTAATAATTATATATAAAATACAACACTTAACATTTTGCACATTGTGCGTGCATCATTTCTTTATAAAAAAAACTAATTATTATTATTATTTCTATTAATTTGAAAACTAATCATGTAATTAATTGAACAATTATAAGATTTAATAAACATTATTATGAATTTAAACATTTATTTGAGAGTTACAAATTACCACTAATAGTAAGTTTTAAAAACTTTTTTTTAAGAGTATTATAAACTTAAAATACATCAAATTTGCTTTATAAATTAGTATAAATATTGACTCATTTTTTAATTTGGTAAAATATTTCAAACAAAAATGTAATTGGTGAAATCGAGTCAATTCGGTACCTTTCATTAGGGGTGTTTATTATTTGGATTGGTCGAATAATCCTACCAATCCAATTATCATTAGGATTATTTAGATTGGGTTTATTTGAATTTGGTTTAAGTTTTGGGTAAAACTGAATAATGTATTGGTTTAATGGTTTGATTTTGTTTTGTCATCTTTAATTGGGTCCCACCCAAAAATCGAATAAACATTTTATATAAATAAATAAAAAAGACGTTTCTAATTGCCTTATCCAATTAACATAAATTAAATTAAAATAGTCCACAACTTCAAAACCAAATAAATATATTTATCCAAATAGTCTAATATGAATTGTTAATGATTTAAATTCGTATCAAGATAATATAATTATTTGAGTAAAACTAAATAAAAAATTTAAACTACTTTAACTTGGGTAATTCACAACCCGACCAGATAAACCGAACCCTTATTTTGATGGTTTTGTTTGGGTTTTACTTTAATCAGTTTGATTTTGGATGGATTATTAGTTGGAAAAAAACCAAATAATCCAAATCAAATAACCCCATTAACTCGAAACCCGACCAAACGAACACCAATACCTTTTATATTTGATTAAAGTCTTATCAAATTATTTAGGAAAATACAATATTAATACTTTGAATAAATTAGATATGAGATATATTAATACATTGATAAACATATGGTTATCCTAATCATATTATTCAGGAGGGGCAAATTACATGCCACAAATGATTTTTTTTTTATGACATACCCTCATAGTTTACATAGGCTACACTTTGTCACTAACTCATTTACTGATAATGGAGTGTTGGAGCTAAAATTGATTTGATTGATGAAGCTTCAAATCTACATTAGAGATATTGTTTTGGCTAACTGTTTAATTCGGATGAACAAAGTTCATCATCTAACTTAAACCTTAGAAAGTCAACATGAAGACTTTTAACTCGGAATAACAAGTTTCAACATCAGAGTTAAACAAAGTTCATCCGAACTAAAGTTAAATGAAGATTTAAGTTAATTTGTTCGTCCGAAGTATTATTTAATGAATATAAGGATGTGTAATGTTATAGTTAGTTGTAATATTGAGTGCCTATAAATAGTGAGAGAGTGCTACTTGTAAGAGGACTTGAACGAGTGAAACTTCATGTAACAAACTTTCTCGCCAATTTAGGCATTTGAATTAAAACCTTCCTTTTGTTTTTTCATGTTTGATTCATCGTTTCATTTCTCAATTCAATTACTAATTCATAATTCGCCACATTTTAGTAATTCCAGTCACCTAGATATCCAATTCAGATAATTCAAGACCTGTCATGAAGTGTGGTTCCAGCGAAAAGCCGAAGCCCTTTATAAGGCTTATTGTAAGGGAATCTGCCAACCTACCTTAACGTAATATGAACTCTATCCCTTCGTGACATACAACTAACCTTATCAATCTATCATGTTAAAAAGTTATATGTATTTCTAAATTAAGAAAATGTTTCAAAGAATCGCATGAGGTACTACTAAATGTGACGCAATTAAGATGAAACATGGTGGTTGTGCCCAAGATCTCCGAAGAACCCCCAAAAGTTACGGGAAAGCTAAACCCGAATGAGTTAGAAATATTTTAGGTATGTTCAAACACTTTAAGCATTATACAACAAATTTACACTGTACCAATTCTCCGATTGTCACTAATTTTCACACCAGAAGTGGTTCAGAGGGTCAATCATGCACTCTATTTAACCTAGTGTTTATCATATATATATATATATATATATATATATATATATATATATATATATATATATATATATATATATATATATATATATAATCTACATGTTACAACCAAATCATAACACCTAACATCGACCTTACTCCTTCAATCATTACCGATAGTTCCCGATTCGTACAATTTACCGCACAATCATCTTCTGTCAAATAAATCCCAATAACCGTTTCCAAACATTTTCCTAAGCACCCTAAGACGTTACATTCAGAAAGCTAAAAAAGACCCGAAAGTAGACATTATTAAGAGTATGAATATGTAAAGTCAAGATATGATAAACTACAACTTCAAAAGTAGAATTGTTGCTATGCCGAGAATGACAAACTTCTATATGTTTGAGGATTTTAATGCATTGAAGTCACAATAAGAGGTTATGTTCAACTTTAAACCAATCCTAAATTGCATTTTTCAATAATTCTATGAATTGATAGGGTCTTAGAAAAGAAAGTTTGAATATCATATGGTTTTTATGAATTTTAAAGTTCCAACATGAAAAAGTGTACGTTTTCACTTGCCTATAACGATACCTATTAATTGTTTCCGTTTTCTAGTTCATATAAAGTGTATTAAGGAAGTATTTTTTTCGGCTTATTTATCGAACTTATAAACTAATTTATATTTTTAGAAACGCATAACCATTTTTTTTTAACTATAAGTGTATGTATTTAAATTTATGAACTTAAATAAATAATAAGTTCAATCTGATAAGTTGGGTAATGGGATAATCGATAACTAATAAAATAAAAAGTAATGGTTGGTTACATACAATTTAATCATTCATTACCCAATAATGACCAATAATTCATTACTCTACAATTTGAGGGTAATATACTAATCATTCATTGTCCACTCATTACATTTCATACTATACCTTTTCCGTTTCGCTTTCCCATTACCCATTTTCAACCAAACATCCCTGAATTTGTAAATTATTTAATTATCCTTTACTGTATCCTTATTTAAAAAACCGAAATAAATAAATGTTGAGTTAATTACATGGGTCATCCCTATGGTTTGCACTATTTTCACCGGTCGTCCGTATAATTTTTTTATTACACCACTCGTCACTAAGTCTGAATATTGTGCCTGAAGAGTGCCTATTTTGGATGTCATGTTAAATGAGCCGTTAAGTTATCTCACGTGGGTCACACGTGAGGGTATTTTAGTCCATTTACCTTTCTCTCTCCCAATCCCCTAAATTCCCTGTCACAAGCACAGTCCTTTTAAAAAACACACTTCCACATACTTTCTCTACCATTCTCTCTCTACCCCATTACCAAAATCAAACCATTCTTTCTCTCTCTAAAATGAAAAGTATGCAAAGAGAGTTTAAATATGGTGGAAGCAGGGTTTTATCCCGATCTCACTACTTTTAATATTCGAGTTGTGGCTTTCTCAAAGATGTCATTGTTTTGGGATCTTCATTTAAGCCTCGAACATATGAACCATAATGAGATTTTACCAGATCTTGTCACGTATGGTTGTGTTGTCAATGCATATATGGATAGGAGATTGGGGAGAAATATGGATTTTGCATTAAGGAAAATGAATGTGAAAGATTATGTTGCTCTATTAACTGGCTCGGTTGTATTTGAGGTGTTGGGAAAAGGAGATTTTCACTCCAGCTCGGAAGCACTTTTGGAATTTAAAAAGCAAAAGACATGGACTTATAAGGAATTGATTGCAATATATCTTAAGAAAAAGTATAGGAGTAATCAAGTCTTCTGGAACTACTGATGTATTATGGAATATGATAAATGTGATTTTCGATCAAACCTTGTAGGTAACTGGTGTTCCTTGGGTAGTTGACCAACGACAGCGGAGGTGATAAATCACTGAATAATTAATCCAAACATTGGTGTTTTGTCAAAGTGCACGATGCCGTTAAAGTTTGCGGTAAAGATGATTTATCAGCATATGAAATGAAGTCTGGTGAAAGAGAATCAATAATGTCTAATGATTCACACTCTCAACTGGAACCGTTGCAATCGAGGAAATCTCACAAATCATATTGCATATGCATATCATATACTATTTTCTACTATCCATTTGCATCAAAGTTGAAGTGAAATCCATATTGTTGTGAGCCCCATACTCTTAATGATTCTTTCTAGGGTTCTTAGCTTCTGTAAAGTATTGTGATTATCGATATATAGTTGCAATTTGTTTTAATCGGGTAGAGAGAGAGAGAATGGTTTGATTTTGGTAATGGGGTAGAGAGAGTATGGGGAAATGTGTATTTTAAAAGGAATGTCAGTGACAGAGATTATGGGGGATTGAGAGAGAGAAAGGTAAATAAACTAAAATACCCTCACGTTAGATGACTAAACGGCTCATTTAACGGGACATCCAAAATACGGACTCTCTAGGCAACAAAATTCAAACCTAGGGACGAATGGTATAATAAAAAAGTTATAGAGACAAACGATAAAAATAGTACAAACTATAGGGACGACCGATGTAATTAACTCATAAATGTTCAATACCATTATAATTATCCTTTACTGTATCCTTATTTAAAAAAGTATATAAAGCAGAACACTGTTTTTATCTAATTTGCATACAAAAATATTCTCAAAAGAATATACAACACCCTACGTGTCACAGTCCAATTGGCTAACCCCAATTCCTGAATGGCCGATCACCAATATGATCGGAAACAAAAAAAAAATGAAGGTCACTCAAAAACAAATCTGAAGTCGCTGGTCACACTCTGGCATTCACAATTCACGGGAAACCCGTCCTATGACATCACATCCCTATAACAGGCCCCTAAGGGCACACGTTAACTAGAGAATATTCTCCTCGAAAATTGAAAAAGCAGGGAATATTCCATACTTTTTCAATTTTCGAGAAGAATATTTCATACTTTTTCAATTTTCGAGGAGAATATTCCATACTTTTTCAATTTTCGAGGAGAATATTCCCTACTTAACGTGTGCCCTTGGGGCACACGTTAGAAAAACCCTTTATATTAACCGTCCGATTAAAAACTCTCTCTTTCTATTCTCTAAGACATCCTTGAAAAGGGGGGAAAGGATGTTATTTGTAGGATCTAAAGGGGGTAAAATGGTAATAGCATGAAACATGGGGACGGATCACCACCTAAAACCAAAGGCAAAATCCCCCTTTTTAATCTCTCCTCTCTCTCAACGGTCGCTCCGTGTTCAACTCGCGTTTCACCCCCCCTCCCAAATCATCATCATCATTAATCATACACACACATCTTAACACTCACCCATTCCTAAAAATCAAACTTTTTTTTTATAAATATTATTTCTTCGATCCCAGTTTCCGATTAATTCAATCTCAAAAAAAAAAAAAAAAAAAAAATTGAAATTCGATTTTGAAATTCGGTGAAAAATATTAAACTAGGTTAGCGATGATGGCGTTAACTGTTAGGTTTATGTTGTAATATGGCATTGGATTTCTTCTTACACCAATACGATGTCGTTTTACATTGGTCGCGAGGCTTCTAAGGTAATTCTTCTATCTATTAATCTCTATTTATAAATTAATTTTGTATTATTTATTGATCTATTTTTTTTTATTTTTTTTGATAATAGCTTTGGAAAAGAATTTGTTCAGAAACTACTACAGAAGTTAATCTTCTTCTCGAGAATTGGAAGTATGTTTTAGGAGGTTTAATTTGTCAGGTATTTTTTTATTTATTTAATTTAATTTAATTTGATTGATTTAGGATCCTTAATTACTAACATTATGCAATCATTATTCATCTGTTGTTGCAATCCAAAAAATGTTTTTGTTTAGTTTAAAAAAATAAAGCTGTTTCCACTCAATAAATTCTACCTTTTTTGGTCAATCAAATCTGGAAAAGGTGGTTATTATAGATTTACGTAGTTCGAAACATTTGTAATAATAAGATGATGTTTTGCTGATAGTTGATTTTGGTATGTATAGTATATTCATGGTCTAGCAGCTCGAGGAGTTCATTATTTTCATCGTCCAGGACCTATTCTACAAGACGCCGGATTCTTTTTGCTTCCTGTATGTATAACGTAACACTTACTCTTTCGCTTATTTGTATAACGTATTAATGCTAATGATTGATTGGTTTATAGGAACTTGGACAAGAGAGAGCATACGTCAGCGAGACCGTATTTACCTTTGTCTTTCTATCATTTGTTTTGGTAATTTTTTTTAACTAAATAAGTCATTCAAGTTTCGTTATAATTATGGATTAGTTATTATAGTAATATATTATGTTCTGTTTCATTCGTTACCTTATTTTGCATTTATGATCGTTACGTACCGTTTGTTCTGATCTAGTCTTTTATGTACTGTTTGACTTTCTTATGGTACAGTGGACCTTTCATCCTTTCATATTCAAGAGCAAAAAGATCTACACTGTGCTAATATGGTGCAGGGTCCTCGCGTTTTTGGTTGTAAGTAGCATTTTATACTGTCGTATTTAAACAGTTTTACAATAAATGCTTATGTGTTTGTGCTTTTCGGTAAATTGAGCTAACAGTGTATTAATATCGCGTACTTCTTGTCGAGAAAATTAGTTCTGTTGCATTGTTATGACTGGTACTTTTTTTTAACAAACATAAATATACGTATATATATATATGTTTTTTATATGTGTATGTTTGTACATTTAAATACAATGACTAGTTTCTGTTGAAATGTATGGAATCCCATGTGATGAATTATTTTCCAGTAGTACCATCCCCACACAATTTTTTTTGTTGCTTTTTGTGTTTGAAATGGTAGTCAGTTATTCACTTAATTATTGTCCTTTTTTGTTTTCGAACAATTTGTCTAGAATTTTAGATTTTTGTTTTCAGTTTAAACCAGTACTTAATCTGTCCCACCAAACGTCAAAAAAATCCCCTTTTCTAGAGATTCTTTATGAAAATCTCAACATTTTCTCGTTCGAAAATACTACCTATAATGTTACCTATTTTTCCATCTTTCTGTGAGTTTGTTATAAGCAAGTAATTAAAGACTTATAAAACCTTTTTCCCTTTAAATGTTGTAGTTTCGTAAGACCCGTGGTTTGAAACTATTTTAGTAAACAATCTCTGCATAAATACCTTACCTTGTAGGTAAACATAATTACAGTATCATGTGTTTGTGCCGTCTTTATTTAATGAAATTGTTTAACTATGTCTTGCAGGCTTGTCAATTTCTTCGTATCATTACATTCTATTCGACTCAACTGCCTGGTCCAAATTACCATTGTCGCGAGGTATATAACTTGTTTTCTATTTATTTACTTGTTTGTTTATCTTGTAATGTCAAAATCACATGCAATCAAATTTAGCGCCATTTCTGTATTTGACATCTTTTATCATTGATTGCAGGGATCACGTCTTGCAACACTGCCTCGTCCCGATAATCTTCTTGAAGTGTTTGTAATCAGTAAGTCCTACATTTTTTTTGTTATATTTCTTTTGCGTTGTTGATGATCTGCAATTAGTGTCTCATGTTATTATTTGATATTGCAGTTCCCCGAGGCGTTCTTTATGGTTGTGGTGATTTGATATTCTCATCTCATATGATATTTTCTCTAACTTTTGTTCGGACGTATCAAAAATACGGGACTAGGAGGTAATGTTTTGAATCCAACACATGTTTATCGACATTAGGACCGTATTTATGTTTTTATTAGTTGAGTAAAGAGGTTTCCCGAAATGTTTCAAGATCTTGTTTGGTGAAGATATTGTAGCTTAGACAATTTGTTTAAACCTTCTTTGATTAAAGCGGATTCTAAAAGGAAAAATGATTGCCAGGTTTTTGGACCACTTTTTATAGGTTCTCACTGAATAAACAAATTTTAATTAAAACCCTAAACAGCTTGGCCATTTTAGTCAGGTGTTTTAAATAACCATTTCTTCGAAAGGTTTTTATTGTTTTTAAATTCCAGACACCTTGATTCCTCTTGCAGATTCATAAAGCAGTGTGCTTGGTTAGTTGCTGTGGTTCAAAGTTTGTTGATAATTGCATCTCGTAAGCATTACACAGTTGATGTCATTGTCGCCTGGTAAAATAATGCTTCATGATAATATGTACATTTCTTCAACACATGCGATTGTTTTGTTACTTAAGTATGAGCTTGTTGTTACAGGTACACAGTTAATTTGGTCGTTTTCTTTGTTGACCACAAGTTGCCAGGTTAGTATCATAGAAATTCCGTATCTGCTTATGATCATTGTGTACAGAATGCAAAAAACTAAAACATAAAACTATTACTTTGCAGAGATGCCTGATCGCAGTAGTGCACTTATGTTACCTTTGAGCAAGGATGTTAAAATGAAAGAAGAAGTCACAAAACTTGTGAATGGAAACTCCGGAGATCCTTTAGATCGGGTATTATGACTATTTCCTCTGATTCCATATATATAATTTTTTAATTATTTCGTGCTACCAAGAGGTTTAGTTTAGAGGTGAGAGGTCACACTCTAATAATACGTAACGTGTCATTTTGGTTTTATAACGGGTTAAATTGGTCAAACTGAAAAGGAAATGGGTCTCTGGGTTGAAAGTCATTGGAATTGGAAGTGTATATAAACGTATAAAATCTCACAAATAAATTTATTTAAAAGGTATTATTGTTTTAATATTGTTTCTGTTCTCGTTTTAACAAAACAATTGTTTTACAAAGGGATTTTGTATGCCTAGGTCTCCTAAGTATTCAAAGTGGTACACTAAGGCCACTAAGTATCAATTTGCCAGAAATTTGTAAAATGGATTAACGCCCCTTTCTGAAATCGTTGTATGTGTCGGATGCATTTATGTCTTTCTAATTTCTTTTGGGCATTTTCGTGATCATCTAAGTTGATAATGGGTGGTAGTCGGTAATGTTGTTTTGATTTTTGGGTTGCCTTAGTTTTACCTTTGGATTTGGTAACCTCTGTGTGCATTATTCGTTTTAATAAATGAATGATTACAAAATTGGATAAATAAATCTTACCCATTTTAAATGTTACCCAACCTGTCTGAGCCGCTCAATTCGCTATCTTTAGTGACCGTAATATGTTGGTAGCCTCTAGATGTTTGTGAAAAGCATTGTTTTTCTTGCTGTATTTATTACCCCCGGGTTATTTTAGTTTGGAGTAGTGATTTTTTAGTAGATATTTATAGAGCTTGATGTTGGAATTACAGAGGTTGCGAAGTCAAGCAAATGGGAAGGTGAATGAGGATAATGACAGCGTACATGTTGAAGTCCTGGATGTTGTGCATAGCTGATGAAACCAAGTTTCAATTCCGCCGTTTTGACTTACTTCGTTGGACATCTGAAATTCAAAAACTGCTGCTAAATTGGTATATGTATGTTTAAGAAAAAAACTTTGGATCGGGTGGTGGTTGTGTTTCTCTCGTTTGTATGATCGATAGAGGGTCTTTGTTGCTGTATTCATTTTTCATTTTAGAGAGTACCGCAGTTGTATTATCAACTTTTTCAGTTTCGTTATTAGCATTTTTATTTTATTTTCTGAATTGTTAAAACTATATATATTTTGCTTAATTTATGAAATATCAAGTGTATATGGTTTTGCTCTCCTGTTGATTCTCTTTTAACATCTTTAAAACATAATTCAGTCTAAATAGAACTTGATGCTGCTTTTGTTTTTTCGTTTAGTAGCTGTTTATGTTCCAACTCATCATAAGATTCTGCCTTGCTGTATGCCCCTAAAAATTGATGGAAATACAGTTAATCAGAATTTTGAATGTTTTAGTTAAAATATAGTAACTTTTTATTTTGTTAATATAATAAGTAATGTAATCAAAATATATACTTTCTTTAGTTACAACTTATTTTGTTTTTATTTTCAATTTATACAGATATCTTTTTAATATCTCCTAGTTTTTTAACCACAATCTATTCGGTAAACTACACAATAGCTGTTATCAAACTAAATTATATTCAATTAGAGAGTAAAGTTTAATTGTTAACAAAGAAACAAATATTCAAGACAGAAACAAATATTCAAGACAGAAACAAATCTACTATTCTAATATGTTTACAAAATGTTAAAATATAATATTAAGTATTTGATTTTTTTTTCATTAAAGCCATCAATTTATAAAAACTTATGTATAGCCACCCAAAAATCTATTAATATTATATATATATATATATATATATATATATATATATATATATATATATATATATAGGAGTAGGATCAAATAAAAAGGGTTTTAAAATAGAAAGGATAGGAAGGAGTGTGAGGGTGACATGTGGCATTTTGTTTTTTTTTTTTTTTTAATTTTTTTTTTTTTAATAATAAAAAAATATTTTTTTAATAAAAAAAAAAAAATTTAATAAAAAAAAAAAAAAATTCGGGGAAAAAAAAAAAATTTCGGGGGAAAAATAAAAAGTTTGAAAATTTTTCCGATAACGTAATCATTTTCGTGCACAAGTTTTGAATTTATGTACACGAAAAAGTGATGCACCAACTAAAAAAGTGATTTTTGGTGCATTATTTTATAAAAAACTGACAATTTTAGTGCATCATTTTACAAATAAAGTGATTTTTGGTGTATGTGTTCGTTTAAAAATATTTTTCGTACATCACTTTTTGAAAAAATGAATTCTTGTGCATCAGTTTTGTCAATTTTTTCGTGCATAGGTTTTTCCTAGCCAAATTTTTTTTTTTCACCCGAAATTTTTTTTTTTTCCTCCGAAATTTTTTTTTTTTTATTAAATTTTTTTTTTTTTTTTATTAAAAATATTTTTTTTTTAATAAAAATATTATTTTTTATTAAAAAAAAGAATTTTCAAATTGCCACATGTCATCACCACAATCCTTCCTATTCTTTTTATTTTAAAAACTTTTTACAATAACTCACCCCTATATATATATATATATATATATATATATATATATATATATATATATATATATATATATATATATATTTTCACAAAATTTTGAGTTGGTCACGCCGAAATTTTAATTTGAGTTTTTGATTTGTGTTTGATAAATTTGGGTTTTTGATTTGATTTGATAAATTTGGGTTTTTGATTTGGATTTGATAAATTATGATTTGTTTGTTAGTGGGAAAGAAATAAAATGTAGGCGGATATTTGAAAAAATTTAAATAATAGTAAAATTCATGTGCATAACACATGAGTCCCACTAACGGTGGATTTAACAGGACATCCAAAATAAGGACTATCCGGGCACAAAATTCAAACTCAGGGACGAGTGGTGTAATAAAAAAATTATAGGAACGAGTGGTGCAAATAGTGCAAACCATAAGAACGACCCATGTAATTAACTCTAATTTTCTGACACAAATTACATATATACTTTTGTTAAAAAAGAAAGAAAACTTATGAATTATGTCAAAATGACCTTAAGTTTTATAAATATGTGAACTTAATAAAAAAAATGTTAAAGCTCGAATATACATTATCCCAAGCCACACCTTATTGTTTTTGATCTTATTCGCTCATTCGGCTTATATTCTATGAACTTATTTCTTTTGATTTATTGTGTGACTTACGAGCTTATTATTCATTTTTTAGGACATAGTAAAAGATAATAAGCTCATAAACAATAAAATAGGTCGAAGAAAAAACCCTTATAAAACATAGTTCAAAAATAAATAAACTCATAAACAAAAAAATAAGTGATTGTTACCATTTACCTATGCTTCTAAGAGCATCCGTAATGCAAGGTTTATAAGAAGGTGATATGAAATTAAGGTGAGTAGGTGACACATATTATGTTTGTCCATCTATTATTTTGTAAAGTCCATACAAGTATAGATGAGAGCGAATGTGAGGTTCATGCACATGGACTTCTATAAGCTAAGAACAATACAAACTTATCATCTATATAAAATTAAAGAGATAATATTTAATAGAAGTTATAAACTTTAGTTAAGTAAAGAACTAAGTTTATGATATAACATGACGTAATACTCCTATGAACTTAAAAAAATCCATACATTACGGATTCTTAATATCCCATGTTTATTTTAGGGCCAATTTTGTAGGCCTACTTAACTGACACTATTAAAAAGCCCAATTGTTGAGATTCTTAAGAATATTTTTATTAATTCCACAAGGATCACAAATGAGTGGTGAATGATTGGGACCCATCAAAATCCATCCCCTTGTCAGCCTTACATTTTCCATAACCCAATCTCAACTTTTAATTAAAAAAAAAAACATTTTACAAAACACAAAAAAAAACACAAATCTTTGCCTTTCGAAAGGCAGTCATGGCAGCGACAACATCTTCAACTCTCCTCCATTTCTCTAGTTCCAACTCAATTTCCCGCATTTCCCCGCTCAAAACCGCGCTCTTTTCATGTTCAAAGAGACGGTTAACGTCTTCTTCTGTTGCGGCCACTGGGGCTGCAACAGGAGTACGATGCATGGCGGTTGTATCCGAGGCAGGGTCAGCAAAGAAAACAAGTTCTTATCAAATAACGACATTAACAACCTGGTTGTTGAAACAAGAGCAGTCTGGTATCATTGATGCTGAGCTAACTATTGTGTTGTCTAGCATTTCAATGGCTTGTAAGCAGATTGGCTCGTTGGTGCAACGAGCGGGTATCTCGAACCTTACCGGAGTTCAAGGAGCGGTCAATATTCAAGGAGAGGATCAGAAGAAGCTTGATGTTATCTCTAATGAGGTTTCTTATGTCTATATAATTAAACTGAAAATAGAAGGTGTTTTCGTTTTTTAGAAAACAAATGAAAATTGTGAAAACGCCATGTAAAAAATAAGTTTTATAACAAAGTTTTCAAAATATAGTGACAAAAGTGAAAACTGAAATATTTGTTTTTACTAAAAAGTTTTTTTTAAAAACTCAATTTAATATGTTTTTTTTTTTTTTTTTTAGTTTTTCTTCTTTTTTCCCTAATAATTTGTTATCGAGTCTAAAATTAAATAAAAATAAAATAATGTAAGGAAAAGTAAAGTAAAATAAAGGAAAATATTTATTTTTATTTTACGATCACCCCAAATATGGTTCAAATATGGTTAGATTGTTTTATCGAATAAAATGTATAAATTTTATCTTAAAATCCTTTCATTTTCTTTAGTTTCCACTCTAAAAAAAATCTTTAGTTTCCTCTCTAAAAAAAAACTTAAGAACATGATAATTTTTTTTTAACCTAAATATAAAACGTGAGAACACAGCGTAAAAGATTGTCTAGTTTTCTACTAATAAAAAGAAGAGTTATAATAGGTAGAATTTGTAAATTGTACACTCCCCTTTATATGTTATCTAGTAATATAAATGATTTACTAAGTAAAAGTATATAATTTGGAATTATTTTTTGTTTTTGTAAAAAATTTAACAAGTTGAAAAATGTGTGACCTCAACAGGTTTTTTCGAATTGTTTGAGATCGAGCGGAAGAACAGGGATCATCGCCTCCGAGGAGGAGGATGTGCCGGTGGCTGTAGAAGAGAGTTATTCCGGCAACTACGTTGTGGTGTTTGATCCCCTTGATGGATCATCCAACATTGATGCTGCGGTTTCAACTGGTTCTATTTTTGGAATCTATAGCCCGAATGATGAGTGCCATATCGACGAGGACTCTACAGTAAGTTCCATTTCAGCTTTGACCTAGCAAAATGTTTCCCACTAACTAAAAGGCTGCGGTTTTAAATTACGAGGGACAAATATTTGAGTATTTGCTGCATACATGAGAACTTTAAAGTTAAAATGTTGTAAGTTTGACCTTAATGTTAAAATGCAGCTTAGCAGCATAGAACAAAAATGCATCATTAATGTATGCCAGCCCGGAACCAATCTCCTAGCAGCTGGTTACTGTATGTACTCGAGCTCCATAATCTTTGTGCTCTCAATAGGAAACGGTGTTTACTCATTTACTTTAGACCCAATGTACGGTGAGTTTGTACTCACTCAAGAAAAGATCCAAATTCCCAGATCAGGAAAGATTTACTCGTTCAACGAAGGAAACTACCAACTATGGGATGATAAACTCAAGAAATACATGGACAGCCTAAAGGACCCTGGTCCAACGGGCAAGCCTTATTCGGCTAGGTACATTGGTAGTTTGGTTGGTGATTTTCATAGGACACTCTTGTATGGAGGGATTTATGGTTACCCACGAGACGCAAAGAGCAAAAATGGGAAGCTTAGGCTTTTGTATGAGTGCGCGCCAATGAGTTACTTGGTTGAACAAGCCGGTGGAAAAGGTTCAGATGGACATCAACGAGTACTTGACATCCAGCCAACAGAGGTTTGTGAATATAAACAAATTGATTTTGATTACGGGTTTACTTTTTCTTCTAAGATTAAACATACCACTTAGAGTCGAAATTGATTTGGAATATTGTTTTTGCAGATTCATCAACGAGTTCCTTTGTACATTGGAAGCGTAGAGGAAGTGGAAAAATTGGAGAGTTATTTGGCTTAAATGTAAAATATGATATAGCAAGATTCTAATGTTGTTTCTCTTTTTGAATTTTGCTAGAAAAACAAAAGTTAAAACAATCTAAAATTTTGTTTAAAGATAAAAATATGAAGTAAAAACAATCTAAAGTTTTGTTTAAAGATAAAATTTGTTCATGGGATCTTTTCGGTTTATATTTCTCTAATTTCAGCTAAAAACTTATCATGATTTGGTATCTTCTAACATACGCGATTGATCCATAACTTTGAGTAAGCGGAATCAATGGATTAAGATGTTTTTTAGTTGAAACCATTTTGATATATCATGTAAGTTTCAACTTGAGAGGATATCAATCCGGAGTTAACTGTATAAAAATACATTATTAGGTATTATGAAAATATATCATGCTTATAATTCTTAACTCTAGCGTTTTCATCAGCTTTATAATAAGGTAAAGGTTATAAAATGGCAACTTACTTCTCATTTTGTTCAAAAATATATATAATGTACTTTCCAAAGTATCACATATTACACAATAAATTTTCCAAAAACCGGCCACCGGATATAATCGGTGACATGAATACCGGATGACATTCCAAGTTAAGATACACGTCGGATGTTTTCCACCCTCGAATATCTGTCTTTGCTAGTTGTTTCAAACGAAGATGGAAACCAAATTTCTTAACCCTAAACCGACCAAATTGATCTTCCTCCTTCCATAACTTGTATTTTTGTTCGACATATGCTTCAATTGTTAGTACCTTGTAGATTCAATGTCTTCGTCATCATCATCATCATCATCAACTTCAACCGTTGATCGTGATAGTCCTTCAGAGCGTAAATGTTGTAAGCCTTGGAAATTGCATACATAATGAGTTGATGTGCTTGCAATTGAAATTGAGAAAATCATAGTCTAATGTATGCTTCTATATAAGAAAGTTGCTCTAGGTATTTTGATGTTAACCGTTAGAAATAAACGTTTAGTTTGAATGTAAGCCCAAGCCCGTATGTGGGCTTGGGCCCGTTAGTTTATTTTTCCTATAAATAAGCCTACAATTTAAACGTTTTATGTTGAAGAAATATAAAACTTCTTCCACAAAATCCTATTGTTAAATTCTACATGGTATCAGAGCAGGTTTACCTGTTCGAAATAGTGATTCGACTAGAAAAAAAAAAAAAAAACTAGCCATTAATCAAAGGACACGACCTGTCTAGCTCGGATAGAAAATCAAAAGAGACGAACAAAAGTACACGGATAGGAAATCTGAAGGCACGGACTGAATCACACGTATAGGAACCTGTTTGCTCGGATAGACTGATTTGCTCGGATAAGTCACACGGATAGACTCTTCAAGGATTCTGGAACTTCAATTCGACTAGCTTCTTCGAATTGTACCATTCGACTAGCATTCCAACATACACGAACTTCATCCAAGCTTACATTCGATTCGGCCAGCATACACGAACACCCTCTTCGAACAATACCCTTAACTTAAGGCTCGGATAGGAAGCATCTCGATCACAAAATCATCATACACGAACTTAAGGCTCGGATAGGAAGCCATTCGATCCTTAAGGCTTGATTTTTAACTTTCGGTGTCGGTGATTTTGTGTGTGTGTGATTTGATGTTGACGGCGAAGTTGTTTTTTTTTTGCTAATTCGAATCGCTGGCGCTGCTATCCCTAATTCTTTTTTGTTCAATCACTGAATCATCCCAAATCAAATTAAGCCCAATCCCTTTTAAGCCCAATTATAATTAAATAAGCCTAAGCCCAATTAGAGAATATTATTAACAAGCCCAAATCAAATTAAAGCCCAATACACCACAATTTAAACAATTTCGACAATTTAAACCACTATGGATGACAACGAAAACAATAACTTAACCGTACAACAAATAAATTTGCTTCGTAATGGAGCTCAGAACCAATTTCAAAACCCAAAACCTCCTTTCAAGAATCATCGGTCAGACAAGCCGTTTTTTCGAACTCCATCAAAGGTGGATAAGAGGAAGCTCAAATGTGAAGAGTGTGGTATGTCGAAACACACCAAAGAACAATGCTTTAGGATCGTTGGATATCCAGAATGGTGGAGTGATAACCACAAAACCTCAAAGACTGGAAAAGTTGCCGCCGTCATAGGCAGCAGAGAGATTAACGGAGGAGGAAAGAAGTTAATGTTAAACATGCATGATTTCGAAGAGGAGAACGTTTCTTCCCGATCTGGAGAAGTTAATGTTGCCACCAAAAACGCCAAGTGTAATTCATGGATTTTTGATTGTGGTGCCACTGATACAATGACGTTTAATATAAATGATCTAACGTCAAACTCGAGAGTTGATAAAACACGAATTCACACAGCTAATGGGGAAATTCTCCCAGTTAAAGGAGGGGGAACCATTGAAATATCGAAAGAATTACGACTCTCGAGATGCCTTTATGTGCCATCATTATCACACAAGCTACTATCTGTTAGTCATGTTACGAAAGAATTAAACTGTGTGGTATTAATGCACCCCACTTTTGCATTTTGCAGGATATCAGGACGGGAATGATCATTGGGCGTGGTACTGAGAGACAAGGATTATATTACGTAGATGAAGTTACTCAACAAGGCTCAGTTATGCTGACTCATGGTTCAAACGATAGGAAAGAATAGTTATGGCACCGACGATTAGGACATCCGTCCACTGGTTATTTACGTCAGTTATTTCCGCATTTATTTCCTAAAAATAAAGAGTTTCATTGTGACACTTGTATTTTGGCAAAAAGTCATAGACATACGTTTAAACCAAATGATACAAGAGTTGATTCACCTTTTTTGTTAATTCATTCGGATGTTTGGGGTCCCGCTAAAATTGAAGGAGGACAAAATTTCCGCTATTTTCTGACATTTATAGATGATTGTACTCGCATGATTTGGACTTATCTTTTAAAAAATAAATCTGAAGTTTTTACGAAGTTCACATTCTTCTGTAACATGGTCAAAACCCAATTCAAAAGTGAAATCCAAATTCTCAGGTCAGATAATGGAGGGGAATTTTGTAACACCTCAATGAAAACCTTCTGTCAAACACGGGGAATTATCCATCAAACTTCGTGTGCTCACACGCCTGAACAAAATGGGGTTTCGGAACGAAAAAATCGTTTTTTATTGGAAATCACACGGGCTATTATGATTGAATCCCAAGTCCCAAAGTCTTTTTGGCCAGAAGCCCTTGTCACTGCAATGTATCTTGTTAATCGACTTCCAACCTGAGCCCTAGCACTCAAAACTCCTCTCGAAACATTTTCACATTTCCATAAATTGCCATCAACTCTAACCCTCGAACCTCGAGTGTTTGGATGTTCTGTTTTTGTTCATATACCAAAAATAGAGCGTTCAAAACTTGATCCATGTGCAGAAAAATGTGTGTTTTTGGGGTATGGTGTTAATCAACACGGGTATCGGTGCTACAGCCCTAGTAGACGTCACATGTTCACCACAATGAACTGTGACTTTCTCGAAACGGAGTTCTTTTATCATACCCATCTTCATGGTCAGGGGGAAAAAGAAAGTGACGCATTAAGATGGATAAGTTGGGCACCACCTGTGAATGGTGCTTCTACTGATACATCCACTCCGGAGACTGATAGTCCTGAAGAACCTGAAGACAGTACCACTCCCACCAACAATGATCCTCCTCAACTGATATCCGAGGTAAGTGGCTCTGAAACTCCGGATACTTCAAATAACTCTGATATGTGTGATGATGAACAACAGGTCGAGACAGAAACTCCGAGTGTGACTGAACCAGCTCGGTATGATCTTCCACCTAGATCAACCAGGGGAATTCCGCCTAACAGATACTCACCTGAAAGAAGTTCAAGAGGGTCGAGATATCCAGTTGCAAATATCGCAAGAAGGAATTTAGTTCCGGAAGCCAAGTCCTTCGCAAACGCGATCTGTTCTGAAAAAATACCAACTAGTGTTGAAGAAGCACTCAAGTATAAAGAATGGAAAGAAGCAATTGGAACTGAACTTGAAGCCCTGAGAAGAAGTGAAACATGGGAAGAATGTGAATTGCCTCCAGGAAAGAAACCCGTTAAATGTCGGTGGGTGTTCACTATCAAGTATAAACCCGATGGATCAATCGAAAGGTATAAAGCTCGATTAGTCGCAAAGGGGTATACTCAGACTTACGGGATTGACTACTGTGAGACTTTCTCTCCAGTAGCCAAGATTGATACTATTAGAGTTCTGTTCTCAGTTGCAGCAAACAAGGATTGGCCATTACACCAATTCGATGTCAAGAATGCCTTCCTACATGGAGAATTGAAAGAAGAAATCTACATGGAAGCCCCACCTGGAATTCATGATAGTTCCGAGGCCAGGAAAGTTTGCCGACTAAAGAAATCTCTGTATGGTTTGAAGCAGTCTCCACGAGCGTGGTTTGGTCGGTTTACCACAGTTATGAAGAAATATGGCTATAACCAAAGCAATTCCGATCACACTCTCTTCTTGAAACGGAGAGGTAAACTCATAACCTGTTTAATAATCTACGTTGATGACATGATCATTACAGGGGATGATTCAGAGGAAATGACAAAATTGAAAGCTAATCTTTTCAAAGAATTTGAAATGAAAGATATGGGAAGACTCAAATATTTTCTCGGAATTGAAGTTCTAAGATCAAAATTAGGGATCTTCATTTGCCAGCAAAAATATGTTCTTGATTTGTTAGCAGAGACGGGAATGCTAGATTGCAAACCTGCAGACACTCCCATGATAGCCAACCAAAAACTGTTCATGGAAGATGAAGTTGAACTGGCAGATAAAGAAAGATATCAGAGAACAGTGGGAAAACTGATTTACTTAGCTCATACGCGGCCAGACATCGCATACGCTGTGGGGGTTATAAGTCAATTCATGCACCAACCTCAAGTCCAGCACATGGAAGCAGCTTTACGGATTATCAGGTATCTCAAGGGAACTCCTGGACACGGTGTTCTATTCAAAGCAAATGGGCACCTGAAGATTGAGGCTTATACCGATGCTGACTGGGCAGGCGACAAAGGTAATAGGAGGTCTACATCAGGTATTTTACCCTAGTGGGTGGAAATCTTGTTACATGGAGGAGTAAAAAGCAAAAAGTTGTCGCCCTCTCAAGTGCTGAAGCAGAATTCCGAGGAATCGCACGAGGATTAGCTGAAGTCCTATGGCTGCGAAAACTAATGTCAGAAATTGGGTATCCCTCAGAAGAAGCCAGTAAGATCATGTGTGACAACAAAGCGGCTATCCAGATCTCAGGAAATCCAGTTCAACATGATCGCACCAAACACGTTGAAGTTGATAGACACTTCATCAAAGAAAAACTTGAAAATGAGATTATCGAGCTTCCGTTTGTTTCATCAAAAGATCAACTGGCAGATATTCTCACAAAGGCGGTTACTGGAAAGATTTTCCCTCACTGTCTTGACAAGTTGAGCATTGGAAATCCCACTACTCAGCTTGAGGGGGAATGTTAGAAATAAACGTTTAGTTTGAATGTAAGCCCAAGCCCGTATGTGGGCTTGGGCCCGTTAAGTTTATTTTTCCTATAAATAGGCCTACAATGTAAACGTTTTATGTTGACGAAATATAAAACTTCTTCCACAAAATCCTATTGTTAAATTCTACATTAACCACTATCTTATTTCTCTTGTACTGAGTTGTTGTAATGTAAAATTTCAAAGTTGTTAACAATGGAAAACCAGAGTCTAATGTATACTTATTTTTTTCGTTAAAATTATCTATACTATATTATAATACATTTGTGCTTTTATTTAAAAATTGAAAATTAAAGTAAAGTTGAATTAATAATATATCCCTTGATTATTAAATACAAAATCTTTTGTGTTTACTACATCATTGTTATGGGTAAATTTTTTATCTATAATCACAAGATCATGATCATTACAGGTTAACTTGAGATCATGGATCACAACAGTCTACGTGATCACGGGATCACTAACAGGTTCATGAATACTAACACTCCTTATTTTATTTCTATACGTTTTACTCTTATATTTTCAGGTACTAGAGTAAGACAATATAGCCGTTAGAAACATAGTCTAAGTCAAAGCATGCAAGACTTGAAATACACGTTGAAGAAGAAATCTAATGAAGATCTCGCATATCTCGGAACTGAGATGATCCCGCCTATTTTCGCTAAGTTGTTATTTTCTTTTTACTATAAATAGAGGTAATAATCAATATAGGATGGACACACAACAACACCGAAATACTCACCTGAATTACAACACAAACACTTAGAATCGATCACTTGTGCTCATTTCTGTAATCATTACTGTTCTCATTAATAAAATCAACAAGGCAAAGGATTATTATCCCTTCCCGAGGTTTTATGCCGACAATCCAAAAGAATTAAAGGCTTTTCTCGTATACATCTTAGTAACACCTTTGATATTCGATTATATGAATTGAATTTATACTAAGTGAATATTCAATTGCCACGACATTTTCATTATGCATGAGTTTGATTTGTTTATTATTTGGTAGATCAAGTATTACACTAAAATGTGGGAAGATTGTTGGTAATATTAGTGTCAGTGGGATTTATCAAGACCAAAAGGATTTCGAATAAAGTTTTATTACGAGTTAGACGGTGTGGATTGCACACTCGTATATATTAATTTGATTTTGGTATATTGAATGGTAACCTTATTACTATTTATTAAATGGTGTACCCATTCATAAGGGATTGTGACTTTTTACTAAAAAGTCACCCATGTTCATGTGTCTACTATACATAGATATCATTTGGTCTTTCTAAAGGATGTTCATACATAAGATAAACAAATATAACAAATTGCTCTTTGTTTTGATTAGTAATTTTATTACCTTGATCACTAATTGTCATTTCTTGAATTATCTCATTTAAAGATTTTATGATAACTTAAAAGTAAGGTAATTGAGACGAAATATTTTATTTGGAAAAGTGATTCCATACACGATTATTCCACACATCATTAAAAGTCTGGTTTTCATACAAATTTTCATTTTATTTTTTCGAATAGCAAAAAAAAAAAAATAGTAATATTATTACCAATGGCCAAGAAGCCCCAAAATGTACATAAAAAAAGAAAATCCAAAATATATACTAAATGAATAAGAAACAAGAAGAGCGAAAAGTTGATAAGATAACAAGTAAATGATGTTGCTACACGGGTTGAGAACCCAATCTTCTCGTCCTTGCTACTGCATATACTTCTATTTTGAATAAGAAGAAGAGCCTTTCTTTGGATGCAGGAAAAGTGTACAAAAACTAGCAAACGAAGTTGTTTATGACAATTCTTAATTAACTCTAGATAGGACAACAATAGATTAAGATTCAAGATTTTTGTAAATAATAGGCAAATATATTAACTATCTAACAATTGTCATCGTTTAAATTGTTCATAAGTCGGGATTGGAGCGGTTTTGATTGGGTGGGATCAGAATAAAATAAGTTTTTTTTTTTTTTTTTTTTATTTAAGAAGATTTTGGGTTAATGTTTAGTTCTATAAGAACGATCAGTGTTTTTCTTTGTTTACATTCTTATAAGGTTTTCTTTTTTACTTCAAAGGAGGCTCCGTCAACCAAACGCATAAATAAACCTCCTCATTATGAACGTTGACCAAATTTAGTCCCAATGCTACTATACTACAAGGCCTGGTCTACAGAGAATCAGAGGGTTGTGCTACAGGCCCAATCATTTATAACTGGGCTTATCTGTGCCTTTTTATAAAAATAATAATATTTGTTGTTTTATTTTTTGTTATAATGATTCCAAATTTTCTTATGAAAAGATACTACCTCAAGAAAAAAAGTGTACAATATAGAAGATAACATAAGGTTAGCATGGGATTTAAATGGGATGTAGCTTCGGCAACTTTGCTGTTACCGGGTTTTGCTTTAACACGGTGTTTGTTTCGGCTTATTTTTTGGTTTATTAGCTTATATGATTTGGTTTATTTTTTTATATTATTTTTTTTTTTTTCGGTTTATCCTATGGTTGATGTGCTTATAATCATTTATTATTTCAAAATGAAAGATAATAAGCTCATAAACCATAACATAATCCGAAAAATAAATTTATTAAACATAGAAATCAAATAAACTCATTAATGCATATTTAGGCTAAAACAAACACCCACTAAATATTATAACGGTTTAATGACCGATAGGCATTATCTAACCTTAATTATACTGCCAAGCTTTCCTATGTGTGTTTTAGACCAAAACCGCAACCGCAGGTTTTGATTATCCATACGTGTTTTAATTAAATATATATATATAATATTTCTTAAATATATCTACAAATCCTCATAATTACGTGTGACATGATTTTGTTTGATCCAAAAAACCGCTCGCTTAATCCAACAAAATCATGTCACATGTCGTTAGAAAAATTTATAGGTATGAGTATGACCTGGGACGAAGCTTCTAAAGGGCTGATGGGGTCACGGCCCATCCAAAAGTTCAAGAATTTAATAAAATTTGTATTATATTGGTACAATTTTGAAAAATTCGTAAATTTTTGTATGTAATATTTCGAATTGAATGATTTTGACCCCAATCGTTCGCTCCAAGCTGCGTCCCTGATATGACTCAAAAGATTTCGGATTTTATGATACACATTTAAGTTCTAGTCTTTTTATTTGCTCTGTTCCAAGGGAAAGTTGTGGTTAGTTACAACTCATTAATGAGTCAATGACCTCTGACACCTAATAGGACAATGTTTACATTCTTTACATCTACTATAGGACATAATATGGTCCCTCAAAATGATGGGTGGTTTTTGCATCTTTCCGTTGCGACATGCCTTCTTGGGACATCTAATGGCAATTGATCTCTACTTAGGGATTTGGTCATCTATCATCTCGTATGTTGGTCTACTCGCAAGATATATAATACTGTTTACAACCGACAATCCGCATTATAACAAAGTAGCGCTACTTCTATGCTTAAAGAGTGAACTTTCGCACATTGAATTAAGTAAGGTTATGCATAGTAAATTTGCGTCGAGGCAACACTAATGGTCTAGTGTACCGTTTTATAAATGTAGTACCTATTCAATAGTAGATGAAGAAAATTGTCAGTGTATGTGCTATCTGAAATTCAGGTTATTTGGTTAGATTTTATTTTTCAGATGAAAAAATAAAATAAATTACGTGAATGATTTTTTTTTCTTTTCGAAAAGCTAATGTATTTGGAAAAGAACAAAAGAAATCACTTAGTCTCTAAGTTAGAGAACAAGTAAAAAGTCTTACAACCGAAATCAAATACAAAAATGAAGAAAAAAAAGTCTGGTTACAAAGTGAGAAGAGACCAACGCTTTTAAATCCATACGTTCCAATTCCAGAAGATAAAAATTGATTGAGCTCGAAATCCAGACAAAAACTAGAGGTTGAATGATGAGAAAGGTCTTTATTCATGATCTTAAATACGTTATCCGTTATGTTTTAAAGTTCACTTGGAAATTTATATAATTTTATAATCAATTGGTTAATTTTAATCAACACAATATTAAATTTACTAGTAGAAACTATTTTGATTGGTTAAAAATAAATGTGAAATATGAAAATTTGTATTACGATAATAATTAAGTGAAAAATGAAAATTTGTATAGGATAATAATTTCACTTGAAAATATATCTCCCATGTCTATTTATTTTTAAACAATTGCCAATAAAAATTACAGTAATTAAATATGTAAAAGGATAATAATTTAGTAGGGGTGTCCTAATGCACTCACATGTAACATAAGTCCCATAGATCAATGATAGGAGCATTTATTGGTGATTGACAAGTTATTCATATTTTAATACCAAACTATGGTTTTTTATTCATCTTCTTCCATTTCGTGACTTCTATGACTACTTTTTTCTTAATTTTTAAAAGTGCACTAATTATTTAATTATTTTAATTAAAAAAAATCAAATAATCTAATACCCAAATAACCATTCGTGTTCGAAATACGTACATCATTCGTTTTTGAAAGTCGAACATGTTAGTCATTTGAATTCAAAAATCGAATCGTTAGATCACTTGTGTTCGAATCAAACATTTAGGTCACTCGTGTTCCGGTCGACAAACTTTTACTTATTTATATGTAGATTATCTTGTTTTGTTTTTTTTCTTTTTTCTTTTTACGAAAGGCAAATATAGCGGTTACGGGTACAAAAACATTTAATTGGACAATATACAACCCACGATCTTTACAAAGAGAAATCGTACGTAACTCATAATAGAAACCCTCAGACAATGCTCAAACTTAAGAAATTTTTTTCATCAGAAAGAAAAACTCTTATTGTCCAAATGACATCTTGTTTGATTGGAAAGAATTCGAAATGACTAAAGGCCTTCGTCAAGGAGGCCCCCTCTCTCCGCTATTAATTCTTGTAATAGTTGAGGCCCTTCAAATTATGATGATTGAAGCCACTAATAAAGGTGTGTTTAAAGGTATTTCACTCAAAAAAAAGGGATCAAATCTCTCTTTATTACAATTTGCGGATGACGCCTTGTTCTTTGGAAAATGGTCAAAAAGAAATGCAAATAATTTAATTCACATTCTCGGTTTTTTCGAAGAGGCATCATGTCTCAAAATAAATTTGGCAAAAAGTTATATTTATGGTGTATGCGTAGATTTATGTGATGTGATAGAAATGGAAAGTATGATCAATTGTTCTCACTTGAACTCCCGTTTACTTACTTAGGATTACTAGTTGGAAAGAGAATGGGAAGCATTGATGCGTGAAATGTGTTGCTTGATAGATTCACAAAACGATTAACTTCATGGAAATCATGTAAGTTATCAATTGGAGGAAGACTTTCCTTGTTGAAAGCAATACTTGGAAGTCTTTTGGTGTATTTTTTTCTCGCTCTTTAAGGCTCCATCTAAAATTTTAAAAGATTTTGAAATCAATTCGAAGAAGGTTTTTTGGGGCTTTGAAGAAAATTCAAAGAAGATTAATTGAATAAAATGGGACTCGATTCTCCAACCAAAAGAAAAGGGAGGACTCAGCATTGGGTCTCTGAAGTCTAAAAACTATGCTTTAATGGGTAGGGGTGTTCATTATTTGGATTAACCGAATAATCCAACCAGTCCAATTATCGTTTGGATTATTTGGATTTTGTTTGAGTTTTGGGTGAAACCGAATAATGTATTAGTTTAATGGTTCGGTTTTGGTTTTGTGCATCTTTAATTGGTCCCCACCCGAAAACCGAATAAGCATTTTCTTATCAAAAAAACATTTCTAATTACCTAATCCAAATAATATAAATGATATTCTAATAGTCAAACTCCAAATCTAAATACATATATTTTTCCAATTAGTCTAATATGAATTGCTAATGGTTTTAATTTGCATTCAGATAATATAATTATTCGAATAAAACTATATAAAATTTTCAAAATACTTTAATTTGGATGATCCAAAACCCGACCAAATAAAGCGAACCCTTATTTGGATGGTTTGGTTTGGATGTCACTATATTCGGTTTGGTTTTGGATAGATTATTAGTTAGCAAAAAGCCGAATAATCCAAACCGAATAACCTCGTTAACCCGAAACCCGACCGAACGAACACCCCTATTAATGGGAAAATGGCGTTGGAGATTTTATAACGAAGCGGATACATTATGGAAGAAGACAATATGTGAATTTTATGGTTCATATGGGATATTTGGCAATTCAGGAACCGATAATTTCGGCTCCAACACTTGGGGTAAAATAGTTAAAACATGTGAAATAATCGAGCAGAAGGGGGTTCAACACAAAAATTCAATATCTAAAGCAATTGGCAATGAGTTAACGTCAAAATTTTGGACATACAAATGGATCACCGAGGAAGACACTTTGGCCCTTAAATTTCCCAGATTATTTGCAATTGAAACGAATAAAGAAGCTAAAGTTGCTGATAGGTGGAAGTTCATTCACGAGGGGTGGGCTGGTAATTGGGAATGAAAAGTTGTGATCAGGGGGCGTACACGATCTGAATTAGACGAGTTGAGTCGAATCCTAGTGAATCTTGTGTTGTTTCGTGGGAAGTGAGACTCGTGGTGTTGGAAACTTGATCCTAGTGGTCAATTTTTTGTGAAGAAGTTTTCTCTCCTCATCCAAAACAATCTTCTTGTAGGTACAACTTTGAATCCATATTTTGCTTGGAATTCCCTTGTCCCAATCAAAGTAAATATATGTGCATGGCGTGTTTGTCGCAATAGACTGCCTTCTAAAGACCTTTTGAGTGTTCGTGGGATATAATTGGACTCAATATTATGTCCATTATGTAACAAGGATGGGAAAACTATCAATCATTCTCTCGTGAAGTGTGAAAAAGTTCTTCCAATTCGAAAGAAAGTGTTTGTTTGGTGGCATCTCTACGTTCCGAGTCTCAGTCGGATATGTGATATTATTCAAGGTTTTCCTAACTTGTTCAAATGAAGTGAAAAGGCAAGACTTTTCTAAGGGGTTTGTTTGGTTTGTATATGGCTATTTTGGAAGCTGCGTAATGCGGTCATTCATGCATCACCTGAAGATATCGGTACGATTATTGAAGCTGACATCTACCCTTCTATTCATAGTTTGTCCCACTTATAGATGTTGAACAGGAGTCAGACACAAGAAGATTGATTGGATAGCATAGACATTAGAAGCTATTTGAACATCTTTGTTTTTGTTTTAGTCAAAAGTAAATTTTGTGGCTTCTAACTTGTAGCCTATCATTGGATATGTTTGTTCATATTTTGTGAATTTTTTAATAATTTATAAAATTCTTTGCTTTAAAAAAAAAACATCTTGTTTGATTTAATTTATATCTTATTAGACTATGCGGAGTGATAAGTGATAAGTGATAAGTGATGATGATGTGGAGTGATAGAGGTGATTTGTAGGAAAGAGAGTGTGATTTTAGGAAAGAGGGTGTGATGATGTGGAGTGATAGAAAATGGGTGGAGTGGTGAGGGTGTGATGATGTGGAGTGATAGAAAGTTGTATTTTTATTATTTTTTTTATATAAATGAAATTTAAAAAGTTGTATTTTTATTAAAAATAAAAACAAAACATACTATAATTTATTTAAAAAAAAACATACTACAATTTATTAAAAAAAAAAACATACTACAATAAAAAAAATACTACATATCCGAATTTTTTTTTCCGATAAGCCTTTGCTTTTCGAGCTCCGCTATTCTTCGATAAGGCTCCTCCAGATGACTAATGTACTTCATAATCGTCTTTAATGCTTTTGATCGCATTTTTTCTTGAGCAGTTTCAGTAAATTCCCCGAACTTTTGCCCAATAAACTGGAGTGATTCTTCGGCCCCCGAAGAAGAAGCAGCGGCTTTGCCCTTTCCTTTTCCCGCTTTTGCTTTTGCTTGATCTTTACCCACCGGTCTTGGAAGATCTTCCTCCAACTGAAGATCATCATCATCATCGTTGAGATCGAATGAAGCAAAAGGCGATACCGGAGTGGCGGGAGTGGCGGGAGTGGAGGGGTTACTAGACTCCGATGTTTTGCGTGCTTTTGAGGACCTTCCAACAGTTGGTACATGTTGACAAATCGGGCTTTTTTTCAATATTTCCCAAGACGCGTAATGTTGGAAACCCGTACTCATTTTCGCGCGGTATATCTCCATAGCATGTTCGACCACTTGTTGATCATTTTGATTGTTGGGCTTGTCGCATAATCCCGTTGAATTTTCGGACTTTTCTTTGTAAGTCGGTCCACTTGCTCGATATCATGTCGTTGGTACGAGCGTAATCGGGATCTTCTTGACGCATCTTGTGGAAGAATTTTTCGCGAACACTTGACCAATAAAGTGGTGAAGCTCGATCTCTTCCCAAGATGGGGTCTTCGGATGTCGACGACCATGCCGAAGCAAGTGCGACCTCTTCCCGTTCGGTCCACTTCTTTTTTTCGGTTTTGCCTATTTGCGATTCGGTTTCCTTCTTCTTATGTCGCCTCTTCCCACGGGTCGGCATACTTTCCGGTTGAGTTTCCGGAACAACGTCATCGTCTTCGGAATCGACCAATTGACGGTTACGGTCAACGTCAAATGGAGGCACTTGTGGAAAATCGCCGAGGTTAAGCAATTGTTGGAACGACCCTCCTTGGTATACCGGGTCTTGGGATGGTCGTTGTGGTGGTGGAGTTTGTTGGTAAAATTGTGGATATTGGTTAGGGTTTGGAAATTGGTTAAAGTTTTGAAATTGGTTTGGGTTTTGATATTGGTTGGGGTTTTAAAATTGGTTTGGAAATTGGTTTGGAAATTGGTTAGGGTTGAACCATTGGTTGGGGTTGTTTTGATTGTTGAACCATTGGTTGGGGTTGTTTTGATTGTTGTTGTTGGGATCCATTTGATCCGCGTAGTCTTAGGAAGTATCTTATTTGATAAGATTGTATTTGTTTACTTCAATAAAAATTAGTGTGTGTGTGTGTAGTAAATTTATGTATCCGACCGGTAACGTATGCTTTTGTGCATCTTTCGTTTTCTATCTCAACCACAAAAAGAATTTAAAATAGGGAAAGTCACGTGAAATTAAAGGAAAAAGTAAAACAACCAACAATTTATTTATTATACATGAGGATGAGGATGACGGGTACGTATCCAGCTGTCCCCTACCCATATTACTTTTTCACATTTGACACTTTACTTTTCATTTTTTCAAACTTGCCCTCTTTTACTATTCCTTCTTTTGCAATCAAGGCCATTTTTAATTTACCTTGTACTAAGAATGAAGTGTGGCTTCTAGAACTTTAAATAGTAGTAGTAATTATTAACAAAATTATAGATTAATTATAAAAAATACAAAATCACAAACAAAACATGATCAAACAAAATAATATAACTTAAATTAAGGTATGCTAAGTGTTAAATATAATAAAAAGGAGTTTAAAAATATTAATCATTGAGTAAGTACAAATTAATAATACTTTCAAAATTCTTAAACTTTTTTTTTTTTTAAAACGATCAAAAAATTATTATTAAATAGGATAAAACTATTATACTCCAAAATTTGAAAATAGCAACAAACATGATGAAATTAACACAACAAGAAGTTGTCTAACCCAAAAACCCAAAACACGAAGAATTACAATACGTCAAAAATTAAATTGGAAAATGTAATATGGCGAGTTACACCATAACTGGACATCCATACCCGAACCCAAATTATTCAATAAACACCATTTAAACTCGAATTGCTGAATTCTCTCCACGACCCTTCTCCAACAAATACGTTTATTTGCAAATATCACGTCATTCCTATATTTCCAGATGTTCCAAAGAGTCAAAGCGACACAAATTCCCCAAGCTTTGTTCCCGGTCAAGGGTAAATCATTTAACTCTAAAAGCACGATATTTATCGCTTTGGCAGGAAAGCACCATTGAATATTCCACCATTTCAAGATGAAACACCAAATCAACCAAGACCGATTGCAATGTAATAAAACATGATCAGATGATTCAAACGGAAGGCACCAACAACATTCATGATCAGGTAAATGATTACCCCTTGACATCAAGATATGTTTTGAAGGGAGGACATCTTTTACGACCGACATCATGTCTCTAAATAAGCCGATTTTTTTTAATTATCTATTTGGATAGGTTATTTTAGTGAGGAAAAGTTTTCCATTTGGATGTTGGCAATCTAGCTATGTTATTTCAGATCGTTTTCAAACTCTTCAATTGAACTCCAAAAGGTCAATACAAGATGGTTCAAACTTGAGAACTCTACATATCATGATGTTTTATCAATAAGTCAGTTTGATGGTTCTTAATTACATATATAATATGATGTTTTGATAACTACATCTCTTAAGTTTATGATTATACACACAGACAATGAATTAAAACTTGTATCTCGTAAATTTTGGAAATAAAACTCCCAAATACAATGGACAATTATTAACAATATTAATAGTGAATGAAAGTTTTAAACACAACCTTCATGATTATTTTTTTCAAAATTCTATAATAGATACCATATCTTGTCAGTTTACTCTCATAATGTTTATATTTTTCCAGTTTAATTAGTTTAGTTTTTTTTTTTACGGTAAATCCATTATTAGAATGATAGAATAATGATATATACATATCCATATATACATTAATAGAGATACATATATTAACTAAACAAAATACTATTTATTCCGACTTAATACTTTACTTAAATTAATAGAAAACCGAATCATAAGTTACATAAGTTATGGCTCATTACTTGAAATAAGTAACTTTGATATCCTCTCTATCTTTATTTCCATTGATGATCCACAATTAAGACTCAAAGAAAATTTTTAACTAAATAAACAAACATTAATAGTGTTATAACAAACTGAACATGCTTTGTTTGTATATATCCATTTAACTTTTACCGAATAAACGAATGTACATCAACACTTTAACAAACAAACATTCCTCTTCAAATCTGTTCGTGACAAAATTAAGTTTAATTGTATTTGTATTCGTGTTCATTCATTTAATTAAGTAACCAAAATCCGATCAAACATTAACAATCGATTCGCCTACAACCTAATAACCCAACATTTTTCCCAATCTAGTTGTGGTCAAAAATAAAAAGAAAGAAACTTTGGTATAGATACATATCGATACAACATAGTATAAGGACATAGTAACAAAAATCTTTTTATTCTTCTTCTACTCCCCAAACCCAAGTCAGCAAACCACTGAACACAAAAAGTGATAAAAATCAGACACTCTGCAAACAGCACCAGAACCCACTAAACTAAATTAAATTCCCATATTTAATTTTCACAACCCCCAATTTTATCACAAACCCTAGCAAGCTTCATATGGGTTCTTTAAATTCTTCATCTTTCCACTTTTAATCTTCATAAAAATTAGTAATTTACCCTTTTACCCCTCAGATTCATGGCAAGGTACTTCATTTTCCTCTGTTTTTTTACCCTTTTCTTGAAATCTTTATCTGCAGACTCAAATTCATCATTTTGGTTAAAAGATTTTGGTAAAGATTCGAACTTTCTTGAAATTTATGGTGATTCAAAGATTGTGGATGGATTGTTGGCTTTTAGTACTGGTAGAGTGATTTATAAAAACCCCATTAAGTTTTATTCAGGGATTCCTAAGAAATTGGTGTCGTTTTCGAGTTATTTTTCGTTTTCGATATCGAAGAAATCGGTTAGGAATGGAGATGGGTTGGGTTTTTTTGTGGTTAATGATGGGTATCCTGTGGATTTGTTTGATAAAAATGCTTCATTTGGGATGAAAAGTGAGGAGGGATTTAAAATCTTGAGTGTTGGATTTGATACATTGATGAATCATGTTGGTATTGGTGTGTCGAATTTCGTGTCGTTGAAAGCGAGGAATTTGTCTCGTGTTGGTTTGGGATTGAGTAGTGGTAATAGGTTGCAAGTTTGGATTGATTATGAAGCGGGTTCGAGGCGGTTAGAGGTTAGGGTGAGTAAATTTGGCGAAAAGCGGCCTATTGATCCGTTACTCTTTGAACGAATTGATTTGTCGAAAATTTGGCCAGAAAGTGATAAGTTTTATGTGGGCTTAAGTTCATCAAATGGGAACTCTTCACAAGTTTGTAACTTGTATTCCTGGAGCTTTAAAACACGAGAAGCACCAGATTGGATGCATTCTGAACCGTTGGATCCGATTGTTTTTAAAGAAAAGGGAGGAAATGAAATCAAGATTCATAAGAAAAATGATTGTGTTATGAGGATTCTCTCTGCGCTTATACTTGGAATCGGATTAGGAGCTCTAGGAAGCTTTATCGGTATGTTTTTGTGGACGATATTTGCAAATAAGCGACAAATTGCTCCTGAAGAGTATCCTATGAAACCTGTGGTGGTGGTTCAAGATAAAGTTTCAACAAATGAGAAGAAATAGGTAAGTGTTTAAGTAGCTGTTTAGATGTGTTATTTTCTTGTGAATTGTAAATGGATTTTGCTTGTGGTGATCTTGAAACTGTTTTCCTCATTATCGTGTTACTATATTTCGATGATCAAATTGTTGAAAATCTATTGTTTGTTCTAGTTAATATGTTATAAATGTGTTACTCTATTTCAGTTTTTCATAACAGTCCTTAAAAATTCCAAAACTGATTCTTTTTCGTCAGTGTTGTGTATAACAATAACAATGAGCTTTCTCAAATGTTTCACGTTGGTCGTTGAATAATTTTTAAAAACGACCAAAAGGGAACATTTTCGTAACCTCAATGACTAACGTGAAACAACGAGATAAAAAAGGGTTGATTGGAAAGAACCCCTGACCTACGTACATATTACAATGTACGCGTTTGTCCAACCCGCAAGAAGCATCATACTCGTGTAAAACACATGTCCACCAATCACCCACATGTGCTAGGGCACGGATTCGAACCCCGACTTTTTTCTTTCACAAATTTGAGCTTTTGGCGTTTGTGATGGCGGTACCGATTGAGCTATGCCCAATTGGTAACATCGAGATAAATATATTGCTATTTTACGACATTTGTTTCAACTTGTGAAATCCGAGAAAGCTGGTGGATGTTTTAGTGGCATGGCGTGTAACTGGTTTCTTACTTGTTAACCAGAAAGTTGCTTCTGATCTGGAAAGAACATACTTTACATTATCATTAAGCTAAAGTGGGCTTGTACAAGATGCATAGAATGCAGTACTTTGCATCTTCCATTTGATTAGACTTTTTCTTGTGATGATTATGCTTTAAGTTTAAAGTTTGGCAGCCGTAGTGGTGGTGGTCATAGGGGTTTTGTGCTTTGTTTCAATCCTGTCGTGGCACTCGGCTGTCACGAAAAATTAAGCATGATAAACGAATGAATGTGCGAAACTCTTTATACATTTTTAATTAACTGTGAAACAACATAAGCCAAGAATATAACGAAACCTTAAACTACTCTTTTCTGTCCAACCCATCTTCGCTTTTTTCCTATAATCTACACTCCAAAAAATGTGATCGTTAAGTCCTATGGCACGGGGCTACATTCTACACATTACGGCGCCTTGGCAAAAGTTATTGTAGAAATTCTGTACAGCCGAAATGAAAGAATTCCCGTATAAAGATATTAAAGAATTGATAAGACGAAAAATCATCTATACTTCTGACCGTAATGAATTTTCATGGCTCGGTCTTTGCTCGGGTAATACTGGAATAGTTTTCTTTTCACCACATATACACCCTGGAAGCGGGTTTGCATAAAAACTCTCTTCTATCTTTGGAGAAATTCCTGGTTTTCTCTTATACGGTGCACCTACACGGTCTTTATGAATCATTTTTACTTTGGAACTAAATGTCTCCCACGAGATATCACCGTCATCAAACTGATCAATAAGTTTAACAAACTGTAACCGGTCAGGGTTAATCGTCTTCCTGAACCCTTCAAACCTTCGGTGTCCTTGAACCGCCTTAGCCATGTTCCCATCATACGTGTAAGCAAATACATCGCTCTCTAGGGCGACATTGTAATCAAGGGCGGCCAGCCGGTTTTGGTAACGGTTAAGAGTGGCTAACTCATCGGGTGTTGCAAGGGTGGTATGTGAAAAGACGTTTGGATACTCGCTTTGGAAAGCATCCATGCTGTTATTACCGTAGATTTCACCGGCTACTATGTAGATTTTGGTATGTGTAGGGTACCCCATGGCTTTAAGGAACAAAGCAGCTTCTCTCGGTGACATTGGACACCCTCCTTGTTGTCTTTTTTCGGTGCCATTAATGTCTTTTTCTTTCCAATGCTTCACATTATATCTCATCGTTGCAAGTACATCGGATTCTCGTCTTGTTAGGTTATGGCTGCACCCTGTGAATGCAAGCATATCCTTCTCATACCTGCCGCAAAGAAAGTTATTAGGTAAACCCGAATTAACTAATTTTGTCATGTTACCCAACCTGTCTGCTTTGCTACTTTAAAAAATGCTTGAAGTACCTTAAATGCAGCGCGATATAGGGCTCATCATCGCTCCTAAGTCTATTTATGAGCTTTCTTCCGAGGCTTTCAATCTCATCAGAGTAACGAAGAGCCTCGTAGTTTGCACGACACCGAAGCTTCTGGAAAGACGATGGGAGGCCGTTGTTGACAAGCCTTGCATCAGAATGTGTAAATTGGATCACTTTGTGTTTTCGTAACAACGACTTCATTTCCCCTTTATAATAACTTGCCTGAATCATCAAAACCATTTATATAAAAAGATGTTCACATTCTATGAAAATGAAACTAACAGAAAAAATTTACGCAAACAAAGAAAGGGTATAAACGACTTCACACCTTTGACCACGAAACTGGAGCCTTGATAAACGGCTTCACTGTTGCGTATTTTGGTGGCAAAGACTCAACAATTTCGACATCATCTTTCAAGTTGTTTATGAAATGTCTCCAATCGAAAATGTCCTTAAAATCACTACAAAAGAAGCTCAACATTAGTCACTAGGCCATTACTCAAATTATTTTGTATCGTTGAAGTTGTATTTGTATCTTACCTAGGATCCGTCCAAAACGACTGATGATCAAGAGACGGGAGAACTAAAGTGGCATTCATCATCCTCGCGATAGCCACCATGTCACATATCTAAAATTTGGAACATTTTATTGTAATCTTTAAAAAGAGTTTTTTAAAATACAAAATTTCGAGATGAGGACTAGAACCAAATAAACTCACCCCTGTTCTCATTTGATTCAATCCGCCGTTAGCATGGACGAGAAGATACCCGATTGTCGGGAAGCTACTCTCTGAAAAACAAAACTAAAATCAAAATTTTATTGAGTTTTAGACCTACATTTACACTAGATTAACTTTTCGAGAGTTTTCTATAAAAGAACACAACATTCTGTGATAAAAACCGAAAAACATGACTTACTGCTTCGATCTCGAGGTCTAGCTATGCATTGATGATAGCGACTGCTGTTTGGTTTCATCCAAATTTCTGCAACCTACGGATAACAAACAAATTGTTAAATTTCATTTTAGTTTGGTCAAATATGTAAAACTGAACTTATTGGTTACTAATCGAATTCAGATACGCAAATAAGTTCCAATGTGTCTTGCAAAAACGGAGTCTTTCTAGAAACGGAAAGATTGTTTTATTACCATATCATTCTATGTTTCACCGAAAAAATCTAATGTCATGTTTGAACCGTATAAAGTGGTTCTAGCTATATGAAAACGACGAGTTCACATGCTAAATAAACGAGGAAGTAACATATTACCATTTTTTACTCTACTATGTCTCTTAAGAACTCAACCCGAGTACTTTCATTTCCAAAGTAAAAGACCTAAGTTCAACCCATCGTATGTTAATTAACAATTTTTGTGCGAGTCACGTCAATTGTTCTTTGTAAGTTCTTTTTTAACCCGATAAAAAATATATTTAGCATTCGACTCCAACCCTAAAAACGATATTAATCAAATACAACTAACTTCAACTTTTCGTTCATACTATATGTCACTTAATACTTTATTGTATGGTTCAAGGTATTCAGTCTATGTCGTTAAAGTCAAGTCGTGACCTAACTAAAAAAGTCGGCTACAAATATACAATGCTAAGAAATGTATTATGGTTTGAGGGTAAAAAGGTAATTTGAAAAATAATAATGGTCTGTTAACGGTCAACTAATACACGTGAAGATTTCCCACTCGGTTTCTTTTTTGGATTTTATGGTATTTTTTTTTTGTCAAAGAGACAAGACATTCCAAATATTCAATACTCATCATGGGTCACTTTTATAACGGAAACTTTTATCATATTCATTTCTTTTATTAAAGTTTACTAATTTGACCTAGTTTTAACTTTTCTTTTTGGTTACATTTGTTTTACTTCCATATTATTCACACGTCTTTAGGTTCAGTGAACTTAAAACCGTAAATTTTATATTAATAGATCAATTTATATACTGTTAAATTATGAAATTTATCGTGTTTTGATTTTAGTCGCAAGATGTAAGTAACTTTACAAGTTAATAATAAAATTTCACTAAAGAATGTATTTCAAAGCATTTTATTATTTGACCAAAAATTTATCATATTACCTTAAAACAAAAGATAAAAATATACTATTGATCGGAAATTTAATTTTAATAGTCAATGGTCAATGTTCAAACTAAGAAAATTCATAAAATTCATTTGAAAAGGGATGAATTTCCAATTATATCAATTTTTAATCTCAAAACTAAAATGAATCAAATATTAACTTACAAACAAACATATAATCTAGAATATGTAGTTTAATTATCATCATAATTCAGAGAATAACTTCGATTAATTAGCTGGTTTTATACGAGTTTTATAAAACCCGTATTGTAACATACTTTGATGAAAATTAGATTGTAAGACGATAAAATGAATTATTATTGTATGTAATGAACTATTATCGCGGATTATAAACAACGTAAACTTACATGATGATTATGAAGTTGTGACTTGTCTAAGACTCGTTTAGGCAATGTAGGTTCAAAAGAATCAAAGTCAGCTGCTAAAACTCTTTGAGCTTTCATGACGACATCACTTTTATAATCTCTTAATATCAACATTTGTGCATTAGACCAACTCCGGCTAACCGCATCCGCCTCCATCTCCGCCACCGGACCACCACCCGCCATATACGAAAACTTAACAAAAACACTAAATCCAACAAGAACAATCAAAAACCCAAGCAATGTACGTCTCAAATTCTTCCCTAACTTGCCATAATTACGTATCTCAACCGAACCTTTTCGATGTAGTACAAGATTATTATTAATATTACTTGTGTTACAACTACCAAAACAATCAACTGCAGCTTCTGCTAGACAATCATTAATATTTTGAGGTTGATGTTGGTGTTTTTCTTGTCCCATTCCCATTGTGTTGTTATTGTTGTTATTGTTGTTGTTGTTGTTAATAGTGTCCGTGGCGATTGAAACATCGCCACGGCGACGGTGGGCAGAGACACCCCCGAAACGTGGACTGCCGGTGGTGGTTATGGGGGTGGCGCCACCGGTTGTCATTCAAGTCGAAATCGAAACAGAAGAGATTAAGGAGCAAAATCGATTGAAGGAGTATGAATTATGATGATTTAATTAGAGGATTTGGTTTTGATGAATAAATGAATGAATGGATTAGAAAATAGAAATAAATATGAAAATTTGATTTGTAATGAAGTTGTGGAAAGTCGAGAGTTGAAAAAGGCGTGATAAAAGGTGGTTCATGTATGATTTTTGTGGTATTTATAAGTCACACCTTTTTCTTAACGCGTATTATGCTAGTTTAGTAAACACATTTACATATCGTTGAATTTTAGTAAATGTTTTTTCTTTGAGTTTCGTTTTTATTTGACTTTTTTTATGTCGTTTCTTATTTGTGTTTCTTATTTAGTTTTTCAACAAGAAGTTTATCGAAAGTTGGAGACTCAATCACATAGCACACCACGGTCATTTACAAATCCATAAACACTTGTAGTAATAACACTAAAACACCTGATGTTATGACACATCACACGTACCATGACATTACTCATAACACTGAAATCTGGACTCTATAATTTATATTTAACTTCCTAAAGATTAGTTTTTAAAAGAAAAGGTTTAAAAACAAAAAATCACAATTAAGGCGTGTTGGGATTATAACTGTTAGTTAAATAGTTTTAGTTTCATTAATACTGCTTAGTTAGTACTGTTTCATTGATACTGCACGAAGACTATTAATACTACATGCAAGACAGTTACTACGGCTGAAGACTTTAAAACAGTTACTACTGCTGGTTACTACTGAAGATACTCATTACTACGGCCCGTATGTGTTTCTACTGCTTGAAGATAATTATGGAATTATCTTGTTCCGCAAGTTTAGCAATTAGAATTAGAATAAAATTGTAATTGTTTTAGATGTTTCCTATTATAGATAGGGTTAGCCTAAAGGTCTATATATATAGATCCTTGTAGAAAGAGAAACACGTGTATTGATTCATTATTATTCAATATATTGAGGCTTAATATTCGACATTCATTATTGTTATTGTTCATACTTATTCATTCGTATATACAATATTTGTTTGATCGTAAAACTTGTAATATTAAGGTGTTCATCCGTTGCTGAACTTCCTTGATAATCAGGATCTTACTTTTAACATACTTTGGGTTTATAGAACCTAAACGATCTTGACAAGGCGCCTCCCCTAACGCGGGCCATAACATGGTAGCTCAACCGTGGCTTGAGACATGGGGGAATAACGTCAGTGCTATTACGCACGAATGCGAGTGCTCTAAAGGAGGTTGAATTCGTGACCTTAAAGCTGATGGGTCAAATTTGTGGTTCGCCAATCGAAGCGCTAGAAGGAATCTAAATTGGAGCGTTTAGATCTTAAATCTTTCGGATCTTAAGGTGATTTAAGTTTGACTTTTGGCCGGAATGGATTTTTACCTCGCCAAATTAGTGTAAGTCGACGAGACCATAATTTTTTTAGAAAAATGGTATAGCCGGAGGTGCCAACTACGGCTTATGTCACATGTGATACCCGGTGCGTAATACACCATCAAAACCCGCACTTATTATCCACTTTTTAACACCTTCATTAATGTCACCCGTGTGGTACCAAAGTCCCGCATCACATCTTCTAGCTTTTATTGTTTCTAGAGGATCTTGCTCACCGTTGAATAACCTAGCTGAATGATGGTGCTCACCGTCTTGCAAGAACAACAAACTAGTGTTTCTCGGGGTTAAACTTGCTCCAAATTGCGCCATTACTCGAAGTAAACCGGAAATTTGACTAAGTAGGTGTGTATATATGTGTGTAATTGAAATTGTGTAAAATAAGGTGTATATGAATGCTTAAACCGGTGGTACTATAAAGACACCATAAGTCGGAGTTGGCACCTCCGGGTTATGGCGTGTCAACATGCTATTGGTTGGTGAGTTTTGTCTGATAGTGTTGCATGTGATGGGGTGCAGTTTGACCAAAAGCCGGCACTCAGACCTCCGACTTTTGAGGTGAGTGTTAATCCGACGTGTAAAGGGCGGACCAACGAGTGAGTGGAAAGTTGAGGTGGCGAGACATTTGGCATAAGTCAGCGTTGCCAATGCCCGCTATACCAGTTTTATATATTTTTTCTAGTGCCGTCCAGTTACACTAATTTCGGCGAGTATATGTCTATTCCGGCCAAATTTTCTTTAAATTTTGCTTAATTTTAGCGGTTTGTCTTTATACAAATTTATAGATAGGTACTCTTTCTTAGATTCTATTAAACTTTATGTAATCTGTTCTATCCAATTTGGATAGTTGTTTTTATACATTGTTGCCTTTTAAAAAAAAGAAAAAAATCAGTCGAAATGTTTTTATTTTATTTTATTTATTCAATTTAAGTTAATATAAGAAATGGATGGGTTAAGGACAAAGGATAAAGGAAAATTATAGGTATAGCTAGAAAGGAGATAACTATATAAAGATAAAGTTAGTCGATTATTTATGTTAGTTAATCTGATTAAACTAAACAAATATAAATTAATTGATAAATTTATAACATGTTGATTATTGAACATGTGATTAATGAGAAACGTTTGACAAACACGATAAGTACCAAAATGGTAAACGAGAAGAGAGAAAAATGTTAATGCTAGATATGTCATGCAATTAACCAATAATCCATATAAGTAAGTCGTGTAAATGGTCAAAAATAAATGTGGAGATACATATTCAAACCTTACACTTTTACCGTCGTATGGTAGAACTACCATAACATCTTTCATATGTCATCGGGTTTGTTCGAGTCAGATATTATGTTATTTTTGAAACTCAACAAACATACAATCTTTACTTTTTGGTTCAATAGAATGAGTAATCGTTTTAAAATATTACTCTTATATAAAATCCAATCATTGTAGTTAGTTAACATTATCGTTAACATAATTCCTTATACTCAAATAATAAACTAGTGAATAGTAAATAAGTTTTAATTTTTTTATTTTAGTCCCATAACTATTATTATTTTTTGGTTTACCCCATAGTTTTGTTATATTTAATTTAACCCCAAAACTTCTATCTGTTTATGTTTTGAACCTTTAACTTTTGTTTGATCATTACTATCGATTATTCCCAACGCGAAACACAGATACAAAAAACCTTATTAAAGATCAATTAACACACATCAATAAAAATTATGCCTATGTCCAATCTCAATCCTTCTAGCAGATTCTTTATCTTGAAGTGCACGTAAGATTTACATTATCAAATTTTATGGAGGCACCAATGATCTTATATATTAGTAGCTAGTATATCAATTTATGTGTATGTGTAAAGTTGACTGGTAATATATATCTATCAATATTGATTTGTAAACACTAGTGATTTACGACTCACATACATCATGTTTAGTTGCAATATTGTAGTAGATTTAGATAAGATTCTCTTAAGTTGGTTTCAATATGAGATATTTTTTAATGAGACGAAAATGATGAACCTTTACTTTTAATCAAAAGAGTCCGTTATTCAAACATTTTTTCCTTTCTCGTTAGTTAACATTCAACATGACCTATCATATTGAAATCAATTACAAAAAACATTCTAAACCGTTAAAGTTATTTTCACAATTGTAGGCCAAAACTTTTTTAACCGATGAGATTTAAACCTACGCAAAATGGTGGAAGTTATAAAAGGTGAAACATTACCTATATATCTTTTTTGGCCATTTATAGTTGTTTC
Source organism: Senecio squalidus (assembly GCA_910822075.1). NCBI lineage: Eukaryota > Viridiplantae > Streptophyta > Magnoliopsida > Asterales > Asteraceae > Senecio > Senecio squalidus. The sequence goes on from CAJVGC010000591.1 coordinate 17,156,359, forward strand.
CATTTGATAAAGGATGACAAAAGGTTTAGAACATATTTATTAACGATGGCATGGTCGGTTTTGAGAATACAAAAATTCTGACATGAAATTTAAAACTTGATCCCTCGTAAATAATTCTTTTTTATATATAGAATATTTTTTTTATTTTTATATTAAGCTGTAAAACATATATATATATATATATACACACGTATATGAATAAAAATGATCCTTTTTTAGTCTATAAGTCCTATTCAATCACACATATTTTCGGACCGACCTTTAACAACAAAAGCAAATTTTGATGATTATATATTGGACTAATAATTCACTGGTATTTATTTTTTCTTTTCTAATATTTTTATAGGTATGAATGGAATGTCAGCTTCTTTGCTAGGAGTGACCATCATGTGAGCCTGTCTATATTTACTGAGATTTCCACGTCTAAGAAACTGACATGACATATAGCCGTTATATATAGATATCATTATTTTTTAATTATTTTTACCTTTTTGGTTAATATTTTATTTTTATGGTAATCTATGATTTTTGTACATACCGAAGCTTTAATAACATCTCTATTGCCTATAAAATGGAAGCAGAAAGGGTTATTTATGTCAACTTCTACATATATGAATTTGGAAATTTTGCATCAAAAGAAAAAATAAATGAACACACTAGTTATGTTTATTTAAGGGTCAGTGACGCAGCTTGTTGTTCGCTTGTCTTCTGCCACTTTATGTATTCTTATGATCCAATAATAAAATACTGCATGAACACACTAGTAATGTTTATTTTAGGGTATGCATTTCAATTTTGTTTAAAAGATAATTTATCTTAAAAAGTGTAAAATTAAATAACTTTTAATTTTGTCTTTTAAAAACTGAAAAGATTACCAGTTCTCTATAAAATTTTTATATATGTAAGATACAACTTTTAAGATTGAGATTAAAAAGATATTACAAATATAATATATACGTATTTCAAATATATTGATCTTCGGTTTTTAAAGAAAAATGATTAATATAAATTTTAAGGCATGGTTTTAACAGTTACTTTGTTAGTAAGACTTTTTCTCAACAAGGCAAGACGCCAAAGTTTAACCAAGTAACTCGGATTTAATATAATTGTGTTCATTATGGTGTAGATCTTATCTGGCGGTTTCAAAATTTTCTTCGTTTACATTAGTTTGTCATCTCTTCAAAGAAAATTTGTATTAGGTTAATATACTCTAGTCTAGATTTTTCATGGATACTTGTGGTTGTGATTCTTTTACATATCTTTTAAACATTAGTTTGATACAAACTATTTATAAATTTATCAAATGTACATTGAAGTTTAAGTTTCAAAGTGCGTATTAGTTGTTTGTAACGCAAATTAGGACCAACAATGATGTAAGAGACTCGTACGCAACGTTAGTTGATTATATTGTAAAGAACCAGACGACTGTGCCGCAGTGCAAGGGGGTGCTTCGCAGTCCAGACTCAAAGTCTTGACATGGAACCGTATTGAAGATCATTGTGCCGCAGTTATGAACTAGTGCGTCGCAGTTATGAACTAGTGCGTCGCAGTTATGAACTAGTGCGTCGCAGTCACGAGTTACACATGGTTTTGTTATTTTTATTTGTCTAAGGACTTGAGTGTTTATTTATTTTCTAGGGTTAATATTTAATCCTTTGATGAACAATTATCAAAACAGCTGTTAATTTTGAAGGTTATAAACTTTATTCAGATCTGAGAACTTCTTTTAAGTATTCAAATCTTTGGTTCTTGGTTTATTCGTGTTTGATTTGCAAAGCAATTCTTTTTTCTATATTTTGGGCATCATTTGGTATCAGATTCAAGACGTAATTATGGTTGAGCAGTTACCTCCTCGTAGTCGTGGTAGTGGTAATCGAAGAAGGAGCCGTGATCCTAATGTTGAATTTGTTGATCCACGTGACATACAAATTGAACGACTGCAACAACGGATACGGGAACTCGAATTCCGTGAGGATTCGCCTGGAGAAGAGACTGAATCAGAAGGATACGTTTGGGACGGTCGCTCTAAGGATGTCAATCCTTTTGCGGGACGTCGTAGGGCTCACCATGATGGTCAATTCCGTGATGATCTTTTTCGACAATTTGGTGTTAGGGTTGAAATTCCAGAATTGCAGGTCCGGTAAACACGGATGATTTTATTGAATGGGTTAGTACGGTTAAACGGGTTTTTGATATTCGTGACATTCTGGATGATTTAAAAGTCAAATTGGTAGCGATTAAGTTGAAGCAGCATGCATCTTTATGGTGGGATCATGTGACTAAGCAGCGTCGGTTTGAAGGAAAATCTAAAGTCCTTACTTGGGCTAAATTTAAGAAATTATTACAGAGGAAATACCTTCCGGCTACTCGTAGACAACAAGTTTTGCTTGACTGTTATCAGTTTTCTCAAGGTAATTTGTTTGTAGAAGATACTATTAATGAATTTGACAGGCTGCGAATTGTGATGCAACTAAAGAGGAGGAACAGATTATTGCTCGATTTTTAGGGGTGTTAAAACCTCAAATTGGGGATGTTGTTACTCTTGAGCTTCTTATTCATTTGCTGATGGCCCTTTTCGGGTTTTGTGTAAGATTAATGATAATGGTTATAAGATTGATCTTCTCGGTCATTATCAAGTTTTGCTACTTTTAATGTTGCCAATTTGCCATCCTATCTTGGTGATTCCGATGATGATAGTGACTCGAGGGAGAGTCTTCTTCAACCCGGGGAGGATGATGTAAGAGACTCGCATGCATCGTTCACTGATTATATTGTGAAGAAGCAGACGACTGTGTCGCAGTGCAGGGAGGTGCGTCGCAGTCTAGACTCAGAGTCTTGAGATGGAAATGTATTGAAGATCATTGCGCCGCACTCATGAACTAGTGTGCCGCAGTCACGAGTTACGCAAGATTTTGTTATTTTTATTTGTCTAAGGACTTGAGCGTTTATTTATTTTCTAGGGTTAGTATTTAATCCTTTGATGAACAATTATCAAAACAGCTCTAAATTTTGAAGGTTTTAAACTTTATTCAGATTTGAGAACTCCTTTCAAGGATTCAAAATCTTATTGTTAAAACATTTGGATCAATTCTGATAATATGATCCGGTTATTAGCTATTCGATATCCTTACCGAAATATACATATAACTATAATTCTTTAACCTAACCGTCGGTATATGTTTGGGTCAGTTATTCTAGTTCGGGTAAATCTGATAGTTTGATATCGATCGGTTACATCGCTTTTTTTTCAACACCACTATTCAATTATGAGGCGTGTTCTTGAATGTCTTTAGAAATATGTTACTTGGTAATTATATGGTTTTGATAAGGTAATCATATAGCTTTAATAAGGTTATTAAATGGTTTTCTTATTATATGTTGTATAGTCTTCGCATTTAACCTTCAATGACTTTTAACCCTTTAAATGGTTTTTACACACTCCTTAATGAACCTTCAATGACTTTTACCCGCTTTAATCCTATCTATTTTCTAAAAAGCTTTTACCTTGACTTACTTAACTTATTAAGTATTTTCTTCGTTCTAAAATAATTATTTACAGACAAAAAACACATAGTTTAAAAAAAATATAATTATTTTTAATTTCTATTTTTTACTTTTTATAAAAATGACAATTTACCCTTAACTAATTTTAATGTTTGTTTAAAATATGTAATATATATATATATATATATATAGGGACTGATTATACGAGAACTATTTTTTCTGCGAGAACTATGAGAACTACAAAAAAAAATGTCAATTAACATGAAATTATGACCATTGACATGTAAAAACTAATGAATGTCAAAAATCTAGTAAAAATATAACTGAAAAATTAAAAAACTTGTCTGAATTCAAGCGTATTTAGAATTGTTCACATGTGAAGATTTTTTTCAAAAAATGAGTGTTCATATTTGAACGAACTGTTTTTACGATATGTTACATGATTTTTTTTAGTTTTTTATGTTTATATTTACTAGATTATTAATCTTTAAAGGAATTTACATTTGAATGAACAAAATAAAACGAGATTTGACACTCTTTGTTAAAGTTATCGCAGTTCTCGTAAAAATAAGAGTTCTCACATTAATCATTCACTATATATATATATATATATATATATATATATATATATATATATATATATATATATATATATATATATAGGGTGAGGTTCGGGTAAGAACAGCCCAAAGTATAGGAACGGTAAGAACCAATGCTGACCGTCCGATTAAGTGATGATCATCAGCAGAAACCTTACTACTGATCAGTAGTAACCTTACTACTGATCAGTAGAAGGGTACCCACTGATCAGTAGAAGGGTACTACTGATCAGTAGAAGGGCACTACTGATCAGTAGTAAGGTTACTACTGATCAGTAGTAAGGTTACTGCTGATGATCATCACTTAATCGGACGGTCAGCATTGGTTCTTACCGTTCCTATATTTTGGGCCGTTCTTACCCGATCCAGTTCCTATATATATATATATATATATATATATATATATATATATATATATATATATATATATATATATAGATTGGGGTTCAATAGAGATCTCTATTTTGCTAGAGATCCAGGGATCACCCTCCCAGCCACAAGATTATATAAAATTTGTGGCTGAGATTAAAAGTTGTGTTTAAATGATTTGTAAGGGAAAAAGCACGGAGGGGCACATAAGTCTTTTTACCTTTTTTCTCTCTTTTTCAGTCCACGCGCTTTTCCTTTCACTTTTTGTCTTTTTGTCTTTTGCTTTTCTCTCTCTGTAAAAGTATGAAAAGGTGACATTTCTCTCTCTGTAAAAGTTGAAATGTCACCTTTTCATACTTTCTCTCTCTTTAAAAGTTGAAATATCATTAAATCATTTTAAAAAGCAAATCATTTTTTTTTGTTTTATCTTTTATCTATCACCGTTCTTGCTAGAATGTTTGTTGAAGTATATGAAACGAATATAATATTATGCAGCGGAGATAGTAATGTTTGAGAATAACGTTGTGGTATATAACTACATAATCACAGGTGATTAAATAAGCATTTGGTGACATTTTACATCAAGATACTAAAGAAAATTATTAATAAAATCACAGGTGATTACTAAACATTTTGATGACATTTTACATCAACATATAAGGCACTAAATTAATACAATCACAGGTGATTACTAGACATTTGATGAAATTCTACATCAAGGTACTAAGGCACTAAATTAAGAACCTTAAATGTATTAAGGTATTAAGGCAATAAATCACAAGTGATTTTCCTTTACAATTTGTTGACTACAAAATTACATTTAAGATACTAAAGAAAACTACATAATCACAGGTGATTAAATAAGCATTTGGTGACATTTTACATCAACATACTAAAGAAAATTATTAATAAAATCACAGGTGATTACTAAACATTTTGATGACATTTTACATCAACATATAAGGCACTAAATTAATACAATCACAGGTGATTACTAGACATTTGATGAAATTCTACATCAAGGTACTAAGGCACTAAATTAAGAACCTTAAATGTATTAAGGTATTAAGGCAATAAATCACAGGTGATTTTCCTTTACAATTTGTTGACTACAAAATTACATTTAAGATACTAAAGAAAACTACATAATCACAGGTGATTAAATAAGCATTTGGTGACATTTTACATCAACATACTAAAGAAAATTATTAATAAAATCACAGGTGATTACTAAACATTTTGATGACATTTTACATCAACATATAAGGCACTAAATTAATACAATCACAGGTGATTACTAGACATTTGATGAAATTCTACATCAAGGTATTAAGGCACTAAATTAAGAACCTTAAATGTATTAAGGTATTAAGGCACTAAATCACAGGTGATTTTCATTTACAATTTGTTGACTACAAAATTACATTTAAGATATTTAGTGACTTAATTTAATAAAATCACATGTGACATAGTTATTGTTCAAAGAAAATACACCAAACCGAAAGTATTCTCAAACAAAATATTTGTCTACTCATTTCAAATAAAATTCAACTAGTAAAGTAACATATTAAATTATTGTTGGTTGTTGAATTCCCTCTTTCTTCAATAGCTTCTTTTGAAATTAGCGTCATCATCTACAATTGATTGTTAATATTACAATCTAAGGCACATTATTAATAAAATCACAAGTGATTACTAAACATTTTGTGACATTTTACATCAACATACTAAGGAACATTATTAATAAAATCACAGGTGATTACTAAACATTTTTGTGACATTTTACATCAACATACTAAGACACATTATTAAAAAAATCACAGGTGATTACTAAACATTTTTGTGACATTTTACATCAACATACTAAGGAACATTATTAATAAAATCACAGGTGATTACTAAACATTTTGGTGACATTTTACATCAACATACTAAGGCACATTATTAATAAAATCACAGGTGATTACTAAACATTTTTGTGACATTTTACATCAACATACTAAGGCACATTATTAAAAAAATCACAGGTGATTACTAAACATTTTTGTGACATTTTACATCAACATACTAAGGCACATTATTAAAAAAATCACAGGTGATTACTAAACATTTTTGTGACATTTTACATCAACATACTAAGGCACATTATTAATAAAATCACAGGTGAAATTTCAACTAATTGAGTTCATTTTCGTACCTCAAAAAGACCAATATGAAAGTTTATATACATAATTCAAAATTCAAGATCTGGTTATTAATTATAATGTAAAATAATGTATACCACTGACCTAAAGCTGACTTAGACCAGCAAGACTTGAGAGTAGCACCTTCCCCTTTCCAATTACCATCGTTATCGATTGCGAAACTGGTGTCCGTATCCTTTTCATCAAAGCTTTGAGCAGCATGATTCACCTATACATAGAACAATAATGTATAAATCATTAGCAAAATTTCAAATTGCTTATTTTTAATATAAACATGTCAACTGATTTGGTTTCATTTTCGTACCTCAAAAAGACCAATATGAAAGTTTATAAAACTCGGTAAGGCTCGGCTTCCAGTCTTAACATCAGCTTCCACAGTTACATGTTCAAATTTGACTTCAATTGTTGGCATATCAATTCCAACTCTATAATCATTTCAAATCAACTCATTCAATCAACACATAATCACAATTCAAGTAAAAACAGCTCATTTCAATCGAAAATTACGATAACAAAAACAAAAACAAAAACTTTTTAGTACCTATCAAGTCTTTCTCTGAGTTTCAACAAGAACTTTTCATTATCTTCATCAGCAACTCTAACAAGTCTATCAAGTAAATGTTTTCTATCTTCAACTCCAAGATCATCAATGTCAACTTCATTTGCAGCTCCAGTTGAGCCAAAAAGCAGCCCTTTTCGCAATCGGTCGAAAGTCGGAAGCTTTTCAAGTGAAGCCCATTTAAGTGCTTCTTCATCATCATCTTCATGAGATGATTTTGAAAAAACATCCATACCAGAATTTCTCCATACAGAAGTACTCCCAGATCTTAAACTTGCTGTTCTTGAACTAGGTGCTCTTAAACTACCTAATCTTATACTATTTGCAGCTTTATAAAAGTCACTCCCATCCACCTGCAACCGTTATATATCGTTACAACCGAGAAGCCTATTTACACTCATCTGAACCTGAGCTTTGATTTCCTTACCATCGATTTCCAAAGAAAATGAATAAAAACGATTCTAACGAGTCGATTTCTAGAATCAGTAGCTCGAATTTCTGGAAACGAAAAATCAATCAATTAATTGAAAATAATAAGATTAAACAATCACATACTCGTTTCTTTTTTCCGATGGCGTTTGAAGCAGCAGTAGGAATTGAAGCAGTAGCAATCGAATCGAAAACCATAGCCGACTGAAACTGAAAACTGAAACCCTAGGGAAATTAAATTGGGGAAAATAAATATCTAGAAAATTGAGATTGTATAAGAAAGTGATGAGTGATTGAGAAATTGAGAAAGAAGATTAGTGTGTGTTTATGTGTGTGTGTGAGAGTGTTTGGAATAGGGGCGCGTGTAATAACTTTTAAATATTTTTTCAATATGACTAAAATACCCCTCCGTGGGTTTGATCTATTAATGAAATTGTGTGGCTCTAAAGGTGATCCCTAGATCTCTAGAAAAAAAGGGATCCCTATTGAACCTCACCCTATATATATATATATATATATATATATATATATATATATATATATATATATATATATATATATATATATATATATGAGTATTAAAGCTAGTAATAATAATAATATGATAAATTCAATCAAATTTTTTTATTTTTATTTATTAATATACAATTAATTTGAAACAATAGAAAAAGAAAAGATGGAACATTGAATGGGATATGCATCGTGAGGAAGGGAAATCGGTTAGCCGCCTAAGGAGAATAAGCCAAGCTGGTCCATGTCTTGCGTGAGTTGTGAATCAAGTCGGTCGGTCGGTGCGAACCTTCCTTGTCTCTGTTCCTAGGTAACACGCGTCCTATCTCTCTTAATCACATTCCTGGGTCCCTTTAATTTCCACTTATTTATAGAACCCAATATATGTCAATCAAGAATTAAAGACGCATGTTCATCCCTTTTAATTTACTTATTATATTTTTGGGAAATAACATATAATGTTAATATTTTTTTCTCCAAACTAATTATTTAATTTCTAAGCCGATAAAAGGGCTCCAATAATAACGTAATTTGTAACTTAGTCCAACTCATATTTTTATAAAAATTTTATTATATTTAAATAAGCTCAATTAAACAAGCTTATAACAGAAAGAAAAATATGATATTCTGATAAAGCTTTAAATACATATTTTTTAAAAGTGTTTACAAAAAAATAATAATCCCGAATCAACTTCTGTTATCGGAAAGAACAAAACAAAATACGTTGTCTAAAAGATAGACAAAAATAAAAATAAGTTAATGTTCTAAATTTCTAAGTTCTACTAGAATTATGTTAGTGGCGATTTAATATAAAAATTGATACATAAATCGATACAGGAGGTGAAAAGTCAGGGCGGACATCGGAGCTCCGGGAACGAGACGACGGCGATTCATCATCATCATCATCGCCGGTGGTCTTAGGGAGGTAAAGATCTTAGGAGATAACAATCGTAGGTGAAAAGCTATAGTCTTCAAAATTCTTGTTCGATGAATTTACTCTACTCTTTTTCACCAATTTTATTTTCTCGAAATTAAGGTTTCTGGACATCTAATCGAGATATCTTTATAGTATAAACAGAAGATATATCTTTTTTATCTTCTTAATCTTAACAACCATGGGAGAGGAAAAGGCGAGTGAATGGCGAACAGTCTCTGACCGGAAAAAAAGATCGAATTCCGATCTTCTTCAACAAATGGCAACGACATTTTACGTTTCGAATCTGCCAACAAATTCAAACCACAAACTTCTCTGGGCGGCAGGTGCTAAATTCGGAACAATCGTTGATGCTTACGTGGCTGTCAAATACGATAGGAATGGGAAACGGTTTGGATTTCTGAGATACAAAGGGGTAAGGGATAGTCATGTCTTGGAAAATAGATTGAAGGAGATGAAAATTAATGGAATGAATGTATTAGTTAACATAGCGAAATTTGATAGAAGAAGAGATAATGAAAGGCAAAAGGGTGATACAATCCAGAGGACATGGCAAAGCAAGAATGGAATGCAGAAAGGGGAACAGAGATCTATGAATGAAAGAAGTAGTATCAGGGGAGTTAAATCTTATGCCGATATTGTGTCCGAGAAAGGGAGGATCGAAAATCTACAGAATAAATCTTGTGTCCGAAAATCTATGAATGAAAGAAGTAGTATCAGGGGAGTTAAATCTTATGTCGATATTGTGTCCGAGAAAGGGGGGATCGAAAAGCTACAAAATAAACAGGTGAATGTTAGATCAAATATATATCTTCCTCACAAAAATGAAAATATTCATTGTGTGGGGGCATGTAAGGAGATTCTCAGTGGGGAAGCAAAAAGCTTGGAAATTATTGAAAGATTAGCAGATCTTCTTTCAAAGGAAGGGATTGAAGAATGTAAAGTGCAATACATTGGAGGATTAAGTGTTAATATCTTGTGGGATGCGTCATATAAGGCAACAAGATTTTTGCTAGATTATAAAAATGTGTGGAAAAGATGGTTCTCAAGATTGCAACATTATGATAAAGCACATTCTCATACTGAGAAACTGATTTGGGTTAGCTTAAAGGGATTACCGGTACACCTATGGACGGAAGTCAATATTAATCGGATATTAAGTAAGTTTGGGAGAATAATTGTTCCAATCTCAGAAGCATGGGATGATTTGAATATATCAAATGTTCAAGCTTGTCTACTTGTTAAATTTCAAAAGACCTTAGATGAAGAAATCATTGTGGAATGGAATGGTAAGAGGTATAGTGCATGGATAAATGAAATTAAGGAAGGTTGGGTTCCAAATTTTGTTTCAGCTCCGGCTAAATCATCAACTGAAAAAGCATCACCGGAGGAAGGGGAACGGGTCGCACAAGGCAATGGATCAGATTCCAACAAAATTTTCGGTGTTGATTCCCATGATAAATGCATAATTAAAAATAAGTTTTCTGATGTTGGGTCTATTGAGTTTGGGCTTAATGGGACAACTAATTCTGGATGTATGGAAGGGCCAAAAACACAACCGAACACTTGTGGCAAGCCATCACGACGTAATCAAAAGAAATCAGGATTTAAGAACAAAAGTAGAAGTGTTAAGAGGGATAGGAACAAAATTCCTGACCTTAATATACCTTCTAATGATCCTTTTGAATTAAACGCAATCATAAAAGAGTTCGGGTTTTCTGCAAAGAGAAACAAAAGGCGTAGAGGTGATGATAACACATGTTTTACTAAACCAACAGGACCGAGTAGCAAAAAGTTGAAAGTCGCTGAAATGAGTTTAGAGGAATCGGAGGCAGATGATGGTTTTGCAATGAAAAGAAACTGCAATAAGGAAGAGGAACCAGAAGGTAATCTAGAAGAAGTGACCAGGAAGAAAATTGTTGAAGAGGAAAAGATAGGACCCGATATGGGTGTTGAAGAAGAAAATGAGGTTCGAAAGGAAGTAGAAGCTACTGTGGAGTTTGCTAACTCGATTGGTATCAATTTAGAGGGATTTCAAGACAAAGTCGAAGAAGCACTTAGGGAAGAAGGAGAACTTTTTGGTAATAAATGAATTATTTATCGGTTAATATAAAAGGGGTGAATGATTGTAAAAAGTGGCATTGGGTGAAAGGCATCAAAGATGAACATAATATCTCTTTTATTGGTATTCAAGAAACTTGGGTCAATGATGGTTCGAGAATTTTGGTAGATAAACTCTGGGGTAAGGGTATGCGAGAAACATAATGGGTCAATGCGAATGGACGTTCAGGTGGTTTATTGGTAATTTGGGACCCCGGAAAATTCAAAAAATCTATGGTAATAAAGGATCAAAACTTTCTCATGGTTGGCGGTGAACTTATTGGGGATCCAAATTTGTTATGTATTGTTAATGTTTATGGGCCACAGGCAAGGTCTGAAAAAAGGAGGCTCTGGGAAAAACTAGAAATGTTGAAGGCTTCGATAGATGGGAAATGGATATTTTTAGGTGATTTCAATGAGGTTCGGTCCCCAGAAGACCGACTTAACACACAGTTTAATCATAAAGGAGCAAGTGTATTTAACGATTTCATATACAAGTTGGATCTACAGGATTATATCATGGCGGGAAGAAGATTTACATTTCGTGTACCTAATACAAATAAATTAAGCAAAATTGACCGTTTTCTTGTTTGTTTTTCATTTTGGAACAGGTGGCCTGAAGCAGCTTTAATGGCTCTTGATTTTGGATGGTCTGATCATCGACCCCTAATTCTTATCACTGATCCGAACAATTTTGGTCCGAAACCTTTTAGATTTTTTGACTCGTGGTTATCACACCCTGAGTTAGAGAAGGTGGTCAAAGAAGGATTGCTGATGAATGTGATTGATTTTCCCCCGGATGCTCGGCTGGCAAATAAACTAAAAAATGTGAAATCGGCCATCAAAATCTGGATTAAGAAGATTATAGAGGACAAAGATAAAAGACGTAAGTTAATTAAAAAGCAAATTAATGAGGGTGAAGACGCGGTGGAGGCAGGTGGGGACTCGGAGGAAGACATTAAGGCACTAAATGAACATAAGCAGGTTCTATTGGAATTGGAAAACAACTTACTTATGGATTTAAAACAAAGGGCAAGGATTAAATGGGCTATTGAAGGGGATGAAAACAGTGGTTTCTTTCAGGGTTTAATCAATAAACGCATTTGCAGATCCAGGATCAGTGGGCTTATGGTTAATAATGTGTGGATTTCTACCCCAAAAGACGTTAAATCTGAGGTACATAAATTCTTTGCCAACAGATTTCGTGAACCTCTAATGGTACGCCCAAAGTTCTGTTGCGAAGGAATCAAGCGGCTTGCCAATTGGGAAAGTGAAATGCTAATTACTGGGTTTAGTAGAGAAGAGATTCGGCAAGCGGTGAAAGATTGTGCGGGTGATAAGGCGCCAGGCCCGGATGGATTCAACTTTAAGTTTATTAAAAAATTTTGGTACTTAATTGAAGATGACATGTTGGAGGTGATGAACAATTTTTATGATACCGGCGGCATCAGTGAAGTAGGTTCATCTAGTTTTATCACTTTAGTTCCGAAGGTGTTGGATCCGGTAACCTTAAATAACTTTCGGCCTATTAGTCTGTTGGGAAGCATTTCAAAGATTATCTCTAAAGTGCTTGCCACTAGGTTGAAAAGGGTTGTTAACTCGGTGGTTTCTGATGCTCAATCGGGTTTTATTCAAGGTAGAAACATCCAAGATAGCCCGATGATGGTTAATGAATTAATCAAATGGATTGAGAGGATTAAGAAGAAAGGCCTTTTATTTAAAATTGACTTCGAGAAAGCTTTTGATACCGTCAGCTGGGACTTTATTTGCTTAGTCTTGGAACAGATGAACTTCCCGAGTAGGTGGATTCTATGGATCAAGGGCATTCTCTTTTCAGCCAAAGCATCGGTGTTGGTAAATGGTTCGCCTACAAAGGAGTTTCGATACTCTCGTGGTGTAAGGTAGGGAGACCCTCTTTCCCCTTTAATTTTTGTTATTGCGATGGAAGCGTTTTCTTGTTTTGTAGGTAATGCTATGAGTGCGGGACGGTACTGTGGAATTCAAACACCTCACAATGGACCCAATATTTCACATCTCATGTACGCGGACGATGTTTTAATGCTTGGTGATTGGAAAGTGGAAAATGTGGAATGTATAAACAGGTTGATGAGAGCTTTCTACTTGGTCTCGGGTCTTAAGATTAACGTTCACAAGTCGGTGTTTTTTGGAATAGGCTGTTCTGATGGGGAAGTCGAGAATATGGCTTTAAAAATGAAATGTAAATCAGGTAAATTACCATTTGATTACCTGGGGCTTAAAGTGGGTGCAAATATGAAATTGTTTCGAAGTTGGAAAGCGGTAATCGACCTTGTTGAGAACCGGCTTTCCCTATGGAATTCGGCAACTTTATCTATTGGCGGACGTGTTACACTTTTGAAGTCTGTTTTTGAATGCTTACCGGTTTATTATTTCTCAATATTCAAAGCGCCTAAAAGAGTAATTTGCAAGCTTGATGGTTTAAGGAGGAAGTTCTTATGGGGGGGAAACAAACAAAAGAACGGTATAAATTGGGTTCGATGGGATCATGTTACACAGCCTAAATCGAAGGGTGGTCTCGGTTTGACATCACTTAAGGAATTTAACTTAAGTCTTTTTGGCAAAATGGCAATGGAGGTACAAAGAAGAAAACGGGCGACTATGGCAGAAGACAATTGAAGCTCTTCATGGACAATCAAGATCTCTTGGGTTGATTCCGTGTCTAGCAAATGCATCAGGCTGTTGGAGGGTTATTGCAAGATTAGACAAGGATTTCGAGTGTAAAGGATTTAAACTTACTTCTTTGATACAAGGGAAAGTCGGAAATGGAAAATTAATTCACTTTTGGTTGGATAAATGGTTAAGTGTGGGAAGACTCGTGGATCTCTTTCCGGATTTATTTAAAATTGAAGTATACAAAAAATCCAAAGTTGTGGATCGGTTAATTTGGGATGGTATTAGAATTTCGTTTAGATGGAATTGGAAAAGAAAAATGTGCACAGATGTGGAAAAGAAGCAATATGAGGATTTATTAGGTGTTTTACAACAGGTAACATTAAAGAATAAAGAGGACGAATGGTGTTGGCAATTAGACGAGAACCATGGCTTTTCAGTAAAATCCTTAAGACTTAAACTTGAGGATTCAGGTGCTGGTAAATTGGGGGATGGTTTTCCGTGGAATAAATGGCTTCCGTTAAAAGTCAATGTGTTTGGTTGGAGGGTGTTGTTGGATAAACTTCCCACGAAGCTTGCTTTATTTCGGAGGAATATTGGAGTTAGCTCGTTCGATTGTATTTTCTGCAATGCATATAACGAGTCCTTAGAACACTTATTCACGGGGTGTCACTTTTCAAACGAAATTTGGGTGGAAATTGGTCGTTGGATTAGTATACAGCCGTTATTGATGTTTTCGATCAAGGATGTAATATATCTTCATTCTTATGCTTCGGGTACAAATACTAGAAGATCGCTGATACAAGTTGTTACTCTACTATCTTGTTGGGTGATATGGAAAGAACGCAACAACCGGGTATTTAATAATACAAAGAGGTCTATAGCAGGGCTTACTAATGAAATAAAAACTTTAGGCTTCTTTTGGGTTAAAAATCGTGCAAATTTGGATGATTTCAGTGAACAAAAGTGGAGGGATTTTGCGTTCGAGTAATTGGGGAAGACCTTCGATGCATCCAAGCAACTGCAAAAGAGACTTTCTTTTTTCGGTTGTTGATTTTTTTGGTGACACTCGAAACCTGTTTGGGGTTACATCAAAAACACTATGGAGTGAAAACCAGTGGCTCGGCCTCCATGTGTGGGGATTTTTCTCTTGTCTTGCGTCGGTGTAATTGGCAAGAGTTTTTTCATCCCTTTTGTAACCTTAGCAGTTAAGGTTTCGAGTTAGAGTGCTAGACTTGTTGTCTTGGTGTTGTATAGTACTATACGTGTATTTTTTGACTTCTAATTCTTTGTTAGTTGTCTCCACATTTATATAATATATTCTTAGCCTTTCAAAAAAAAAAATCTAAAACATATTTTGTTGGGAAGCAAAATAAATTTGTGTAGTTGACTATCCCAAATAACTTGATCGGTTTTTTCATCATTTGCAACGTTGACATATTAAGATGTAATGATTGTATTTGTCATTGTCATATTTCAGACTATTCCTAACGGTTTCACCCTTAGCATTAGTGGCGTTTAAAAAAACCGTAAAATCGAATAATCGAGGCGATTTGTTCGATCCAAAACTGAAAAATTCGACATTCGAAAAATCCAAAAACCCCGGTTAATGAGAGCAGTTACTGTTTTCATTTTTAAATACCCGTAAATACACATGTACCAAATATGCAAATTTATACCTAAAACCAAATTATTATACAAACACTAATTCCTATTTACATACCTTCCTATTTACTGTACCTTGTAAGTGTATGAAAGTTTGTTTTTGGCATTTATGAAATATCTCATAACTTACATCTTATTATTATATCGATAATTGTAAAAATCGAATAAATCCTTATAATGTACATGTATCGTGATATCTTTTAGTGTAATCGTTGTTATCCATTAATTAACTATAATGTAATTTATCATAAATCACTTTAAAGTCTTGTATCATATTTAAGAGCTTAAATTTGTATATTTAATTAGTCGCAAATTTACTTTATCTTTAATTTTAGGGTACCCGCGATCCGAACTACGAGTACCCGCGTTTTTAGGGTACCCCTCATTGAGGGTCGGTTTATGATAGTTGAAATTGGATATCCGTCCCGCGAATATTATTAAAAAATATTGAACTACCTGAATTGAACCGCCATATGCAAACCCTTACTTAACATATTCCCAAGAATGTTCAAGGATTATGGTTCAAACTTATTCACCAATGAGTAAACAACTATAACTAGGCCGTAAACTAGGCTTGTAATAATGGTGAACAAAGGCGCGCTTGTAGCACCCTTTAATGCTTCAATGTTAGAAGAAACCCAAAAAAGCGTGGGATGCTTGATGCGTGTCCGACATCCTTGATGTCCGCTCCTAGACCCATCACACGAAGTCTCTGTGTGAGTAGTTTTTTCGGTATCCTGCTTAAGATATATTGTATCTTACTATAGAGATAGACCTATTATTTTGATAATTTTAAGTTTTAGTGAATTAAATCTTGACATCTATTTCGATTACTTATATTTTTCTTTTTATTTTAATAGATTTATCTTTTAGAGAGACTTAAAACTAATAAATCATGTTAAATTAATTTAATGCATGGTTATAGTTCACGTTATTAAAAAGAAACCAACGATAATAAATTAAAATAACTATATATTTAAACACTTTAAATGTATTAATAAATATACCATTTAATATACAAAGTAATTATAATAATAAATAATTTAAATCATTACTCTAAAAGCTTTAAATGTATTTCGTCCCAAAAAATTTCCATCTTTTTATTAATTTTGTCTCAAAAATAATGTCATATTTCTAAATATGAATGATTAAAATCTAATAACTTCTCATTTTACCTTTAAATGTGTTTTATCTTTTCAATCACTAAAAATAATTGACGCTTTTAATATAAGGGCATAACAGGTAATCCAATAGAAAAATATTTCATTAATTGCACTTATCTTATTTCGATCATTTTTTGTTTTCAAACAATTTATTTGGGACAGAGAAAGTAATAAATATATTAATTCCGCCGTCCCATTTTATTTGTCCAATATTCTATCTTAGGTTGTCTAAATTTAATAGTCTACTATTAAAAATAGATAAAAAAAAGTTTGATAAGTTTATCAAATTACCTTTGATTGAAGTTATTATTACTTATTTTATGGAAAATATTAATTAGTTAACTAAGAATAAAAGTGTCATTTTACAATAAAATATGAAAGAGAAACCATTATTAATTATGTCTTTTAAAATTGTATATTTTTTCGTCTGATGACAATAATTTTGGGACAGAAATATATTTAATATATATAAAGTAACTTCAATAATAATTAACTAAAATTATGACTTTAAATATTATAAAAAATACACATATTAATACATAATCTATAATAATATCTTTAATCTTAATATATAATAAAAGAGAGGCATAAAATGTCATTTGGCAAAGTAATAACCATTAGATAGAAATCTAACTTTAATTTGAACCATTAGATTATTTTGATGATGTCATCACTAATAATTTCATTTTAACCCCTTTACCTTAAATAATTTAACCATTATTTTAAATAGTAATAATTAAATAAACCTAATTAACCTTTCTAACACTTGTATTTTAAATTAATTCTAAAAAAATACAAAACATATTTTTTCTTCAAACACATACACATTTTTAGTATAAAAAGAAACTAAAATTATTTTATTGTTTACCATATAAATGGAAAACATATCATAT
Organism: Senecio squalidus; assembly: GCA_910822075.1. Taxonomy (NCBI): domain Eukaryota; kingdom Viridiplantae; phylum Streptophyta; class Magnoliopsida; order Asterales; family Asteraceae; genus Senecio; species Senecio squalidus. The sequence continues at coordinate 17,173,937 of CAJVGC010000591.1, forward strand.
GAAAAAATCTTCTGTTTTTTTCCGTCCTATTTAATCAATATTTTTAGTTTTTTTATATATTATAAAAAGAAAATAAAATTATTTTATTGTTTTACGATTGTTTTGCATATAAACGGAAAACATATCATATAAAAGAATCTTCTGTTTTTTTTCCAGCCATATTTACGCAATATTTTTAGTTTTTTTGTATTTATTATAATTATTTTATTTTTAATAAGACTTCTTCCGAATTACACAGTAAATGTTTTATTTAACTTCACATTTGCTAATATAATCATTTTGTCTACATGACTAATAGTTTTCTATTAATCTTTTTATATAATATTATATATTTTTTGATATAATTCTCCGCGTATTAGGCGGGTCAATAAGCTAGTATATAATAAAAGAAGGGCCTTAAATGACACATGCCGAAGTAAGGTCCTTTGGATGAGTTAGATACTTTGATTTCAACCGTTAGATGAAATTGATGATGTCATCAAATATTCTTTTCATTTTACAACCTCTTACAATCCATAATTGCATTCTCTGTTTAATTTCACCATTATTAAAATAAAAAAACATATGTCTCTTATTGGACTATGATTTACATTATTATTATTATTCTAACCTTAATACAAAATATTAATATATGTGTGTAACCATAAATGTATATATATATATATATATATATATATATATATATATATATATATATATATATATTATAACTATAAACAACATGTGTATAACCGTAAATGTATATTTGTTATTTTACGTGTAATATTGTATTTTCATAATAATTTAAAAAGAAGTGTTATAAACATAAAGTTTACGATTCAATTTTTATTTATATTTACCGTGCTATCGCGGGGCAATAATCTAAGTTATAAATAAAATACAAATGGAAATTAGTTTGCTGAAAAATGTCTACAAATTTTAATACAATTATATGGTGAAATAGTTGATAGATACAAATCATAGTTTTCGATAAAAACAGACTTTGTATATCAATTTTGCATAATGGACGAATATTGTTACCCACTACCACCGCTTACTCCTTATTCACGAATAACGTGTAGTGGCACACTTCTAATTATAAATAATGGGATTCTGGGTTCTTAAGAGCACAGGGTATTGGGGAAAAAAAAAGTGGCGCCGACGCGAAAACGCCTGAACCACACCCCGTTTCGCGTTTTCGCGTCTGGCGCCGACGCCTCGGCGCGCGTTTTCGCGCGAAAACGCGATTTGAAAACGCGACAACTGTACCGATTGTCGCGTTTTCGCGTATTAATTAGTTTTTTTTTTTTTTTTTTTTATAAAATTTGAATTTAAAAAAAAAGAGCCGTTAGGAGCGGGTTTGGTACAATTTTTTTGCAAATTAAACCCTTTTTTGTTATGTATTTTTTTTAATGAATTAAATGTTATTTTTATATTTCAAAAGGTTTATTTTCTATTTTATTAAATTGTATGAAAAAATTAAATTGAGGTGGATCCACTAGTGCACGACGGCTTGAGCCAACGAGGGAGCCTAGTTTTGGTGTTGTGGGAAGTTTTGGTGTTGTGGGGAGTGTTGGTGAGGTGGCATGCACTTTTTCCCCACGGGTCAAGCCGTGGGGAACACCACACCCTGTGCTCTAAAACTAGTGTCTCATGTTGTAACCCATGTTGCTTAGGAAAGGGTTTACAAAGAAATAGGAGAAAATAGAATGTTTGAATTGACCTAAAATCGAACATTAACGAGAAAATATGTATATATCTACGCGCAAAATGGAAGCCAATTCAATCATATATAGCTCCGCTTTTTCTTGTAACAAGAATGCCTAATAATATTTCAGTTATGTACTTTAACAAATGCAATTATAGTTTTTAGATTATCCTATGCCGTCTTATAAAGTAATAAGGATACAACATTTTCAAAAACACACATAACGCCCACCGTAACGTAGCCTCTATGCGGCCATGGAAGGGTTTAGGGTTGGGTTTTAGCGCCCCATTGGGGGACCTCTAAGACCACACTCAATGGCGAAGACAAGAATTTTTTCTATAAGGGCAAAAGAAAATTGAAAAAATATATTATTGCAAGGAGTTGGACTCCTGACAAAATTACCTGTTATGTACGGAGAAACCAAATTGTTTTTATTCTTATTTTGTTCAACTAATACTTATAAATAGTGTATTTTACACGGCAAAATAAATAAATCAAAATTTTCCGTCAAAAGTTATCCTTAGTATTAAAATTTCCAAGGACACAACTGCCCCGTTGCCCCCATACTAACTCTGCCCCTCGGTGCCATGCCCTTCGACAGTGTAGGCAAACCATTGAAGGGTTTAACGTCGGGGGCTGCTCTTAAGACATATCACCCATGGTCGGTTGCCATTGTCGTTGTTGGGCAATCGGTGTCATGAGCCCGGTGTCACCCCAATATCAATACTTAGTTTTCTTTTTAATTTTTTTTTATTTTTATTTTTTTGAAGATAAAAATAAATAACTGGATACCAAATTATAAAGCAGTGGTTTAAAAAAACATATTATCATGTGATATTTGTGATATTGACGTCTAAAATTTTTTGGATTATTTCGATGGCATGACTGGGAAGATATTGATGAAGTTGATTATAACTTGCAACGTACGCCAATCTTATTTTTTTAAAGGTACGATTTGTCACACACCCTCTTCCCAATCCCCTTCCTTCCTGTCATGACCGCTTCATCTCCATTGGGATCACGATTTTCCAAGCAACATGGGTAATATGGGTATGGTGATACTCATCTCTATCACCGGATGGAGGTGGCTTTATGCGAGACATTTTAATTGAGGGGGATATGAAGCGGTATGGGATGCAACACTATTTAGGGTAATGTTGTTACAAAAGGTGGTGGAGAGAGCAAGTAACGTGACGCTTATGTAGAAACAAGTGAGTGGAGGGTTGCAGGAGTACTATTACGGATGATCTAAAAGCGTTACTTTATAAAATTAGCCACGGTGGTATCGTTTTTTCTGTTGTCCACCGCTTCAGCCTATTTAGATCAAAGTCCACTTATCACAAGCTGTAGAAAAACTACACACGGTTCTCATACACTAACATCGATACAAAGACATATTTCTCAAATGTTACTAGACACTGAAAAACACTTAAAGCAACATACACATATAAACAACAAATCGACACTTCGAACCTCAAAGTACCATGCACAGCGACATAAAACCGGTATAACACATAAAAACACAAATTTACACTCATAGTTTCAGCCACTCTAAACAAGGACAGAGTCCCCAGCAAAACCTAGAAGGATAGTAATCCTTAAGGTACACATCTCGGCTAAAACCAATGATGTAGAAGCTAAATGTCTGACCACGATTCACCATTGTGACACGTGTAACTGGAATCACAGAGATCGTGTGCCTCTCACATATTACTCTTGCAGTTGGAGGAATAGGAGGCCGTTCAGATATTACCTCTGAAGAGAACTGGTTCAGAAAGAATGAATCAGCAAAGAAAGCCGGTGTGCAATTGTACGCTTGTGTGTTACACAACTGAACCCCTTTCGCTCGGTGGAATACATCATCGGGAACAGAAGCTGCTCCACTTGTTGCATTCAGTTTCCGAATGGAATGTGTATCCCTGCAAAAACCACATTTATCAATTTTCATATTTAATACAGATATGCTTAAGTTTCTAATGAAAATACCGTATAAGTACCATTTAACGACAGCTATTTTGCGGGTCAAAAGAGAACCACTCCCTACGCATTTCAAGCATTTGACTAACCCACGAGATCCACAAGTCGCACAAGGTATCTTGCCTTTACCGTTACATTTCACACACCTGAATAAATTAATAAAATGTTCTCAATATTCCTTTTAATTTGTAATTTCTTTACCGTCGTTTATTGAGACAGATGGCTTACACTGTGTCGGATCCATCTCTATGTGCAATTAAACCCCTCCCGTGACAGGAAACACATTGACTCATCTGATTTTCTTTATAAAATCCCGGTTCTTGATCTGCATTGCATTGACCACAAACAATATCTCCTCTTCCCGCACAATCTGCCATGAATCCAATATTCACATCAAATCTAATTCCCAAACATCTCATAAATTCATTAATATTCGACCTATTACCTGAGCATTTCTCAACAATTTCTGAATGAGGGATTTTGGCACGTGACTCTTTGTGATTAGTAAATAGAACTGGGAATTCTGACCTCAAATCTAATTCCCAAATACCAAGTTCAGGGCCTTTATCTTTTCCATCAATATTGTTACTGTTACCATGGTATGGTTCTGTTTCAGTTATAGTTTCGCGTTCTTCGACAAAAGTTTCAAGAGTTCCAACGTAGACATTGCAGTCTTCAACAGAATGGATCTTCCATGTGCGAGCAGGCCGACTCCCCCAACAACAACGGTGACCAACATGATCAATCAGTAGTTCTCGAATCTCAACCTCATCCAAGATTTGTCTGGTATAGATATGTACAACAAAATTATTATGTTAATCACTTAATCTATATGAATTTGATTCCAAGCATTAAGTAGTAGACGGTAGAAATTGTTCCGTAAGATATCATATGTGGCATAAAGAGTATACCTATGAGGTTGATGTTCGGGTTTACCAAATTGTCCTCCATATCCAGCATCGTATGGATAAGCTTGCTCTGCAACAAAAGTGAATGATTTTTACATGTGCATGTAAAGTGTGAAGAAAAAAAGACAGACAAAAAGATTAAACCACAGATGAGAATAAAACGTTTTATCTATTTGGTTTCGTTATTGTTTAGATCACAGCAGCAAAGAAACAACCAAAAAACTTCCATTGTATATGAATTCATATTTCATTATACGGTGTAGTTCACAAAATGCTATTTTTACTTATAAACAGGCCGACGGGTTTCTGTCATCTCATAATAGTTGCAAATCTGTTTCCTAATTACAGTAAAAGTGAAGATGTCGTTAAATAGAAACATCATCACAAGTAGTAGTTAATGTACAAAGACATCAAACGAGATGGATGCAGAGAGGAGTGTTCTTTGATAAGATTTCGCGTATGCGAACATGATTCCTGAACCCAATACTAGAAAAGAGCTTCATACCCGAAATGGAAGTGTTGGAATGCTTTCGAGTCAATCTAATAGCCTACCTATCAGAATCTTAATCATTTTTCGCACTAATTACAGCGAAAATTAACTAAAAATAATCGCACACACACTTTAACTAAAAGCAGCTTAACAAAACAGACAAACATAAAGATGAAAAATATATATACCAGTAGTAATATAGGGCGGAGGATCCGGAGAACTCATTAACGGAGCATGTAGAGATGCCGGGTAACGATCCGACCCGGTAGCAGCAGAACGAATTTCGTCAACGTTAACTTCAAAAGCAGTTGGAATGATGGACCCTGTTCGTCCGACAGATGGATAGCTATGCCATTTCTCACTTTCTGTACCACTAACAACAATTTCACTTTTTTCTTCTGCAAACAACACAATTTGGAGATCATAAAATTGAAAAGATTATAATTAGAGAATCAAAGAGAAGAAAATGGTGTACCATTACTCAGTAGGGGTTGCTCCATTTTTTAGGATGAATAAAATTGGTAACCGATTAGTGAATGCGTGTTTGTGTTTGAAACGGTGTATCATTACAAGGGGTTTTATCAAAATAACAAATTTGCTTACCCACCAAGGAAAATATAATAATAGTTTCTTCTCTTCTTGTCGTTTTCAAGAATAGGATTGAAATACATTTGTAGCTACGTATACAACCTTAAGGCTTTGCTTTATTAACTTGGATAGCGGTTTATGGTTTATTTATATTTTGATTTATGTTTTATAAGTTTATATTTTTTTGCTTATATAATTGTTTATAGGCTTATTACTGTTTAGTATAACATAATATGTTATTGTTATTGTATAACTAAATAACATATATATTGAATTTTTTAAACAATAACTTATAATCTTATTGTTATCAAAACTTTTAAAATATTACCTAATAGATACTGACCTGTCCAAATTGGTTTATTTCGGTGTTGTATTCAGTAACAAAAAATACTAGAAGAAACCAGTACCAACCTTTCGATACCAAGCACGGTATCATGCTCGCTCCTTCGAGTACGAGCTCGCTTTGACATTTCACATCTTACCTTAAACCTCGGTTTGATATTCGACACTTTTGCTCATCTTAATCTAAAACCTTTTTTTCCGGTTATAATAACACGAGTTGAGAAAATAAAACACCATTAAAAAAAATTGAGATCATATAAACTAATCACAACTTTCCATTTTAAAAATCTACTTTAACTTAATTTTGTTTAAATATTAATTATCTCATAAACCGTAAATGTGGTAAATCAATAAATTACGCCATTGTAACGAGCATTAAATTCACTTTGTATATAGCACCCACTCGATATACTTTTGACGAAATTTTTTCCAGATTTTTTTTATGGGTGTTGAAATATTATATTATAAAATCACAGTTTTATCACATATAATTTTAGTAGTTTGACATATTATTTTTGCGTTTTTCTTTTTGATTCTAGTTGAATGTACATGATATAATAAATCTAAGTTTAAAATTTCACATTTATATAAAAATCACATTTGATATTACCTTACGAATATCAATATTTGGTTATAAACGAAAAAATAAAAAGTCATCAAAATTCGAATTTTTTTCCAGATCCATACAGGTTATACATCATATAACATTGTTGTGTTTTAAAATTAAAGCTTGGGGAATCCGTGTAGAGAATTCGTTCCCATTTCACAAGAAGACTAAGCTTGGGGAGGTTTGCAACGTTTCACACGAAGACACAAGACTTTTATTCGGTAAATTTATTCAATATCTTCACTATTTAATTCGTTTAAAGTCTTGTTACATCTTGTTGCACACTAGATTAGTCTTCATTGTCCGTTTATTTTAGGAATTCACATACTCCCTAAGCATATAGACGTTGCTTCATTTTAAGTTTGGGGAGGCTTCAGTTGCATTGCATATTACTTGTAGTTTGCATTGGTGTCTTGTATATATGTTTGCATTTTATGTTAAGTAACCCATTGAAAAAAAATGGAAAAAGGGAATATATATATATATATATATATATATATATATATATATATTTATATATATATATATATATATATATATATATATATATATATATATATATATATATATATAATAACACTCGAATGTAGTCCATACAAAATGATAAGGGTAGAAGCTTTTGGATCATTCTTCGGTAGGAAATCATGATTCGTTAGACTAATTTGCATATAATGTCCAATTTTAGCGAAATACTTGGTATGTAAAAATGTAAACATCTAATTGTAATTTTTGCAATAGTCCTCGAAAAATATTTAGCCTTGGTAAACAACTTCTCCCTATTTATTTTTGCGCCTTTTGAGGTTAGGTGGGAGACACTTTATATTCACACAACGAAAATGAACAAAGATCGTGGGTCAAAATACTTCGAATAAGCAAAAAGATCAAAGATCTTAAGATTCCAAATTCATGTCATTATTACAAATCATAAATTTTAATTGAATGCGGACGCCCATCATAGAAATTGTGTGATATATTGTGATTCGCTCGTTAGCAAAAGCATATGGATCGGCCTTTAAAGTGGTTGATCCCGTTAGTTCACTAGCTAGTCTTGGAAAATGAGTACTTTATTTAAGGCATATTAAAACTACGGGAATAGTTATTCTTAGAAGTTTGTATTTTTCATATTAAAGTAAGTCAATAGATTTGGATGTTTGACTATCATTATTGCTTACGGTCTAACGAAATTGACGTGGTGGTTAATGTATAAAAACTAAAGTTTGAAAGAAATGTTAACGTAGTCGAGTCATGTATAGTTCGGTCTATGTATATTTTCAAGTCATCTATATCCCCTTAATTTAGTTTATTTCTTTGTCTTTCTTGATGATAAAAAAGTTTTAAGCTTGCGGAGATTTGTTAAATGCATTTTTATGCATCTTTTAGCACGTTTAATTCCGTTTTAGCATTACATTTACGTAAACAAACATGCATTTTAGTTACATTTTCATAATTCCTAAATTACAAATAGAATACCTTGGCTTCACCTATTTTAAATGTATTTGCAGGTATTAGAAAGTACACGAACGAACGGAAAGAAACGAGAACGGAAACGCGAGAAATCGAAGTCGAAAGCTCCTGCCCAACACCATACCTGTCCGAGTCCTTTGTTGTTCGTGATTTGATAAGACCCGCTCGAGCTTTGTGAGTAGTTAAAAACTACCCGCCCAAGTCGTTGCTGGGTAACTCAACAAATGGTTCTGATCTAGCTTCGTTACAACCCGTCGGCCACGAATTAAAAAGAGAAGAAACCGCTCGGGTGGGACCTGACCTGCACGAGACAGTTTATGAAGCGAGAGATACCCTCCCGGGCATCACAATTCTTTTTCATTTGGTATCCAGCCCGCCCGGGTCCGGTTGCTGAATATTCAGATTTCGGTTACTACTCATTTCTAGTACGATTTAACCACTATCTTGCACATTTTTTCGTTATCTTTTCATTATCAACACTGGGAAGCAAGGAATCATCGTAGAACACTAATTACATCATTTCGACATCGATTTCAATGTTTGTAAGCCTTTGAAACTTGAATTCATGTCGTATTGTATGATTGTTGTTGCCATGATTGGCTAATTTCCTTGATTTTAGTTCCAAACTAGACTTAATTATGCCTTTAGATTAATAAAATTGATGTTTGTTTATTTTTATTTAGTGATTATGGTTTTTTTAACGGTTAATATTAATTTAATTCTTAACTTTGATTGATAAGCTAGATTGAGTTACTGATTAATTGTTATTATAATTAGGTTGTGAAATCCGCAATTGTTTTATAATCTAATAACAAGTAACAAAACGTTGTTTACTCAATGTTAACCAAAATCACCCAATTACTACATTCCCTAGCTTTTGTGAAACGGTAATTGTTGTTTGGATAGTTTACACTAAACGTTTATTTTCGGTTCATTTCTAAGAGTTTGTTTGGATTTGGATTAGAATATTAGGTTTATATTGAAGAGCTTATTTCAGTATAAATAACTTGGTGAACAAAAGATGTTTAAGCTTGTTAATGTCTTTTAGTACAAACTCGAATAGATATAAAATAAACATTTTGTTAAAACATCATTTCATGATTAAGTGACATAATTGTAAAAGTCGAAATTGGAACCGAATCATTTTTCTCATTATTGTTTACTTTAGATTATTATTATTCGGAATTAGATTAATTAACTTACAAATCAAAACCCCCCTTTGTTACTAATTAACTTTTTTCAAATACTTAACCATAAAAGCTTTTAACACACGTTATTTGGGTTCGATCCCTACTTATCACTTCTTACGTTTATACTTCTTACGTTTATAGTATAGTGTACGTGAGTTTAGAAATCATTATTTTTATTTATAATCAGTATGACAAATCGTGTTAATAATATTCCAACACTTTGCTTATCTTAATTTAAACGTTAATTTGATATTCTACACTTTGCTCATCCAAATCAGAAACCTTATCCGTTTTTTGTTATCATATTATTATCAAATAATTCATCAAACAAATGTCTAAGTTTTAAAATTTTAAAAATTAACACCTATTTTACGGTAATTAAATTTTGCTTGAACTCGGCTTATATAATTAAGTTTATAACTAAACATTTCTAACTATTTTAATATCAAAATACTTGTAGTTGTACGGTACATAAGTGGCAATTGATTTTTTGTAATTTAACTTTTAGTTTTATTTTATTTTGCAAAGTTTAGTGATTAATGTACTTTAGGTCTTATATTTTTATTTGAATTAAGTGAACATCATATAATTTCATAAATTCCATCTTCAACCCAGTTCAATTAACCAAACGTCTCATAACACACACATAAAAATCCCTTTGAGAAACTCGAATATGTACATTAAAAAAACATCTAAATTTATAGTAACCGCCTTATATTTTTATATTTTTATGTAGTACAATTCTTTAATACATATCTTAACTTATTAAACATAGTTTCGATATTATATTTAAAGACCCGTACTTAATACCTAAATAAAAGCTTAAATGTTAGTATTAGGCAACTACGTACGGGAACTAATCAGCAGTTACCTGAAATACAAACGACGCCAACGACAGAAATAGACTATATATTCAGTCAACAGGTTTTCAAGATATAAATGGCCTGACCGTGAAGTAAGTTTGGATAAAACTAACAAACAGAATAGAAGAAGCAGCCAACGATGCAACCGCCTTCCATGGACTGCTAAAGTAGACGTCGAGCACCTCAGCCACTCCTGTCTTGTACTTGTTATAGTAGTGTTTCTCGATGGCTCGTTGCAAACGATTAAACATGTTAAGATTAATAGCGGGCACTTCAATATCACCAAACATCTTCACCACATCTTCATCTCCGTGAAGGAGATGAATCATTACATCATTTTTGCGTAACTCCTTCACATCTTCAGAATTAGTTACGAGCGATTTCATTACTTTGATGTAAGTGGAAACACGAAAATCATTCCTGTTATGAGGACACATCTCGTATGCAATCATGTTTAAGTAAATAGATTTCGTACTTGATGACACCACTCTACGCACTAGCTCAAGCTCACCGTAGCAACAATATGAGTGAAACTTAATGTCTTCATTTGAAGACTCGTCGTAACTACATTTCAAGAAAATTCCTTTGGATTTGAGTTCCATAACTGAAGCAATCCATCGATTTCGCTTTACATAATTAAACTTCTTGTTTGCACGAAACTTGTTAGACCATCTTTGCCATATGTCGGTTTTAGTGGAACCAAGACCAAAAGAAGTCGAAAGCGAGATGAAATACGACCTATAAAGCTCAAGAAGATGTAGAGGTTGCTTCAGTTCTAACACTTTTTCCACCCTAATCGATACCTCTCCGTAGTTCAAGTAGTTAAAGAAGCCATTAAGAATTTCTTCGCCTTTGTCGGGGAATCTCAAACCCAACAAAACTTCAAGCACGACAAACGGTATTTGGTTTTCGAGTAAGAAAGTGTCCCGAGCTACTTTCGCAAAACCTAATGCACCCAAATACTCGTTATGTAATAGCACATTCTTTTTCGCATGTGATACACACTCTATAAAAAACAAAACAAAACAACCATCACGTAACATCATCTGATTAAACTCGTCATCGTTGTACTCGTCTGTAGAACCATCTACATAACACTTTCTGGCATCATGTATCACCTCGAATACCTTGTCGTATAATAAATCCATGGTCTTCCCACTGCTCAGGCGATACTCTTGGAGTGTTATGAGCTTGTACTTCTCGGCTACGGCGAGGTCATGTCGTTTATGGTGGTACGGGCCAAGCGAAACCACCAGTGGCTCGTAGAACTCTCGGTTTCTAGCACCTTTTTCGCTTTTCAGGATCAACGGTGGTACTTTATGAATCTTTCGATTGCGTTCGTAACGTTGGGTGATCTCGTTCCCTCGAATACAACCTTCCCACTCCCAAACCACACCTTCTTTATTGTTAGTTGCAATATCTGTAATTTCGATTATTGCATCTCCCTCCATACGTGTTCCTGCTAAACAATTAAAATATAGAAGAGTTAATATATACAAATGATAATAGGTTATAAGGGCTAATTGTTTGGAAATGCATTGAACTTTACATTCAAAACTATTCTATGCATCAATTTTTAAATTGAGCTATTGTATGTATCTAACTTTCAAAAATCGATATTTTATATATTCAACCAATGAAATCTTAGCAAAACGATGATGTGGCAACTTACGTGCCACATTATATGGATGATACGTATTTTTGAATACATACAATAGCAGATTTTTGAAAGTTAGATACATTCAATAGAGATTTTTGAAATTTAGATACATACAATAAACCAATTTAAAGATTGATGCATACAATAGTTTTGGACGTAAAGTTCGATGCATTTCCAAACAATTAGCTCTAGGTTATAATATATATGAATAAGGTTGTTAAGATCCCGAACTAGATCTTAAAATTATAAAATTTTACGATCTTGTTTATAAAAAATGATCCGACTTTGAAGAATATTAGAAAGCATAGGATCTTAATAGGATCCCGATTTTAATTATAAGATCGTAGAATCCCGATCCTATTCGATCTTACTTTGCTTTAGTGAAAGAAAAAAAAATATAAATAATTTTAAAATTTTGTTCAAAAAAAATAATTTTAAAGAATAAATCGTCTAACAAACTAAGGTACATTAGAGAAAAAAGAAGGTAAATTTCATAGATATTTTTACTTCAAACAACGAATATATGTAACAAAATAAATACTAACTCAATTAAGTAATCTAAATCTCTATGATTTTTATTAAACTCGTTTAATCACTTTATATATTTACGATTATGGCATATTATCAGTATTTGATATGGATTATATATTATATGAACGTTAATTATTAGAACCTAGTGCTAAGATATTACGATCCCGATTCGATCTTCCAATCCCGATCTTGCTAAGTCAAAAACGATTCATAATAAGATTCTGATCTTAACAACCTTATATATGACTACTTCAATATCTTATTAGAATGAACACACAAAAAACATCTCAAAAAATAAATATAAATATATTTGTTAAAGTATTGAATTGCAATTATTCATAACGCTCATCGACATTATAAATAAATGTTTCACTTGTCTATTTTAAGCTCTACAATCTATCATAAATTGAAATCAAAAAAGGTTTGAACATTAATCTTCATTATAGAGTACACATTCATAATCAAAACATTGCGAAGATTATTATACCTCACATCAGTGTTTCAGAAGTCGGTCGACCCGGCAACCGTCGTGCCTGAAATTCATGCTCGCATACCTGACTAGGCCCGAGTCGGTCCAAAAAGACGGTCAATGGAAGTCAACGGGTCAAAGTCGGGTATTCGGGTCAAAGTCGGGTCACAAACGGGTTAAAAACAAAATTAAGTTTTTTTTTACCGTTAATTTTTTTTTTCTTGCCGTCGCTGCTCTCGGATCCCCCAATCGAACAATAATCGAACTTATTTTTTGCTATTTTCTACTAATTCGAAGGATATAAAGGATTTATAAGGTTTGATTTCTTAATGGATTAGGCTATTTATTCTATTATTTATAAGGTTTATATATATATATATATATATATATATATATATATATATATATATATATATATATATATATATATATATATATATATAGAGAGGTGGGTTCATTTAGGAACCATCAATTATTTAGGAACCATTTTTAGGCAAGGTGACAATTTTGTAATTAAGTCAAATCCCCAAATTGGAAATCAATTAAAACCCACTTTAAAATACTAATTAACTTTAAATTAACATATCTAGAGTATAACTAGGTTTTAGGAAAAACTAAATACACCATTAAAACAAGCATTTAATTATCTTTCCAACGAGCACCCACTTGATATACTTTTGACGACTTTTTTTTTTTTTTTTTTTTTTAGTGAGTTTCGGTATATACACTAGTGTATATACTAAATATTCACCAGTGTATATACTAATTCACCAAAAACACATCTAAACCATATACACTATACACTAGTGTATACACTATATTCACTAATGTATACGAATCTTTATATTAATTTCCTTTTAATTGTGAATACGCAATATACAAAAGTGAATATACAATATATATATACACAAGTGAATATACAATATACACCAGTGAATACGCAATATACACAAGTGAATATACAATATACACCAGTGAATACCATGTATTCAATAGAGAATACATCTTATACATTAGTGAATATAGTGTATACACTAGTGTATATTGTATAAATACACTAGTGTATAACTATACATTAGTGAATATAGTGTATACACTAGTGTATAAATACACTACTGTAGTGTATAAATACACTAGTGTATAACTATACATTAGTGAATATAGTGTATACACCAGTGTATAGTATATATGGTTCAGATGTGTTTTTTGTGAATTAGTATATACACTGGTGAATATTTAGTATATACACTAGTGTATATACCGAAACTCACTCTAAAAAAAAAAAAAAAAAAAGTCGTCAAAAGTATATCAAGTGGGTGCTCGTTGGAAAGATAATTAAATGCTTGTTCTAATGGTGTATTTAGTTTTTCCTAAAACCTAGTTATACTCTAGATATGTTAATTTAAAGTTAATTAGGATTTTAAAGTGGTTTTAATTGATTTCCAATTTGGCTCTCAATTTTGACTTAATTACAAAATTGCCACCTTGAGTTTAATTACAAAATTGCCACCTTGCCTAAAAATGGTTCCTAATGGTTCCTAAATAATTACATGGTTCTTAAATGAAACCAACTATATATATATATATATATATATATATATATATATATATATATATATATATATATATATATATATATGGACTGATTAATACGAGAACTCTTATTTCTGCGAGAACTGCGAAAACTCTAAAAAAAATTGTCAATTAATATGTAATTATGTCTATTGACATGTAAAAATTGTTTAATGTTAAAAAATCTAGTAAAAATATAAATTAAAAATTAAAAAAATTGTATGAAATCACACATATTTAGAATTGTTCACATGTGAACGTTTTATTTTCAAAAAATGAGTTCATATATGAACGGAAAAAAATTTCGTTATTTTATTTGATTTTTTATAGTTTTTACGTTTATATTTACTTGATTATTAATCTCCAAAAGAGTTTGCATATGAATGAAAAAGTGAAACGTGATATAACACTTTTTGTGAGAGTTATCGCAGTTCTCGCAAAAAAAAAAGTTATCGCATGTACCATTCACTATATATATATATATATATATATATATATATATATATATATATATATATATATATATATATATATATATATATTTATATATATATATATATATATATATATATATATAATTTTGAATTATATGTATAAAAATCAACAAAAGTCAAAATCCGACTAGTCCTTAAAATGTCTCGGCTGACTCGTCCCTGATTTACGACTTCCCCAACCTTGCCTTGCATGATTCTCTTCAACGTCTTTATCACATGTTTTTACAAATAGAAGACGCATACAACAAAATGACACATAATTGACTAACCAAAGAATCATGTTAAATTGATTCGAGGTGCTTTTGAAAAAAAAAATGCGTAACAATGAAATTAGTGTACAAGAGGAAATTACTTGATTTGAAAATCGAATTATATAGAAACTTATTTATAATTACAAATGGTCAATAATAATTTAAATAATATCTTCTTTTTTATAAGTAGTTAAATTATTTAATCTACTTTTAAATCAAAATATGATATGGAGTATCATTTAGATTACTCTCCTAATCTATACTACATATCAAACATTTGAGTTGTTTTCCTTAATATTGAAAATTAAGAATAAAATTACTAAATTACCCTTTAATTTTATTTTTATTACTAATATGTCAATCCATCTTTCCATATCTACTATTAAACTTACCAAAATACACTAATTCATATTTATTTCCTACATATATTCAAATACAATTTAATTTAAATTTAAATCTAGAGTTATTTTCTATTTATTAATCTAATGTCCAAACCGACATAATATAATTTAGTATAATTTTATCGTTTATAATTTTTTTTATCCCACTACAACACGCGGGTTTACAACTAGTTTGACAAATTCATATGGCAAAATGAGAATTAAAACACCCACACATCGGACATAACATAGAACATACTGATACTTGTCAGAACCAGGACATAGCCACGTATATCCTTTCCCAATAATATTCAATAGAGAGATTATACATATATTTCTAATTTGTTATTTAATATACCAAAAAATGTAAATATGATATTTATCTATACAAACATCTATAATATTGTATAGGTATCTATGCAAACTTCAAAACATCTAAAAAAAAACCCCAATTAAATCAGATAATATATATATATATATATATATATATATATATATATATATATATATATATATATATATATATATATATATAGAGAGAGAGAGAGAGAGAGAGAGAGAGAGAGAGAGAGAGAGAGAGAGACCTTTGTTGTGCTATTGTAGAAATGAGTTGGTTTGCTTTCTTTAAACGTGGAAGTCTTACAAATTGAAAAAATGATATGGATTGCTTTCTTAAAATGTAGAGGTCATATAAATAGTGCTTAAGGTGCTAAATATAAAGCAACCAAAAGTGTAGTCTAGCTATAGTGAGGTTCAGAGAATAAGTAATTTGCTTGTAACTTTTGCCAACCTTGCTAGCATCTCCTCCCATCTTGTAACATGTATGGAGATATGGTTAAAGTGCAAAAGTCTTCAACTGATATCTTAGAATAAACTGTCTTCTCATATTTTCCATATGGATCAAGTATACCTAAATTCCAAACATGTAAGATTAAATTGGAGAGATTTGTCATCTACGACGTCGTCAACCCTATTTAACACAATGTAATTGTTTCTTTCTAGCTCGCCTTCTTGTTAGTTTTAATATATTACATGGTTTAAAAGAAATATACGGTATGATTTAAATCTCACTTTTGCTATGAACCCAATTCGGTTCGCTTGATATGTTCGTGCACAAGCCGGTAGCTTTTGCTTTATCAACCTATGTCTCAACCATAAGAAGGTTGAAGTACTAGTTTAGAACTCCAAGTGTATATCACCATTTAGTAAATTACATCGTCAATGTATCATTAATTAATCGTTTTCATCAAAAACTTAAAGTTTATATCGTTATCAAATTAACTTATATTACCAAATAAAATGTTAAACACAAAGCAGAAAATGTAAGCCAAAAAGTAAAGACTTAAAGAATCCGAATCATAGACGTTGTTAGTTGTTAATATACTCAATTCACTCGCCATGTTGACCAAAATATAAAATAAACAAATATAGCATGCATAAGATACGTAAGAAAGTTTAACCTAATATGTGTTTAAAATATTGATGATAATTTTAATAATTTACTTTTAACACTTAACAAGTGTTTAACATAAAGATATTTGTATACTTTATTCATATCATCTGAGAGAAGGACATTTGCCTTTCTACACTTGTTGCCTCTGTACAAGAAAGGAACAAGATGCTAGCTAGCTTGGGTACTATATAGCTGCTTTTTTTTACCGACAAGAGTTTTTATCGAGTTTTTGGCTAACCCATTATGTATTGACAACTTATTTGTCCAAACATCGTTGTTTTGTAAGTATTTACCATATCATGTTAACTTCATGACTTATAAATTTATTATGTTTTAAGTAAGGATAATAAGCTCGTAAATTACAAATTAAAAAAGAAAATTAATGTTATTAAACATGATAACAGGTATATAAATTAAATAACCAATAAATAAATTAAATAAAACAGGTAAACAACCCTATTTACACTTTTACGCTTTTTCTAACACATAACTTTGCACAATTGTTTGTTGTAATTTACGGTTTTGAATTGGATGATACTAAGAGTCGTGTGAATATTTTCAGATCAAAATATTTTAGTAGTATCTTTGAAATTAATGATCGGATAAAACTCAGTGAATGAACAGAAGAAAAAAAATGATTTTTTTGTGTTTTTGAATTCTATCACATATCAGTAATCTTAACCAACAAACAAAAATAGTTATAAACAGTTTATAAAACTGCCATATGCAGTTTTATTAAAACTGTATCTAACAATTAAAACGGGTCAAACCATATCCAACAATTAGGGTCAAAATAGGGTCGACCCCCGTCAGGGGCTCTGCCCTTTGGACCCCGCTACCGGGGGCGCTGCCCCCAAACCCCAATCGTTAGGGGCTTCGCCCCTAAACAATCAAGATAAGTTCGAACAAGTGTGCATTCTACACTTTCCCGAACTTGTTCGATATTTATTAAGATTACATTGGTTAAACAAAAATCTCATTACACTTAAATCATATTGGTGACCTAAATCACCAACATTGTTTCCCATAATTCCATTGTTTATGTTTTTAGTTGGTGTTGTGTTATGTTATATAAAATGAATAAAAAAAAAGTCTAATGGTCTTATATGGTCGATTTGGGTTGGTTAAATATAAACACAAGTGATTAGTGGAAATAAATATTGGAGTTAGTTATATAAATGGTTTATGTAGTTTGGCGAATTTTACAAGTTTTGTCTCGTATAACTTTTTTTTGTCGGATCCAATCTTTGTGGCATTGACATGGTGCTAGATGTCATCCATTGTTTACATAGTTACTTGGTAGCAAAGTAAACGAACCGAATGAACACGAACGGACTTGTCCATGTTCGTTCGTTTAACTTTAAGCGAATAAATGAACAAACACGAGCAGTTAAAGGAACGGATTTTCTTGTTCATGTTCGTTTGTTTAAAAGTAATATTGTTTGTGTTCTTTCATTTAAGTGCTAAACGAACATAAAAGAACATAAACAAACGAACATATAATAACTACATCAAAAATATAAAAATAGATATCAAAATATTTGAAAATTTGAATATATGTCATTTTATATTTACACTTATTTAATTATCAATATTATTTAAGTAATTGAATATTGACCAAAGAAAAAAACAATATTTGAATACTTTAATTTATATTTATATTATATAGTTATAGCTATACATGATAATTGTATATAAACGAACGTTCACGGACATAGTTATATGAACACAAATAAACGAACATAAACGTTCACGTACGTAAATAAACGAACGGGGCCTATGTATGTGTTCCTTTGTTTAGTTAAACAAACAAAAAATTGTGTTTGTGTTCCTTCGTTTAATAAATAAACGAACGTAAACGTACTTCTCGTCGAACGGTTCATGGACTATTTGTTGAACTTTCGGTTCATTTACAACCCTATTACTCTGTGTTGTGTTATATAAATTGTATAAAACAAGATTTTATTTACCCGCGCTTTCGCAGCGGGGTAATCGTAATCAGTCGTGAAAGTAAATTTTCAATATGTCAAAGCTAAGGGGCAAAATAAAAAATAACAATGCTTAGGGGGTCAAATTAAAAAATATTTCAAAACTAAGGGACAAGCTAGAAAATAACAATACTAAAAGGGCTAAATAAAAATAAATCTTATGAAATCCACTATTTATTATTCACTAAGTTCTAAATTAAAGATAAGTATAATATAATATAATAGTCAAATGGGCTTATATGGTCGATTGACTTTGGTTATGGACGCCAACTTTCAAGCTTTTTGGCTTGATTAAACATAAAGAAGTGATTAGTGGAAATAAATATTTGAGTTAATTATATAAATGGTTTATGTTTGATCAAAGATCGTCAAACCTGGTAACAAGAGATGTTCTGTTTATGTCAACCTTAGATCTCCTGTATATGTTATGCAAGACCTAGCAACTCTTTAGGTGATCAAGGTTGAGTTATGGAGATATGTTCTTTGTTATGAATGTAGTATGAACAAAAGTAGTTTGTGTATTGTATGAATCAACCATGTAGTAGATGATATGAGTGGTGTATTTATATGCGACACCTCAAGAGCCCCGAACGATCATCTATTCAAAAGTCATTATGTCTATTATGATGTTTGTCATGATGTCTATCCATAATGTCTATGTCATAATAAGAGTCATAATGAAATGAATGAATGAGTAACGTTTAAGCTCTAAATGTGAACGGTTGAATGATATCTGTTAGACATAAATCATGAAATGGGGCCACGTGTGTCGGACTACAAGTACCGGCCTACGCTCGAGTGTCGGACAACGAGTGTAGGGCAACATCCGATTAATGTCGGGCATTGGGTGCCTCACAACGAATGGCGGGCAACAGCCAATGAATGTCGGGCAACGAATGGCGGGTAACTATTTCCGTCTTTCTCAGCTCCAACCCGCTCGGGTACAATAACAAGTGTTAAAGAGGTTGAATTACGCCTAAAAGCAGGGATGGCCTAAAAACAGACAAGTTAGGCCTAAAAGCATTCATGTCTAAAAACACACAAGTTAGGCCTAAAAGCAGACATACTTGGTAGGAAACCCGCCTGAGTACATCTTCAAAGATCTCTAAACTTGCCCGGGTAAGTACCTTAATATATAAGATGAATTGTTTTTCCCACCATTTGACCATTTCACCTAACACCACATACTTTTAATTCATAAACACTTCTAATGTAGAATGAGTTGTATTTGCCACCATTTGATCCATTCACCAAACACCCCATATTTTTAATCCATAAACACTTGTTGAATGTAGCTTAAAAAAGCATACTGCCTTGCCTTTCTAACATAGACATTCAAGTCGGTAAATGGTTCAATAGGCAAAAACAGTGAATATTTTCCGTTTTAAATAACTCTCTCTGGGTTTTTATTTTTTTTATTTTTATAATCTGTCATTCTACCGGCAGTGGCACATTTTAAATAAGTAAAAAAATGGCTAATTTGTACTTGAAACAAGCGAAATAATACTCCAAGACACGACCAGGTTATCCACAACAACTCTTTCATTTCATCTCATCAAAAACACCATGCCACGACGTTGTTTGGGGCGTTGGCACAAGGAACGGTCAGGCTATCATCCTCGAAAGTCTTTCAATTATTGATTTTTATGATAATAACTAGTGTAATATATTCTTTAGGTAATCAATACTTTAAAATGTTTGATAATTAATATGTATTAAACTTTAGAATTATCCACTAACTTCGGTATGATTTTTGGCTAAAGTCATACTCATATAACCCTGTCATGTCATCGCCTGAGCAAACTAGTTTACAAAAATAAAAAATAGATGTAGATTTAAATAATATTTCATGTTCGGCTTTGTCCTATAAAAAGTATCTTCCGTTCTAAAATTATTATCCGGACAAAAGTCATACGGTTTAGTTAGAACTGAAATTCACTATACAATAAATAAAAGTTCATCTTTATTATTCAAAAGTTTTTTATTTTTGAACCATTATTTTTGAACATACTATATTCAAAAGATGGATAATAATTTTGAAACGAATAAAGAATTTATGAGATAACCTATTTCCTTACTATATTTTTAGTGGTTGTTATAATTGTTGCATTGGAACATTAACGCACAACGCTACTTTTCTATGACATTTTACTAGTTTTACGATTATTGTAGCTTGCGGGGTATATACAAGAAGGTAATCGCCACAGATACAAGCAAAAAACTAGAATTTGCTCCAAAACTCCCCAATGTTCGTTACGAATGGCCAATGGGGGTTTGCCTCATTGGTAGGAGATGGTTCCGCCCCCAGGGGAGGTCTCAGGTTCGAGTCCTTATGAGGTTTCCTCCTTTGATGAATATTAGGAGATAACTAAATTTGGTGTAAGATTCGTGGATTGCATACTTCCCAATTGAATATTAGGAGATAACTAAATTTGGTGTAAGATTCGTGGATTGCATACTTCCCAATTGGATGTCATTGTGGCTCTGAATCACTAACATAGTCGTTCAAAAAAAGTCGGTTCAAAAAAAAATGTTCGTTACCAATATACTCCACCCATCATTTCTATGTCTGAATTGGCATAAAAGATCAGGACAGTAATGATTTAGTTAAGCGCTCCACTGGTTTGATCACGATACCTTCTACGAACAAGTCAAATGGATACTCAAGAAGCCCAATGGTGGTATTGCGGTCTGGTGCTACACGTTTCCAGAAATTAATGAGCATTTCGATCCAATATTCCAAAAGTTTTGCTCAGAATCATATCCTTATTGGGATTTTCGCTGTAAATTGGTAATTGACAAGTATAGGAGTATCATATTTCCGTTTGAGCCATTGTATGGATGTGATCACACTGGTCCGTTTGAGTTTCAATCCACTAAGCTGATGAGTTTGGATGATTATTTTACTAACATTGAGTCTTGGTCGGCTTACAAGACTGCGAAAGACAAGGGTGTTGAGTTATTGAACAAGGGTGCATTGAGGAATTCAGGTGCACCTGGAATGGAGACGAGAATGGACAAAAGAGTGTCCCGTATCTGGTTTATCTATGGATCGGCAAAGTGGGAGATTCGGATAAATAGCCATTTCAAAGTGATCTGATTGACAATAAGCATTTTGTATCTCATGGGCGAGCGAAACATGAGTACTTTAATATAATTATAGAAGTTGAAATAATCGAAAAAATGATAAAACAACGTACGTAAGGAAAACGGTCCTAATTGGAGTCCTCTGTTGATTTAATATATATAGAACATAACTTTAACAGATTATCGACATACTACAACATATCACATAGTTTTATGAGTTGCACACTCGTTAACACAATATGTACATGATAAAGGACAAGATTAAACATAAACAAGTGATTAGTGGAAGTAAATATCTAGTCTTATTGATGATGTGAGTGGTGTCAATTAGAGGTATTCAAAAATATTTAAATATGAGATCCATATGAAAATCCGATATGAAAATATCGGAAATCCGAATTTCTGAATTTGAATTCAGATATGTAATTTATAAGATTTCAGATATATGAGTTTTCGGTCGGATATGAAATTGGTTAATATATATGTCAATTTAAATTAAAATGTTTTTAATTTTATATCTAAAAATTAGATTTTTCAGAAGAAAGAAAAAAATTAACATTTACAGATATCAAAACTGAAGATTCAAAATTTGGGTTATCCTATCAAATCTAGTGGGTTATGTCTTCATAAATATATATTATTAAGAACTAGTATTACTATTACTACTTATATCAATTATAAACAAGTTATAATGATCTACCTGTCAACCAACTTTGAATGAATAGTGATACAACTAGGCATACTGCTAAGTTACTACTTATATTAATTATAAACAAATTATAAACGTTGACCTACCTGCCACCTAACTTCGAATGAATAGTGATACAACAAAAAATTTGTTTATTTATTTAGTTATTTTCTTTTTTCTTTATATGTTTTAACTTAAACTTTTCAGATTATATTTTTTTTACCCAATTTAAAGTTCTAATTTCATTTTTCGACTAGACTATTAAATAAAACACATAGCAACATGCAAACATATTACACTGGATTATGTACCAATAACAATTTGTAGTTATATTGATGTATGATTTTCGATAGAAGTCAATTTGGTTTTCTTAAGTTGTTTTGTTTTTGTTACCATCATCGATAACAACAAAAGATTTTAACCCGCTGCAAAGCACGGACATAAAAAAACCTCGTTCTTTTCATTTTTGAAAGTTGACACATCCCTTTTCTATCCCACTTGGTAATCGGGTTGTTGGCACTTCAAATTTTTAAACAAAACTTTGTTAGATTCTAATCGCCACTAACTTTGTCTTTTAAAAAAAATATATATCGCTAGTTTTCAAACAAATGGTTTGTAACTAGGAGTGTAAACGAGTCGATTCGAGCCGAGTACTACTAAACTCGAACTCAACTTGGTTCGTAAATCGAAACTTGATCAGAACTCCGAACGAGCTTTAAATTTCAAGCTCTAGCTCGACTCAATTAAAACTCCCGCTAGAAATTCGACTCGAGATCGATTGATTTTTCAGTTTAAACTCGGGCTCGTTAAATAATCGTTAAATCAACTCGACTTGACTCGATTCGTATACAAATTACCTTATTTAATAAAAAGAATTTAGTAATTGAATGTATATAGAATGGTATAAGGGTAATTTAACTTAAGTTCGATAAAATTTGCGAGTCTCACAAGCCAAATATCTTAGATCTCGAACTCAACTCAAAAGTTTACTCGAAAAGCTGAATCTTGTTTTCAAACCGTTTATCAAGTCGATTTCGAATAGTTTGCGACTCTATCTTCTATTTCGCAAGTTATCTCGTATAGTTTACAACCCCTGGTTGTAACACAGAAAAAGGGGTTGTATATGTAAATACACAAACGATAAAGAAAACATTCACGCAACTTCCTCACACTTTAAACTGGAAAAATCTCATTACTTGTCAACTTTGGCGCTGCTGGTCGGAGACAGAGAGAAAAAAAAAGAATGGCTAATTTGTTTTTGAAACAAGCTAAACAATACTCCAAGACACGACCAGGTTATCCACAACAACTGTTTGATTTTATCTCCTCAAAGACGTCCTGTCACGATGTCGTTTGGGACGTCGGTACGGGCAGCGGTCAGGCTGTTATCCCCGTAAGTCCTTCTTTCTTCTCCTGCTAGCTATCTGTTCACATATCTCTTTGTTTATCAGACACTTTGCTGATCAAGGAGAGGTCTTGAGTTCAAGTCTCGAGATCGAGCCGTATGAGGTTTTCTCTTGTGCGATAAGTTAGATTACTCCTTGTATGGGTTTGTGGTCCAATTAGATGTCCTGTAACCCCGAACCATTATACTTGCCTTTTGAAAATAATCGGTCACTTTGCTAAATATTCAATGATAAATATCATATAAATCACTCCCTCTGTTCCAATTTTAATGTCCCGTTTTTACTTTCTAAAATATTATCTTTTTCAACTTTGACCTGTAATAATTTTATTTGTCTTAAATAATTGTTGATGAAATTTATAATAATGAAAATATTTTTAAAATCCAATCCATTCAATAGAAAGAGTAGAAATAGCAATAGCAATAGATGTCAGTATGATATATGATATTAGCTCAATAAGTTAAACCCCATCTCTTTACGAGTTTTGTAATCATTGTAGCTTGCGAGCGTATACAAGAGTGTAATTGGCACAGATACGAGCAACAAACAACTAGAATTTGCTCCAAAACTCCCCAATGTTCGTTATGAATGTACTCCATCCATCATTTCAATGTCTGAATTGGAAGAAAAGATTGGGACAGAGTCGAGTGTTGATTTGGTTACAGTAGCTCAAGCGCTCCACTGGTTTGATCATGATACCTTCTACGATCAAGTCAAGTGGATACTCAAGAAACCAAATGGTGTAATCGCGGCCTGGTGCTACACCACTCCAGAAATTGATGATCAGTTTGATCCAGTATTCCAAAAGTTTTACTCGGAATCAAATCCTTATTGGGATTCGCTGCGTGGATTGGTGGATGACAAGTATAAGAGCATCAAATTTCCGTTTGAACCAGTGGATGGATGTGATCACACTGGTCCGTTTGAGTTTCGATCCACAAAGTTGATGAGCTTAGATGACTTCTTTACTTACATTAAGTCATGGTCAGCATACCAGACTGCAAAAGAGAAGGGTGACGAGTTATTGAACGAGAGTGTGATTGAAGAATTCAAGCGTGCTTGGAATGAAGAAGAGAATGGACAAAAGAGTGTCACATATCCAGTTTATCTAAGGATCGGCAAAGTGGGAGATCCGGATAAATAGATATTGAGAGTGATCAGAATAATATATAAGCATATTGTATCTCATGGTGAAATGGGAATAATTAAATGTGCTTTTAGAACTTGTAATAATCGAAATAATTATAAAACAATGTATGGTAAGGAAAACGGTCATAACTGGAATCATATGTGATTTACAGATTATCGATATACTACACCATTTTATATAGTTTTTAGAGTTGCACACTCGTTAACATAATACGTATCTAATAAAGGGCAAGATCAAATCATTAAATCAAAATAACAAAAGATCACTTGAAGAGATGAAGCTTCAAATCACCCATATGTAGATGATGGCTTAAAGTGTGTGTATCATCTTATAAGCTTCAAAATATTCGAATCAGAAACGTCTCGTAGTGGTCGGATGGTGAGTATGTTTGAAGAAATTTGGTGAACAAACTAGCAATAGCAACCAAATTAATTACTTACTCAATTATTACTTCATAAGTCGATTTTCCAGACCCTGAATAGACATATCCCGTAAGTTTTTTTTGATAGATTAACAATATTCCACTACGAACTAAGTATATACTTTTTGTCCACAAACATCCCTTTGTCCCACTACAACTAACTAAACAATGGTACAATAATGCACTTTCAGTACCAAAATGTTTTAATGTTATTACAAATTGTATCATATTTCAAGCAGGAATTAAGAAACGTAAAATATATGTGTAAATCTTTTCCAAAAACGGTTGGGCCATAACTATAAAGTTAGATGACCTAACCAAATTATTGGACTTTTTCACTTGGTTTGTTTTCTATGTATAGTTCTTGTTTTTATCCGAACAAGGTTTTATTTATCAGTGATCTATGACGGACTAACGTTAAAAGCTAAAAGTATTAAAGTTATTTGAATTAATTAAAATTAAGAGATTAAATTGTAAATAATTTAAGTCAAGGGTCAAGGGTCAAGGACCAAAATATTACAATTGATATATATATATATATGTATTTATGTAGTAACGAAACAGAAATCGATATTTATATAATAACGGACGGAAATCATTATTCATTGGAAAAACTACTTTCCAAGGGATAATAAATTTCTTCTTATATAAATTGGACTGATTTCTTTATAAAAAAAAATACATGTATAGAGTTAAAATAACAAGACGATAGCTAACTAAACGAAACAACTAAAATGATAAAATGATCACGGCATTTTTCAACATTCTTCAATATTTCGTAGTATAAAAATCTGATCCTTTCAGATTCTAACATTATATATGATTTAGAAAACTTAATACATTCGAAAATACACATCAAAGTTAATGTTAAAAATCATACAGTTTATGAAAGAAAAAAGAATAAGAATGGTAGTGTTGATTAGGAGTGCAATCATGACAAGTAGCTCGTTATCTACTCGTTAAATATTTAAAATCGACTTAACTCGTAAGTCTTATCGAGTTTCTGCTATATTACATGTTTAACATTTGTGTATATGGCTATTTCCAATAATTATCATACTTTCGAATCAAGACAATTTAAAGCAAGCACAAAAATATAAAGTCGAGCCAAAGTCTAAAATATCGATTTCATTAAGAAATACTTTCTATTATTTATAATCAAGTTAAATCAAATCAAGTCGAACCAAGTTTAAAAGTATTAAATAATTAATCGACGCTCGACTTGCACTACAACCACCGACCCGACTTAATTACACCCCTAAATTGTCCCTATTATGTACAAGACCCTTTGTTATTTGGTTGTACACGTTTAGGTTTTGATAACGAAAGCAAAAATGAACAACTTGATCGAATCGGTGAGCTCTTTCTTCTCCGGCGGTGATCAGCTTCCATGGTGTTCTCGCGATATCATTGCGGTATAAACCGATTCATCAATTCTCACCTTTTTTTTTATTTCCTTATGATTTTATAATATATATGTCCCCCTTTTGTATATTTTCAATTAAATTATTAGGTATTTATATAAAATAATTTAAAAATCTTTTTTTTCTTTGTAAATTATTAATTGTTAGGGTTTTCAATTCACTTTTATTTTATTGATACTTTTAGTTTTTATTTAAAATATATTATTTTGTTTACTTTTAAGGACAAAACTATGATTTCAAGGAAAATATTTTTAAAACAGCGAAAACAAGAAGCTACATTAACATTATTCTAGGTTATGGAATCCGATTTGTTGGGTATTTGTTTAGCTTATTTGGTTTGTCTTATTTAATGTCCATTTTTCGGCTTATTTATGATGACTTCAAAGTGTTTAATTAGCTTGTAAGCTTAAAAAAAAAGCCGAACAAATTGGGCTTCTGTGAAATAAACCGAACCAGATAAGCTTATAATTCCAAATATAAGCTAAAACAGACACCTCTTATAGTGTTTCTTTATCATTTGTAATGGACCATTATATTGCCTTTCTTGTTTCGTTCAACCCAACCAAACAGAGCACTAGTTTGGATTGTCGTTCACATTTCATTCTCGAAGCCTGAAATTCTTGTTGACTTTTACTTTTCTTTTTAATGAAGTGTGTCACTCAAAATGTTTCACAGGGTTGTGAGAAAGAAGTTACTGAGGCTGCAAATGACGATTCTGATGAGGCGAAGAGTGAGAGCATCATGCGTTTATCTTGGGCGTTGGTTCATTCTAGGCAACCGGATGATGTTCAACGTGGGATAGCTATGCTTGAAGGTAACATACAACTTCAGTATTCAAGATTCTTGTGTTTCATTTTCGGGTTCTGATTTCATTAGGTGAACTGTGCGTTCTTTAATTAATAATTACAGTTTTAGCATTTTATTTTTGATGTCAATTGAAACGTGTAAATTGAAACCAAACTAACTGAACTTGTGTCTGCAGCTTCAATTGTAAACACCAACAGCCCACTGCAAAAGAGGGAGAAAATGTATCTGTTAGCTGTTGGATATTACCGCAGTGGTGACTTCCCTAGGAGTAGGGCGCTTCTTGATCAATGTTTAGAGGTTTATTTTCGTTGTTCTGCTTTTTATCACCGTTTCTGTTTACCTTCATTTCTTTTTGCATTACTTTTTCCGAGGGATTAGAAATTGTCTTTAATTATGCTTAAAACTAAATAGAATCACTAACAGAATGAGTTGATCCTGGAAGACCATGCAAGTTTCCTTTAAAATATAATGTACTTATTGAACTATAAATACGTATGCTTTAATTAGATTTAATTGTAGTTGGGTATTGTTGGTACTTAAATCGATGTTTGAAATAAGTGTGGTACTCCATATTATGTCAATGTTTCATATCACGCACACCTTGTCTATGATTGTTATGTAAATGTGTTAAAAATCTCGAGTACACCAATGGAATATTCAAGAAGCTGATTTGATGGTGTTGTTTATAGATTGCACCAGATTGGAGGCAAGCTTTGTCACTTAAGAAGGCGATTGAAGATCGTATTACTAAAGGTTTTTTCAATAACTAATGGTAATTAGTGTGTAATTCAGTCAAATTGTTTCATAAACATATTATTAATGCTATGCAGATGGTGTGATTGGAATCGGCATTACTGCTACTGCTGTTGGGCTCATTGCTGGCGGGATTGCAGCCGCATTGATCAGGAGGAACTAATCATCGTTCATTAGTACATCAGTAATAACATCACCCCCCTCTCGAGGACTTATGTGGTGGCATACTTAGTAGTTTGTTGGAATGTTCTATGAAGAATTTATGCAAGTTCTTAAAAGAAAATTAACCTAGCCTCTTTTTGTCAACGCAACAACCATTTGCAGATTTAATCTAGTATTTGTCACGTTTATTATCCTGTTTTATAATAATGTAGTACTTAGAGTTATATATTTCCTTAGTAGCAATCACGATTTTTACATGTTAGGATTTCTTCATTTTTAGCTTTCTGCTAATAATCTTCTTTTTGAGATTGGAACTTATTGATATGACGTGTAAATGATTTTGATTCTTTCTGTATAGTTTGAAAGGAGAATGGTAAAAGAAAGGAGTATGGTAAAAGAAAGAAACGTAAACGTGAAGATTGATTACATCAACTAATAATTTTGATAACATCGGAAATTTTGACAAAGACTTTACAACGATTCTCAAAAAGCAACAATGGAATAATGGACACGGGTCAAAAAATTTACTTTTTAAGCATATCCTTTTCTCTTCAGATTACAACAAGGCAAAAACTGATCTTTAAAATCAAATCCGCTACAAACAGGAAAGTTACAATATATTGTCGTGCACATCTGTTTGATCCAAAACAGTTGAATGTATGACAACAACTAAATACACAATCAAAACCACCATCTAATAAGGTAACACGATAATAATGAGTTTTATTTTCTATACATCTTCTGAGGTAGCAAGAGCTGATTGCAAGACATCTTCAAGATACTTCTCAGCAGCATTATATTGCCGTTTCTTGTCCTCGATGGCAAGTGCAGCCAAAGCTTTATCCTGCAACCAGATCCACATTTCAAACAAAAATATAACCTTAAAAAACGCACTAATTCTAAAACCACATAAGAAATAATTTTAATCGACTACGTGGAAGATGAAATGTTGGAATTTTCATGGAAAAAAGTCTATTAACTTACAGGTGGCAAGTCTTGATAGCTTCTAAGAGTATCAAGGATAGGCTTTGTCTTTTTGTCTAAATCTTTCCGATGCTCGGCCATTTCCACTAACATACCATGACTGATCTCGGGGGTGTAGCCCACACGATTAAGCATAGCCTGTCAGAAAGCATTTGTATTAATCCTTCACTGATGACATCAAATTTTGAATACATATAATTTAGTCACCCATGCATTTTCATTTTTAAACCTACGGATACAACATCCAAACATATACGTATGCTACTAAGAGAAAGAGAATACGGTCCTTAAAAAGTGTGAATATTACTAAAGAGAAAAAAAAATAGAATATCAATATGGTACAACAGCCTAAAAAACACCCCTTGAAGAAACCTAGAGGCAAACATATAAACAAAAAGATTACCATATATCTTACATCTTTAATAAATAGAACGGGTTCTACTGATGTTATATTGTTATTGCTGTCATAATCTAGAGGGTGCGTAAAATGGCTAATATAAAAATGAAGGTCTTAGGATGATGTAGTAATGCATTACAGGTTTCCGTTAATTAAGAAAAACAAGGATACAACATCATAAGGTAATGCAATATGAACAAAACAAACTGTAATCATGTACAGTAACTCATATAGGCAACTGACACTAAAAAAAACTATAAAAAAAAATCACTACAGGATCCTAAAACTGTTTCATTCTAGCTGCTTTATCTGCCTGAAGTCGTTTAAACCAGAAATGAATTAACAAATATGAAGCGTTAACAGCTGAAAATTTACCTTATAGTTAGAGTACTGTTGAAGGTATTGTCTCTCTTTTGAAACCATAATTGAGAGATTTGTTTTCCAACCCTCCATTTGAGCCTCACAAGGAGCTACGTCATCTTCAAGTTGGGCGAGTGTTCTGTCCAAAAAAGAAGTTATATCAGAATTATTCCGACTACTATATATTTACAATCTTGTTTTCCTAAAGAATTTGGGGTAAGGGGTGTTTGGATGTCATTATAAGGTGATTTTAGGGACTAGATGTCGCAATGTTAAGTTTCGAGTATTTGGTATAAACAGATTTTGATTCTGCAAATTCAACCATAAGGAGTTGTATTAAGAATAGTGATTATTGGGATAAAAGTAAAATTATGTCTCTGTCGTTAACAGCTGATTACTTGATTTGTAATTCTGATTATGTTTTTTCGGTTCTCATAATGAACATCTAAAGGCCTCCTTAAAAACATCCATTAGGGACCGGATAACCATATATTAGGAATTACCTTTTCAGATAAGTCAATCTTGATATTGCCTTGCGAGTGTAATCAAGAAGAATTTTGGACTCCTTCTGCACTTTAGCCCTCTTATCCTCTACTCCAGTCTTTCGTAGTGAAACATCCCCCATAGCCACAAGAAAACTAAATCCATTTCTCCAAGTTAGCGTCCAATAACCCAACCAAACATACGCAAAATAAGATAAAAACAAAAACATAATAATCAAAGATTACACACCTACTGAGCTCGGTGTCCCTAATGTTGAGCAAATTTGACACATTAGCAAGAACTTGTGATGATGCAACAACATTTGCTGGTAAACCTTCTTGTGCTAGTCCCACATTCTCTAATATCTCTCTAATCCTTGCAGCTAATACCATAAACGAAAACCATCATTTTAAGCTTGTAATAATCATTACTTATTGTTTCCAAATTTCAGCCAATATCATTACACAATATAGAAAGAAGAAGGAAACAATCTTTCACTTTCAATAACAACCCGTGAAGTTATTCAGTAACTTATGTTAAAAAGTGATATGATTACAAATTCCTATTCGAGTATGTAATCGAACTTTACAAGTTTGCTTTCCGAAAATATAAACTAATTCATAACCATTGCTTACTTACTAGCTCACATAACCACATTTCATTTTCTCCAAATCCGCGGTGTTTATTTCTGGGCTTATGAGTTTATTTGGTTCGGCTTATTTTTCACAGGTCCATTTTTTCGGTTTCAATACAACTTAAAACTAGAAACTAAACCAGAGGAACAAAATGCGCTAATTAAAACTAAGACGAACCAAATAAACTTGTAAACCCGAATATAAGCTAAAATATTTCACCACTTTTTCTTTCTGAATATACAAACTACTTCGCAACCAATGCATACGTGTTAGCTAACATAACCACATTCCAATTTCACCACATTAGGGGGAACTTATTTGGTTTGGCTTATTGTCACTTAAAACTAAAAGAAAAAGTTCGAAAATCAGACGGTTAATGCAACATAAGTTTATTCAAACACCCTTTAAACCAACAAACAAAAATGGTAACCTTGGGATCGATATTCGGAGGCTTTAAGTCGAAAATCATTGGCGAGAATGGAAGCAGCTTGTGTTTTAGCTTGAGAAACAGATGCTAAATTATGTAAATGAGAAATGGTACGAGGTGTACACTCAAATTCAGGAACATAATCTTTTCCAGCCAAATCAAACTGAGAAACCAGCCATGATTTCACTTCTCCGATTCGGGTTGTGTCGAATGATCCGCTACTTGTTCTTGCTATTTCGTTTGACCGATCTGCTGAATCGCTACTCATTCTCGATTACTTTTTTATGGGGCTTTTTTGGGGGTATTTTTGATATGATTTGATTCAAAAATGGGGATGGGTTTGCTTACAAGCCGGCCAAACTAAAGGTTCTATTTCTCATTTTTAAACTTACAAACCAACGTTTGGTAGACCTCCCGGTAGTGGTGTTTGTTCTGTTTATGTAACGGTTTTATAAGGTTATGTAATTTTTTATAAATTCGTAATTTTTTTTTGTTTGAATTTATTAACTTATAACTTATTTTATAGTCATAAACTCAATTTGATAAGGTCATAAGTCGAAACAAATGGATTTATAAACGTTTTAAATATTACATAAATTTATAAATTAGTTACACAAGTCAAAACAAATACCCGAAAACACTTTTCAGGTGATACATATGTTAGATCGTGTATAGATGAGTGAAAGATTAGATCACATATATCTAAGTTAAAAACTCGTCATTCTCTTTATTTTGATTTTGAAACATAAGTTCTTGCAATTATATGTTTTATACATTATAATTCATATTTCTATAATTTAATAATGATTATGATCTAATGAGACTACTATCATTAGAAATAGTCCTCATCTCATTAACAGATTAAAAGTGCAAAGGATAACTTGAAATTGAAGTTGCTTATCTATTACACCATTACACTTAAGTTGACATTTGTAAATGACAAAAACAAAATGAAATGAAGAAAAAAGAACAATAGCGATTATAATGTTTTGATCACATAAAAGGCAAAACATCAACTAAAAATAAAATCACTATGTAACTTTGTTAAAAGCAACATACGATGTTGGACGGTTGAAGTCAATGACAAAACTATAAAAGATAAAAGACTAGGTAAAAGGTAAATGAGTCATTGTTAATGCGTGACATAGGATAAAAATATGAAGGAATTCGTTTAATAGGTAATAAATTAAGAATAATAATACATAACGAAAGTATCATAGTCATCAATAAAAATAGTTTAATCTAAATTATTCATCTACACTGATAAATTAAGAATAATAAAAGATATCGGATGTTTATAATAACTCTTTAAAAGTTATCCTAGTTGACATTTGACATGATACACACATAACCCACTTATATAAATACTTATAATATAAGATGTGACATGTAAGATATATTTAATGAAATTTTGTTAGAGAATTTTGACATTGCTTATCGAGAAATCGAATGAATTTATTGCTCTTTGGACAAGTGTCGTTTGGACCACATATTGAGTATGTCGACCATATGATGTGCAAACCTACTCATTTTAAGTTCCAAACAAAATACAATAATTTTAGTTATTTTACACTCAAATGTATATTTGAATACTAAAGGCAATTAAATACAACTTTCTTTCGGTTTTGTTTTAAGATACTCAACTGACTATCGAAAATATTTTATTCCGGCATTATTTTTTAGAATAACTTTCGTAACCTCATCTCGCTTTTTTTTATCCTTCAATTCAAACTTTTTAAAATAACAAACCTACAAAAAAATCAAGTCTTTTTATTGAAAAGTACCGCAAAGAAACAATTTACAAAGTTAAAAAAAAAAAAAAAAAAAAAAGGAGCTTTAAGCGTACCAAGACCGACATCTTTAAAAGCTTTTTTATCAACCAAAATGCCTTAAACAATCATCAAACTTTCTATTATTGTTCCTATTAGTATACCTATACAAAATCGAGGATCACATTTTTATAAACACCTATTTATCATTTTTCAATCTTCTTCAAAACCCGTTTGTTAGAGTTGTTTACACTTTTGTTTGCTTTCAATTTTCTTATTTACAAGTTTAC
This sequence comes from Senecio squalidus, assembly GCA_910822075.1. NCBI lineage: Eukaryota > Viridiplantae > Streptophyta > Magnoliopsida > Asterales > Asteraceae > Senecio > Senecio squalidus. The sequence continues at coordinate 17,208,094 of CAJVGC010000591.1, forward strand.
CAAAATGTGGTTAAAAAAAATTATACAAACTAAAAAGTAAAACGACCATACAATCCATGTTATTTACATTTAATTTTCCTGGATTAGAATTGTTCTTCTTGACCCCAGAAAAGAAAAGGTTGAAACTATAAATTCGGAAAAAGCCTAATTTAAATATAAAAGATAAAACCTCGAAAATATATTTTTCATAAGTTAACAACTAAAACTGAAAATTCAGAGAAAAAGAAAAAGTTAAACAGACAAGTTAGCTACCGGAAGTTGGTAGATTATTTATGTTACTATTTCATGAATAGTATTTCATCTCTTCAAAACGGATAAATATTATTCGTCTTATGAAAATGGATAACCATTGCAGCCCCAAAACGTTTAGTATATAGAATAGAATATTTCCTATTTGAGCTGTAAACAAAAATTATACTTCCACTAGTAGAGTTTGACTTATTCTAACATGATTTTATCCACTTAGTTGTTAATTGCAAGCTTACTTATCATATTTCTTATAAAAACTTAGAAGTCACATCAATTTAGTAATGTTGAAAATTCTCATAACTTTTGTGACAAAAATGAATAATAATTATTATATAATTTGTTTGACATTTTCTTTCATTTGTGTATCTTTACTATAAAAAAAAAAAAAAATATCTGCCATATCCTTATGAACATATATCCTCTATATCCTCTGTTTCTCTTAAATATATAAAAATATTAGGGTATTTTAATTTTTAATATATAATAAAAGAGATGTTCAAAATCATACTTGGCAAAATAGTAATCATTAGATGAAAATCCAACTTTAATTTGAATCATTAGATCATTTTGATTATGTTATCACTAATAATTTTATTTTAACCCCTTTACTTTAAATAATCTAACATTTATTTTAAATAGTAATAATTAAATAAAACTAATCAACTTTTCTATTTTAAATAATCTAACATTTGTATTTTAAATTAATTCTAAAAAAAATACAAAACATATTTTTTCTTCAAACACATATACATTTTTAGTATAAAAAGAAACTAAAATTATTTTATTGTTTTTACGAGTGTTTTGTATATAAACGGAAAATATATCATATAAAAAAATCTTCTGTTTTTTTTTTCCGTCCTATTTACGCAATATTTTTAGTTTTTTATATATTATAATTATTTTATTTTTAATAAGGTTTTTTCCGAATTACACAGTAAATGTTTTATTTAACTTCATATTTGCTAACATAATCATTTTGTCTACACGATTAATAGTTTTCTATAAGTTATATGTTCTTTGTTAACATTATATATTTTTTAATATAATTCTCCGCATATTAGGCGGGTCAATAAGCTAGTTATTCATTGAATGAATACTTCATACTACTTTATGTAACACTCACGTAGAGTTTATAAAAGTTTATTTATAAAACTGGGGTGGAAGCTTTTCATTGAAAGATTAATTAATGAAGTATAGAATTCAAGACCAACATTTCTTATGACACAAATTAATTAACACTAAAAATAGATAGAAAAGTTTGATAAGTTTATTAAAACTGGAAAAGATTAACGGAAAAGGGCCGTTCTTTGCTGGATCGGGCTGCAATAAGAAAATAAAAAACAAACCCAACAGAAACCCAAAGCCCAACAGCCCAACCCAATTGAATAAAAAAACATTTTCTGGCGCGCATTCATAGGCAAGTTGGTACTTTAATTATAGGAAGGAATATCCATAATGAAAGTTATTATTATATATTTTATAAAAAACACTAATTAATTAACTAAGGGTAAAATTGTCATTTTATACAAAGTAAAAAAAGAAATCACTAATAATTTTGTTTTCTAAAACTTTGTGCTTTTTGTATGGGGACAATAGTTAGAGAATAGATGATAGGCTTAGTTGGGGGTAAACATGATATATGGGTTTTTGGTCCATTAGGTTTAGGTTCAATACCTTATAAATAATGTATAATATATGTTAAACTTAATGTGATTTCTATCAATCTTACAGAGTCAAATCCCTAGATCCAAATTGATAAAAAATATACGACCTTCGGTCGTTGGCTAAATAGCAGTGATTCGAAAAGGAATCTGTTCTTTTTTTTTTCCTTTGTCTCAAATAAGTGTTTTCATATCTAACACGCAAAACCTTAGCCGTCATAATACGCTCACATGTTGACTAGCCACCAGATCAACTAACTGCGTTTTCGTTGTTAATATGCGCTCCTTGCTCGCGGAGCTACATACCGAAAAAAGTAAATGATCTCTCTATTACTTTGAGAGGAGAATCGTTAGTTTGATCGACATACTACGTGTGATATACAAGATATATGAAAGCCGCTACATGTTCTTCCCTTTTCCCTTGAACGATAGAAGAACTACTTATCTTCTTTTAGGTAGTGGTCGATCTGTCCGCATCTAGGGTCAATCAATAGGTCCGCGAATCCATGTTTCTATACGATGTATCACCATCTCGTAGCACCACCACGACACCGATTCCCCGACAAAACACTTTTCTTCACCATTTGAGATTATTGTTGTCAACGACAAAAGTTAACCACCAAATTTTCGATCCTTGCTAAATGTGAGCAAGTCATGAGGTAAAAAAACAAATATAGCAAACGTTATAGAAAAAGGAGGAAACTGTCAAATAGTATACAACTATGTCGCATAGTACAAAACTATCTCCTTGCAAAATAACAACACAAAAGAGGAGAAACATAAGAAAAAACGATTTTCAACATTTGTACTAGTGTGTCCGTTCGAAATCCTTCTGTTCGAACTAAAGGAGAGTATTAAATAATAAAAAATAGAGTCCTTATTATTATTATTATTAAATTTATTTAGTTTTCAAATAAGATTAAATGCGTTGTTTATTAAGATTTTGTTAGCCTATAAATATAAATTATTAAAATCTTAGTTTTTTCAATAATATACTACGTATTATTATATATGGTATACCTAGATTTTATGTCACTCCGTCAAACCCTAACAGCCGTTCATCCGTTATTAAAAAAAACCCTAGATGTTTTTGTTAAAACCCTATCAAAGTGGGTAATCAATTTCCTATAAAAAGAATACCGTAATCGTACCAGAAGACCAAAAGACGCACCTTTACTCGTCGTACAAGGCGTGTGTTCAAATTTAAAAACAAAAATGGATTTGTCATATGCTTATAACTCTCAAAACATGGTTGTCAAATTTTGGAGAAGTGATAACTAGGTTGTCAAAACTTCTTTTTTTTTTTAATGTATAAAAATAAAAACATTATATTAAATAAATTTTCATTTCAATAATTAAACTAATACCTATTTTAAATGTAAATTTTCATTACAATAATTAAACTAATACCTATAACTAAAATAACAAACAATGCATATAATAAAAAACTAAAATTAATTCATTTGTTCTCACATCAAAAAAATCGCATCGGAACTAAGTGTAAGGGATATTTGTTGTTGTTATTGTTGCGAATAATAGTTTTGTATTACTTATTGTTGTTGCGAAAAGTATGGTATTTGGTTTTGTAAAAGCGAATTTTGTTGATGGACAAAATTTGCGAATTCGGAAGGTAGAAGTTTTGTGATTGTGGTGTCGAATGTGAGTTTGTGTTTGTTGAGAGTGCGTTCGAAGATGATTGAGACATTTTTGCGCTTTTGGAGATTATTATAAAATAAATAAGATTGATAGAGAAATTGTGTTTATATTTGAGAAATATATTGTATTTATAGACAAAAATAAAAAATAAAAATTTTATACAATAAATCCGTTGAAAGGAAAAAAATATATTTTTCTAAAAAGTTACCGTTTAAAGGCTCTATTCTTGAAAAATTAAGTGTTTTTTTTTTTTTCCTTTTTTTTTTTTTTGACAAACAATGACTCGTTAACCACATAACTACCGCCACAACGACGACGAGAACTTGATTGGCGGAGTACGAGCGGAGCATGTCGTTGTGGGGTAGAACCGAACGTGGTTGACAACGGACACCACTCCAGATGCTCTTAGATGATAAGGTTAGTTGATCAAAACATGATCTTTAGACTTTAAATCTGATAAATTTAGGTTTGAGTATCTCGGAAAATATATATTTGTAGATACAAGTTGCCTACATCATTCGAAAACTCAAAAGCGATCCTAACTATGATATCTTTAATCTTTAATATATAATAATAAAAGAGGGGCCTTAAATGCCACATGACAAGGTAAAGTGACTTGGATTGGTTAACTTCTTTGATATCAACCGTTAGATCATATTGATGATGTCATCAAAGATTATTTTCATTTTACACCCTTTTACAATACATAATTACATTCTCTTTTTCATTTCATCTCTACTAAAATAAAAAACATAATTATAATTTATTTATAGAATCGTTCAATTTAAACTATGATTTACCTTATTATTATACTAAAATCTCCTAATACAAAATATCAAAATATGTGGATAAAGGTAAATGTGTTATATGTTATTATAATTATAAACAATATGTGTATAAACGTAAAAATATATATGTATTATACGTATAACATTATTTTTTACATAATAAATTAAAATCTACATAAACATAAAATTTAGGATTCAATTTTTATTTTTTTTCGCGTTATCGATGACAATAATCTAGTGTACAAACATACGAGACGATTATTTTCTGAATCAAAGTACAAATAAATAATAATACGTATTTTCAAACAAAATATATTAAATGGTAGTGTGATATATGAAAATGATAGCAAGAGAATGAAAAACAAAATTTTGAAGCAACGAAGTAAAACACATCCTGAATCCAATCCCACCGTCACCGTTAATATTATCCACCCCCCTCTCTCTCTTTCTATTTCTCATAAAACACAAACATAAAAACACAAACACAAACAACTCTCCCAATTCTCTCTTCCATGTCTATTATCTTTTTCATCAATTAAATAAATAAATAATCAAATTAAAATGGTGAAATTTATTAACACACTTCAATCTGTGTTGTTTCTTATAGTTAATGCTTATCCAAAAAGGTATTCTTCCAAGATCCCTTCTGATTTAGTCCTCTTTTTGGGCCTTGGTTTCATTGATTGGTAGCGAATCCATGCTATATATATTTTTACAAAAAAAATTAAAAAAATTCAGTAATAATTTTATAAAATATTGGGGGGTTTTTATTTTCAGCTACTGATATGATAGCTGAATCAATCTTTTTTTAGTTTTTTGTTTTATGGTATATATAGATATAGATATAGATATAGATATAGATATGATTGATGAATAGTTGGTAAAAAGAAATGAGTGTTGTGATGGAGAATTTGAGTTTGCGGTGTCGATTAGTAGGACTTGGGAGTGTGGTTTCGTGAGATGGGAGATTCGATTCTCACGACTTTTTTAATGTTAAACCATCATCATCCTTCAACTCTTTTGTCAATGGATTCAAGCGCGTCGTCTTCTCATGATGATTTAGAACTAGAGATGAGTCATCAGATTAACCCGACAAGGCCACCTGATATTAATTTGCCACCCTCAGCTGAGAGAAGCTCACCACCGCAGTCGTGGAACCAGGATCAGTGTGAAGTTAATGTTGGAGTTGGGTTGGTGTCTCAGTTGTATGAGACGGAAAGCTTCCTTAGTGTTCCGAAAGTTGGAAGGAAATGTGCGAAAAGAGTGGATAGTATTTGGGGTGCTTGGTTTTTCTTTAGTTTTTATTTTAGGCCGGTTTTGAATGAGAAATCTAAAGCAAAGATAGTGAGAGACAGTAATGGGGTTTCTGGGTTTGATAAATCGGACCTCCAACTTGACGTTTTCATGGTTCAACATGATATGGAAAACATGTACATGTGGGTGTTTAAAGAAAGACCTGAAAATGCACTCGGTAAGATGCAGCTAAGGAGTTACATGAATGGGCATTCACGACAAGGAGAACGTCCGTTTCCATTTAGTGTTGATAAGGGTTTTGTTCGTTCTCATAGGATGCAACGTAAACATTATCGTGGGCTTTCCAATCCACAGTGTGTTCATGGTATTGAAGTTGTTCCTCTTCCTAATCTCGCGATGTTGAATGAAGATGATCATAAAAGATGGATGGAACTTACTGGACGGGATTTGAATTTTTTAATCCCACCAGAAGCTGGTGATTTCGGTTCGTGGAGAACTCTTCCCAACACGGAGTTTGAACTTGAAAGGCCACCTACGATTAAGAACAACACGAATTCTCAGACTAAAAAGTTACTTAATGGATCAGGGCTAAATCTGTCAACTCAACCTTCCAACCACACCAATGGGGACGCAAATGGGATTGATCTTTCATCGATTGGCGTAAAGAAACGAAAGGAATCGTTCCCACATGGGAGCGAAGAAGATATATGTTTAACGGTTAATCATCCGAATCTGGAACTGAACGGAAATGAGCCATACTGGTTGAACGAGTTCAGTGGAGTTGTGAGAAACGCTTGTGGACCTGTAACAGCTGCAAAAACAATATACGAAGATGAACAAGGTTACTTAGTTGTTATAAGTCTACCATTTGTAGATCTTCAAAACGTTAAGGTTTCATGGCGCAACACTCTTTCACATGGAATCATTAAGGTTTCTTGTACAAGTGTATCTCGTATGCCGTTTATTAAAAGACGTGACCGTACATTTAAGCTAACAGATCCGTGCTTGGAGCATTGTCCTCCTGGAGAATTCGTCCGAGAAATCCCACTTTCAACTCGCATTCCTGAAGATGCGAATATAGAAGCTTATTATGATGGGCCAGGAACAATGCTCGAGATTTTGGTCCCAAAGCTTAGTGAAGGGCCAGAAGAACACGAGGTGCGTGTCTGTCTTCGCCCTCATCTTGTTGGCAATGATCTCATGTTGACTTAAGGTAACTCATGGTAGATCGTGGTTTCTAGTTTAGTAATCTTTAGTATGTATTCTGTAAAACGATATGTGAAGTCTCATAGCCAGTCATTTAGTAGTGTCATCGATTGGTTGCTGGAATAAAACTAAGCTGTACTGCTGTAGCCACAAGAATTGTCGTATTATATATTTAATAATAATTATATGTTTTATGGACCTATATATAAATCAGTCTCTGGTTCCATATCATGTTTTCGTGCAAGTTTTTGTTGCGTTTTCTGTTGAACTGAAACGTGTATTTTAAGAAAACGTATATGTTATACCGTTATGATTTGTTGAGCTGAGATACTTTGAATCTTGTTGGGCCATATGAAGATTTGTGGTGTAATTCTGACTTCCCTTTTGTGTGAATTATAGATAGTGTTGTCATGCCTTTTTCTTTTTTTGGTGGAAAAAGATCTCCATACAATGAATCGTTGTTTTCCTCATTTCGGTGGCTGTCTATTTTGTTTTGTCGTTGGCTGACCCGTCTAGTCAACAGGTCCATGGTTTCTTTTCCACATGAACCAAATAGTTTTTTTTTTTGACAGTTTTAAGGTGGTACTGCGAGATAAAAAAGTGAAACATGCGAGTCGATGTCTAAATGTTGACGGGTGTCGACACATTTGGTCATTTAAAAAGGGTTTTGGGAGGATGTGGTGTTAGTTGAGGTAACTGTTTGAATTATGAGAAGGAAGGTGTCCAAAACCTTTTTTTTGAATGTGGAAGGTGACATGGAAAAAGCAAGTGCAGGTGGTTGTGGTGTCACCATAGAGTCTCATTATTTCCGTCAACCTTGTTGTTCGGTTGACTTTATTTCGTTTTGATCGCTTCTCGTGCTTAAGAGTAGGCACGTTTACGTTTTCAATTTGAAAAACATCGAGTTAACTCAATTACCAATTAACACTTGTATATCTGACGATACATATAGTAACGATACAAGGGCCTAGGCCAGCGTCCTGGTGGAAAAAGGTTAGCTTTATATGTTAATCGCTACTGGATTAAACGGTAAGTATAAAATAAGGTTAGACAACATTAGATTAATTATAAATTATTTCAAACATTATTTGATTAGGCTAAACACTGCCCTCTAAAACCGCAACGTTCCTTGAACTCTTAGAAATCAATAAACTAAGGAATGGATCTCCGATAGGGTACCCTATCTACAATGTTATATACAAGTGTTGATGTATAACATGGTTTATGGTCCGAAAATTAATCAACAATAATGAAATAGGTCTCATGAGCTTGTCACATCTCAGTTCATTGTTTTATAATCAACAACTTATAATATAACGAAGAACCCTAAACAGGGCCAGTTCTTAGTACAACAACAACGATGTTTTATAAACAACAAAGCATAATATAACGAAGAGCCCTAAACAGGGCCAGTTCTTTTGATACGAGTCATAAAGATTGCACGTGATTTGCACGAGTGAAGACTTCCACGTGACAGAATAAGCCGTTAGGCTTGGTTGTTATAAGCAGCAAGTTGTAAACAGAATAGTTAGACTTCGATTTGTTGACTTTTCCTTTCTTTCATTTCTGTAACAAACTCTCTCAAATGGCTTCCGCCATTGTTGTGTGTGTTTCAAGCTTTTCATTCAATAAAATCTTCTTAATTCTTTTCTAAATACGAATTTGCCATTGAGTTTACAATCAGAGTGTATCATCAAAGATGTGGTAGTGGGAGGTGAGACGTAGATATTTCATACCCTACTCAAAGCCAGACTTTCAGCTTGCAGTGCTCTTTTTTAGTGCTTGGCGCAAATCATCAATCAATCCTTCTACATCTTCGATCTCAACAGAGATACGGAAAAGATTGTCTTCTAAACCTCTGGCTATACGAGTTTCTTTATCTATAGTTTTATTGGACATGGAGTCTGGCATGCTTATTAACGAATTTACATTCCCTGCCAAAATGGAAAAAATGGTCGGGACTCACGACAATGTCTTACAGTGACAAACAACATTCGTAATCTACTCGTACTTGTATCCAAATTATCAACCAATTATGGCGAACGTTAAATTTTTTTATTTTTTTTTTCACAGTTTAGTTGTTTTGGTTGAAGAAGTTACATAAGTGTTAAGAGTTATTTGAATACCAAAACTAACAGTCAAGGCGAAGAGCTTCACACTTCGCACTATGTTTAACGAGAGAAGTACATCCCCTGTTGTGAAACTCAGAACAGATCCCGCTCCATCTGCCTGCATAACAAAATGTTTTGTTACTGTTTCTCGTTTTTTAGAAGTAACATTATAATTTATTTTCGTCTTTATAACTGGGACTACTCTATCCTTAGGAACATCACAAAATTAAGAAAATAGCTGATAGTTTTGCTTTTTTGTACTTTAAAGACAATACTTCAATTATTGTTTAAGAAACAAAAAATAATATATACACATATTGTAACAACCATAAAATTCGTTTCTATACGCCGTAAAAAATCAATGAGTATACCACGCAAGAGCTCGAGTATTTGGTCAACGAAAGTCAATGATTTTAAAGTTAAGTGGTGAAGGATCGGATGTAAGTGAGTTAGAAATGGTCTTGAAGGTGTTCATCCATTATCTTATTTGTGAAAATGAGTTTGACGCACATTCACCGTTTTTACCATAACTCCCTCAAACGAACCTCGATCGAGGTAATTCAAATTGGAGAAATATATAGACAACGAGAGATACAAGTTTGAGTTTTGGAGTTTTGCTGGTTGGCGTCCTTACAGATTAGATACTCTATTTGTTTACGGCGTAAAGAAATCCGGCAAACTTTATAAAAGTTCGTTTTTAGAGTTTTTGGCGTTTCACTCTTTCCATTTTCGAACCCTGGCTGTTGTAGGTGACCAGGGGGGGATCCTAAAACTAAAGTATCCCACTGAAATTGGTTTTGAGGTGGTTGTAAGTCTCGTTCAACTTATAATTATTTGGTGTCGTGTGTGTGTTCAATTCTCCAACAGAAATAGATGAAATAGTGTATTAAAAACATTATTTGGTTACCTACATCCACGATTAGATGTGATGTAGCTCCGGTGTTCATGTACCATTCGGATTAAAAAAATCCTTGAGTGTCATACTTGTGAAGGCTTAAGGAATATTAGTAAAAAGCAAAGTACTAGCAGAATTCATGTACTGAGGGGAGCAGATTGGGGTCGAGGCCTCATTGGCTCTTGGAGACGAGGGCAACAACAACCTTGTTGGTTAGTCGTGTCGAAAAAACCGAAACCGAAAAAACCGAAACCCGTCAAAACCGGTTTTGACCCGAACCGGTTCGGGTTTTACAAAAACCGCCGGGTTAGAACCGGTTTAGATATATCCGTTGGGGACCGGGTATAAACCGGTTTTACCCGAACAGGGTTGAAAAACCGGGTTTTCAAACCGGTTCGAACCCGGTTTCTGCTACTAGCCGTTTTTTTGTCAAAATTTGATTTTTTCTAGCCGTTTGTGACCGTTTTTTTGTGCTTTTTTTTTTACCATTTTGTCATTCCAAATTTACTATAAGTATGAGGTTAATCACACAATTCTAACTCTCTCAAAACACTCTCAGAGCTCTAAAAACGCAAAAAATAAGTTCGAAAAACGTTAGAAAAATTCTCGAAAAATCATCAACAATCAAATGGCAACTCAAAGCTCTACCGCTTCCACCGGTTTCGGTTCCTCAAGCGAAAGAACGATTGTAGAGGTTCTCGAAACAACCCGAAACAAAAACGTTTGGTGTCATTTCCGTTTGGTGAAACTGTCGGATGGCGATAAGATGGCGTATTGTAATCATTGCGGCAATTTTTTGAAAAGTGATTCCAACTCGACGTTGAAGAATCACATCGAAAAGCATTGCAAAGTACTCAACAAAGCTTCGGAAGCGGGTCAATCATCGATGGGTGAAGACGGGAGTATTTTTGTATATTCGGTGAAGCGGATGCGTCAAGAGTTTGCGGGTTATGTGATTCAATCCGCATTGCCATTCAATCACTTCGACAACCCTCGATTCACTAGGGTGGTTCAAAGGTGTCTCCAACAGCGATATACTCACGTAAGGTCGTCATACTCTTAGAAGTGATTGTTTGAAAATATGGAAAAAAGGTAAAATAATGGTAATAAAAGGTTTTGAAACGTTAAATACAAATGTAAACTTAACAACCGATGTTTGGTCGGCTCCCCGGAATTTGTCCGATTCATACCTTTGTGTTACCGCACATTGGTGTGATCCCGAATCGTGGCAAATGATGAAGAGGGTTATTTCTTTTGACCAATTTCTTTATCCTCACACGGGTCAAAACTTATTTCATATGTTACGGGATGTTTTACAAAGGTATAATTTGGAAGAAAAAGTGTTTTCAATGACATTTGATAATGCGAGTAATAATGCAAACGCGGCGGGTAAACTAAAACTAAAATACAAACCACCAATGAACGGTGACTTTTATCATAGTCGCTGCGTTGCACACATTATAAATTTGGTTGTGCAAGCCGGACTAGAAGTCACCGAAGTAAAAAACGCCATAAGCTCTTATAGACAAATGTTAGACGATATATTTTCAAATCACAAAAGTAGATACAAGGGATATATAAAAGTGTGTAAGGAATCGAATTCCGTCTTTTTGGCCCCTAATTGGGATGTTCCCACAAGATGAAATTCGACTTACAATATGCTTGTATGTGGTTTACGCCAACAAAGTACTTTAACCTATTATCATGGCGAGTTAGTGGGTAAATATCGGGTTACACTATTTCAGCTTGAAAATTGGGATATTATTCATAAACTAAGCCAATTGCTCAAAGTTTTAAAAACTGCAACAACTTTATTATCGGGTGTTTATTATCCCACTAGTCATTTAGTCATTAAACAAATTGTTTTTATAGTTACAAAGTTAGACGATTTTGAACATCAAGGTGGATTGTATTTTCGAATGGTAATCCCCATGAAGAAAAAATGAGAAAATATTTTTCTACATTGTCACCTTTAATTACCATTTCCCCCGCATTAAACACGTGTTTGAACAAAATTTGGGGTGGAACATCTAATGCGAAATTTTTTTACAAAATTGGATATTGTTATTGACCCATTATATGCAGATAACGGCATAGCCGAATTTGATAAATCTTTTAAAGGGTTATTTGGGGTTTATTCTATGTCGTCGACCTATGAAAACTATACTTAAACGTGCTAGGGGTGATGGGGATGACCAAACAAATACCGAATATGGGAGGTATACAAGAACCGATTTTTTAGCCACTATGGGAGTTGAATAATTCTCCAACTTTGAGGTTTTGGCTTGGTGGAGAGCACGGGAATCTCAATTTTCCCGTTCTAGCCGCCATGGCCAAAGATCTACTAACCGTCCAAGCTTCTTCGGTAGCTTCGGAAACCGCTTTTTCTCCTAGTGGTAGGATATTATCTTTACGAAGAACAAGACTCACACCGGCGGCATTGGAGATGTGCATTTGCTTGAAGGATTACTTAGACGCGGCCGCACGTACACAAGACCACTAAAATCTTGAAGGCGAACTAGAATATGAATGTGAAGTACTCGATGTCGAGGTGAAAGAAGGAGTTGTAATATCACTTTCCGATGAAGAAATCGCTATCGATGAAGCTACCCGAGCATCTAGCTCCGAAAATGAACCCGTTGAAGATGACTTTATTGAAGTAGACGAAGATTAAGAATGAAGAAATCAATTTCAAATTTTCAATGTTATCAGTTACATTCATATTAAAAATAGTATTTTTTTTTCAAACATTTTTATTCCGATTATCGTAATATTAAGGTTATGAAGATGTATTCAAGTTTTTTTTAGTACAAGACAACGTTTAGGTATGATGCAAAGTTCGTTTAATAAAAGTTGAAGTTTAACGTGTTTTTTCAACTTACGCTTTTTTTCCCCAATGTTATTAGTTACATTTCTAATAAAAAAAAAAATATTACTTTTTCACACGTTTTGTTTAATAATTATAGAAATATTAAGCTTTGAAAATGTGTTTCAAGTTTTTTTAGTTGAATACAACGTTTATGTATGATGTGTGTCAAGAATGTTTTTTAAAAAGTCGAATTTTAACGTGTTTTACAAGTTACCTTTTTTTTATTTTATTAAATACTAAAAACCGATTTTTAACCTGGTTTTCAACCCGACCCCAAACCAGTTCCACCGGGTTTACCCTTTCGACCACCAAAACCCGACTAAAAACCGAACCGTTTTTGTCAAACCCGAAAGGCCTGTATGGCTTGACTGGGTCGGGGGTACAAGAGTAGCTGGGGTGTCTGGGGTGAACATATATGGGGCCTGCGGTGGTGGATAATAATAAACTGGACTCATGGAATAGTTTTGAAAAAAAAGATTAAAAACTACATATAGTTATAAAAAACAAGAATCACAGAACCTACCATCAAAGCTTTCCGCAATCCCATGAACAGCAATCGATAACCGAACAACGTTTGTTATTCAAATTATCTTATAGATTTTCAGATTGGACTTTCCAAGCCAAACCACTAGGACTAAAATTATAAACCGTGAGATAACAAGACCTGTAACGTTCCTTGAATTCTTCGAAAATTATTAACTAAGCAATGGATCTCTCGACAGCGATACAGAAACTTCAATTCAAGTAGAAATGTACAACAATTCGCAAAGTGATGAGAGTGAACTAACAATGTTTTTATTACTAGGACAAAATAGGATACCATATCTACAATGTTTGTATTACATGGTTTATGGTCCGCAATTTAACCAACAACAATGAAAAAAGTCTCATGAGCGTGTCACATCCCGGTTCATTGTTTTATAATCAACAAAGCATAATATAACAAAGAATTCTAGACTGGGCCGGTTCTTAGTGCGTGGTCCAAATCACTAATCAAGTCCCTTACATCTTCGATTCCAACAGAGATACGGATAAGATCTTCAGTTAAACCTCTGGCCTCGCGAACTTCTGCTGGTATAGATGCATGGGACATGAAGCATGGCATGCTTATTAACGATTTTACACTCCCTGCCAAAAAGGAAAGCATGGTCAAGCCTCAAACTTTTGTAATTTACTCGAACTTATATCCAAATTATCAACAAAATATGCCAAGCTTGTGACAATGTAATAAGGTTATTCCGTTGTTTTGATGAAGAAAATATAATAATATTAAGAGGAAAATCGATTTACCAAAACTAACAGTTATGCCAAAGTACTTGGTAGTTTCCACTATGTGTTTGGAGAGAGCTAACGACCCTGTTAAGAAACTCAGAACAGATCCCGCTCCATCCGCCTGCATAACAACATCGTTTTGTTACTTACTTCACCATTCTCAAAAGAAACATTATAAGTTATTTAGTCTCTATAATTGGTACTCCTTTATCCCTAGGAACTTCACAAATTTAAGAAAAAAGCTGATACTTTTGCTTTTTGTACTTCAAAGACAATAATACAATCAGTAATATTGTTTAAGAAACAAAAAATAAGATACAGGTTCGATAGTGGCCTCCTAAAAGTAAACCGATATACTAATGGGAATGAAATTTCGATGGTTCTTTCATATCTGTTTATGGATAACTGCCTAACTTCCTTCATAGGAACGAGATTTTGATGGTTCAACCATCGACTCTCGAATCAAATAATAATGGGACAATAGTTTTTTCAAAAACTCGAAAGTTCAGTCGAGGCCAATCAACTTCAGTGCATCAAAGACCTCACAATTACCCCAATTTGATGTCCCCGTCGACCACTTAACCTCTGTAACATTACTACTTTGCCCTTTCTCGTGTAATCAGCTCTTCCATAAGCTGGAATATCAACGTGTTCGATTCCAAGTAATATTATATTAAGTGCAACTTACTCTCATGGTGATTGAATAAAACACTTTTTTTCTTTATTTGGCGGACCAAGCCTAACCTAGTTGTTATCCTCGGTGTTTACATGTTACAACATGTTCTATATTATAATGGACTTGGGTGTAGATGTTGGCAGAACGTAAGCCTTAAAGCATTGTTGAACACCCCAAGTCATTGAATAAAAGCAACGTACTTTCACAAAAGTATCCGTTTATACAATGCACTTATTTTACACGTTCAGTGACTTAGGTGTACAAATAAAGTAGGAGTTTGCATGAAACAGTACATTTATAAAGCAAGTTGCTATACATGCCATTATCCTACCTAAAAACTGGAATATTTTAACTATAGTACCCAAGACCAAATTACGAGTTAGGACATATGACCTAAGAAAGAGCATAGAAAATCTGAAAGTAACCATAAAGGTAAAAGCAAACTGATTCCGAACCCTCATAATTAAAAAGTAAATACCTGAGAGAAGTGTAATGAGCGTCCAGGATGGGTAGGAAGGCCAGCATAATTAACTTGCTTTACGAGGGGATGAGAGGAAAGAAATTCGGCTATCTTCTGTGCATTGTCCTAGCAAGGGTCACACAACATTCAAATGAGATACCATACAATGGGGAAAGACATTCTTTATCTACTAAGAATCCATTCAGCACAACCAAAACATAAATAATTGTCCGTGTTTCTGCATAACCTGACAATCTCGTTTAAAAACACGATGTGGAACATTGTTACAATACTCACTGAAACAGAGCTTATTTCGAGGTAAATATGCGATGAAGAGCTCAGCTATCATTCATAGAGCTTTAGCATTTTTATAATAGAACATGATCTCAGCCAGCAAATATTAGACATTCAGATTGGACATGATTATTTGAATATGCAAAATTCTCTCGAAGAGTGTTATTTCAATAGATCAGCCAAGAACATACAGGTCCGTCCTTACCAATTATTAAATGCCTGATATACAAAAAAATAGCCCCTATTCTTTAACGCCAGTTAAGTTGGAACAAGTACGTTAAAGGTGTGGTTTAGTTTAGCCAAGGTTTCCCGCAATTCAAGTTGGCTACATTTGGCCAAAACTGGTTCAGTCTAATGTATTGTTCGCTTTGGTTATGGTAAAGTTTTCTGTTAACATGATTGCGAGTTCATATATACATCCAAATTAAACTATCTATCCCCTAGCGGAGACTTCCAATTCTCTATTCTGCTATAGTTATCATTCTTTACCAGCACCAAAGTGTCTGGTGAAGGACGACTGGCGTAAACAGTGTTCTGTAAAGTGAGTCACATAGTTGGTGGCCAATTAAGTGGCATATGTGTAGGTAAAGGATTAGGCAACACGTTTTGTTCTAAGTGTTGGATTCAATATCGTGTATATTTATTTGGCTATTGGGTGGCAATTAAGCAGTCTAAGTAGATATTATGAGCGCTAATCGAGTCAAGCTGACTACTTGACGTTTATAAAGTTTAAGCTCACGTTCAGTACACTATTTCTCTCCCAGATTCAAATCGAGTACCCTCTAACTTTAGAAGTAGGTCATAGCTAGTCACACCTTTCTTTGTTCATGATTTAGCGAACAACAAAGACTTATTGTACGTAATTTAATCATATAATGATGAAAAGAACAAAAGTAACTGTAAGTTTACTGTAAATGTGAATTAGGTATATATTATACACCTAAATATTCGTTTGCTTGGTTAAGATATTCCCTGGCAATCTATTCATTCCCTAAAAACGTAATCAAACCCCAAAAATTGAAGATTTAGTATATAATCTAGTAGGATAGGTACTACGAAATATTACTTGTTGCTTCTCGACACGTACGGCCATTGTCTTGATGCCTCGTAAACAAATCCAACAATCAAAAGGTGCCAGCCCAGAGCCTTCAGCATTTTGTAGAAAATATAATTCTTTTGCTAGCCTATTTAAATAGAAAGACAAAAGTTTTTCATAAGCAATCTGATTCTTGTATACATTTTGTTGTAACAAACGCAGTTTTATGCTGGTGAAAAATTTTCAAATAAATTGAAGGGACAATCACAATATATACAGACCTTTCCCCTTTTACAGCAAGCACTCCAGCCATCACATCACTGTGTCCAGCAATAAACTTTGTAGCCGAGTGCATCACAATGTCTAAATAAGCACGACCGGAATTACTTTTAAACATAGAAAGAAACTTATAAATTTCCATTAAATAAAAACATAATAATTTAAGCACCTGCCCCGAGTTCCAAGGGTCGAGACAATACAGGAGACATAATACTATTATCTACCAATAAAAGAGCACCATTCGCATGAGCGATCTCTGCTATTTTCTGCAATGAATAGTCATCAGTCCTTTTATGTAACAACAATCAAAACAGAGAGCAAATTCAACTTTATATAGAGCTTACACGAATATCAGAAATCTGTATTCGGGGATTGGTTGGACTCTCTAACCATACTAGCTTAGTTTTGGGGCCCATTGCGGCAGCAACTGCATCTAAGTTAGTAGTGTCCACTCGCCTTCAAATAAGGTTTTTATGTATTACAAATTTATGGTTATACACTTATACAAATTTAATACTTGTAATTTCAAATATATGTACTAACTTAGCCACGACTCCAGTCCTAGGAACCACTTGTGATAGTAATCGATCAGAACCACCATAAATGTCCTCCGCAGCAACAATTTCATCACCTACAAAGACAATGATCCTATCATCATTATACGTATAACATTGATTGACTAATCATATACAAACAACAAAGTTTATTTTATGTTTACCGGTTTCTACTAGACGGCTGACTGCAGCTAAAGCAGCCATTCCACTGGTATAGCAAAATGCCCGATCAGCTTTATCAAGTTTTGCCAGGAGACTGAAAATATGAAACGAGAAAATAATGTTAAAAAAAAATTACTAAAGAAATACAAGTTTTAAAGTCAGTGACATAGAAGCATAAACCTTTCAAGCATATCACGTGTGGGATTGCCACTTCTAGTGTAATCATAAGGGCCATTTACAGTTGCCGAAGGCTGCAAAAAGACAAATAAAAGAATTTAATTCATAACGCTTATAACCGAACATAGTGATCTTTTCATAAGCCTCGTAACTAAAACAACATTATGCTAAAGCAAGGTTAACCTGTTTAAAAGTAGCTGTCTGATATAACGGTGTGCTCATGGCACCATAAGGATCAAAGTTATTCTCGAAATTCATCAATATGGTTGAAACACTCGGCTCCCTAACTTCCGTCTCCACACTCAAATCTACCATAAAATCAACCTTAAAAGAGAAATGTAATAAATAGATAAATAAAATCATAAAAAGTACCATCAAAGGTGTCCGCGATGCCGTCAACGACAGCGGATGCTCTCACATCCATCTTATCCTCCCTTAAACAACTCACCACCAATTTTCCACTAACCAAACCCGAACTACGTCCACGTGTACAATCAAAACTAGCAATCCCCTAATATATTGAATTACATTAAAATGAGTATGAATTAAAATGAAATAGAAATGTAAATTGAAAAAGTGAAAGTGTTTACTGGGAGATTGTGGTTAAGTTGACAAGATGATTGAGGTGTGAATAACGCCGACGATGATGATGAACTTAGTGAAGCAGCAGCAGCCATTGTTGGTTGTATATTTGGATTTTGTTGAATTCAGCCGCTGAAATGTATATCTAATAAAACGGGTTGACCCGGACGAACAGTTACGTATTTTTGCCATTTTATATTGAAAAATGATGGAAAGTCATTTTTAATTTGTAGCTTATTTTTTAGACTTATATGTTATTTTTTTTTTATTTTTGTTAGTGACAAAAAGTGAATCGAAAATTTTACTTATAAATAGCAAGTCTATTTTGGTAATTGTAAGGATTACACTTGCAATTTCGTTAAACCACATTACCAAAGGTAGGACTTGTGCTATGCGCAATTTACCGTTATTGTTATAAGTGTATAAGATTAGACATGTTTGATATTTTTGATAAATTATATTTAACAAGATTTATTTGTTTATGGTTTGTAACGGAGATAACCAATAATAGACGAATATTGAAGTGTTTACATGTAAATTTTGTATTATAGTTAAGTTAACACTAGTAATAGTAGATAAATATTAAATAGGATGAAGAAATGAACATATAAATGTTTGAAAATGATTTGTGAAAAAGAAATGAATTGAAATATACTCAAGTTGCAAATCTCTTAATATCTATATTCGTTGGACCAAGTTTTTCAACCCAAACATAACTAACTAATTTAAGATGCAGGTCTAGATACACGAAAAACAGCAATCTATTCAAGATAAATGATTAAATATTAAGTTTAAATTGTATTCATAATCAAATTTATGATTCATTTGTTATTTCAACTATCTACCAATAATATATAGTTTCATTATCCCGAAAGTTATCATATTCCGTGCATAATTAGAGTAGCATATGAATATTAAATAAAACGAAGGTATAAACACATACAATCATTTTACATGACGAGACTGGATTTTGTGGATGTAAACCCTACTAGCTTGAGAATTGAAATGCGTCAGGTCTGGTCATTAAGTGAAATTTTCAAGCCAAACTACTAGTACAAAAATTACGGACCATGATTACAATATAACAAGACATGGCTAGTCAAGCGTTTCCATAACTGGCTAACGTTATCAACTTTCTTGTTTAATTTTAAAGCAGTGAACACATACATCCTTGTCTTGAATCAATGTTTTCCTTACATGAATTACAACAAAAGAAATCCAGCACGAGGTCGAGAGAACCTCGCTCATTAACTCCATTATTTACCTGAAACAAACAAATCAAACTTTAGCATAAAAGTTTATGTCATCTAATCGCATTAACATAAACCATCGATTACCATTTCAAACTAATCAAGTGCAGGTTTCTCATGCCTAACAGTATGCCTCTACGCGAACTTTGATTATAAAACACGCAGTTTACTTGTCTAAAACCTGATTCGTAGACAATATATATACAGGAAAGCTCACCTTCGTCTAGACCTTGTAACTCTCACGCTGGAGACATGAGAATCAGACTTCTCGGTAGTAGTAGTACTACTACTATTACTTTTCTTGGCTCTCTGTTTCGCAGTTCCTGTAAGAAGATCACCAGAAACTTGTGACCATGATTTAAGAACAGCATTTATCATAGTATTACACGGAAAAGCATTAAAAAGTTGAACTACCTTTTGGAATGACTCGAGGGGATTGGACTTCATCATCATCAGGTGCTTCGGACTGAATCACCTGACTAGAAGCATGTGAAGATTCTTCAAATTCATCCACTGGTTTTGAAGCACATTCGTTACTAGACACATCAGGTGTTTCATCTACCGAGGGATCCATAACCTCACCATCTGTACCATATTCAAACAAAGCAAGATTTGGGCATTTTTAGCAAACAATCATTACAAACTTTTTATTTAAGTTCATCTTTATTGATACAAACCTTCAGCAGTTTCAGACTCGGCACTTTGCTCTTCAATATTCGTATCAAGCTTAATGTTTTTGATGGCATCAGCTTTCTGTTGATGAGCAGCTGCATTTCTTGCTGTAACTTCCTGTTCCTTTTTATCAATGTGAAACTGGCTGATTTTCCCCTCAAACTCATCGATGCAAGATTTAAGTTCTGGTTTGGCAAACTTTTTACCCTAAAGAGAGATATAAAAGCACAATATATAAATTATGTTTACGGAAATATTAAAACATAAATAGTGGATATACATAGGCTATAGTATTTACCTTGTTTATTATGCTTCTAAAATGCTCCATCACGGCTTCATTGGATAAAACGTGCTCATAAACTTTAAATAACTCTATCAACTTCTTAATGCCTTTGTCAGTAAACGAAAGTTGCGCGAGACAATATGATATGTTTTCCCACTGCCTGGCATCTGTACATAAAATAAACTCTTGTACTTTCATATAATTTGTTCATACTATTCTTGCGAGCTAACAATAGAATACGATAAAACTTTACCTGTGACACCATTAAATCTCTGGCATAGTTTTTCAACAAGAGCTTCCATTTGCTTGTCCTGAAAAATCAAAAAAAATCATGTTAAAAGTTAACTTTAAACCTAATAACCGATGCAACAAAAACCGAGTTACTTTTACCTTCTTGATTGAGCCGATCAAAAATTGCATGATGTTAAAGAAAGATTCTCTTTTCAATTCCTGGTTTGATAGCTTGCCAAGTATATCCGGCAATAGATTATATATTGGATTATTACCTGAAACATAAGAAGAGTGATTAAGTTAATAAGGAAATACTTGTGAGGGTGCAGTTAGCATTACACCATTTACCCTTCTTTGACAGCTCATGGAAAAAAAGTTTAGCAAGATTAGAAATCCTTTCATCTTCGTCTTCTAATCGCATTGCCATCTCATTTATATGGCCTTTAACCTAACAAATAAAAGGCCGTATTCAGAACCAACATATAGTTACAAATATAGAGTTTTGACAAAAATAATTAGCGAGCTTCTCTAACCTTCATCATGTCATTAAGAATGAGATGAGAGAGAACTAAAACAGCATTCTTCCTGACAGAAAGTGAAGGATCATGCAGCCTGGAGTACATCTTCTCTGTCCAAGGTTCTAAAAGATTAGGAAAGCGAACGGCCAGATCACCAAGAGCAATTGTACAGTTGGACCGAACAGTTTCCGATGGTGCACTCTCGACAACAGTGAAAAGAACCTGCAGATTTGCCTCGCTGGCAAGATCACAGTTTTTTAGTAATTAAGAAAGAGAAACAAAGAGTAACAGAAAAGTCCTACCAAAAATCAGCATCAATAATCATCAATCGGCACAGGGCCAACATTCCAGATGCCTGTAACTCAGGATACTAAAGTACAAAGGAAAACCACATAAGCAACTATATAAATCACATGAAAACATTAAAAAAAGGGAAGAACAATGATCACCTTCTGCATTAAACTGAAGTTTCTACACAGTCTTGACAGAAACGGCGCACAATGTCCAATCAAACTTTTTTCGGTGAGAGCACCCGAAACAATTTCTTTCTCTGCCCTCTCAGAAAGTATGTCAAGCAATGCGTCCTCAGACGCAGCAACACCTAATTCTGCATTTATACCATCCTCCTTTGGTTTACCATCGTTATTGTCAACATAATGGCCTTCTGCAGCCAGCTTTTCTTTCTTTGCTTTCTCTTTTTGAATCTTCCTAACACAAGATTCGATATATACGAGTTGATTCATGGCAACATGGCTTATAACATATATAAATCTACTTAGTTTTGAAACTCGAACTGTGGTAAGGACATTTGAGCTGCCACCATCAGTGTCGGTTTGCAACTCATCAGTTCCAAAAACGGAATTATGAGATTTTATCACCAGATCAGCTGCTAAAGTTTCGGGGGAAGGATGGATAGCATATATTGTACTGATTGCTCTATCAGCAGCAGCATACCATATATGTTCTGGAAGCCAAGATCCAGTAATCAAGCTGTCTAAAACTCCAAATACCCTGCTGCCATGATTAGTCAACAGATTTTTTTGGTCATCAGCAGATAACCTTTGAAGTGCAATACAAGCTGTTCTGGCGAGCAAAGGCTCTACCTTTGCCCACCTACCAAAACCAATATCGATAATGTCCTGTAGATGAGAACTAAGAACAGCAGCTGATGATTTTGCAGCCATGCACAATATAGAAAGAGCGCCACGACTGCGTTCTGCACTAGTTCCGCTAACATTGAAACAGAAGTAATCCCACAATGCTGAGATCTGCCACCATACACAAATATTTTTTTTAAAGTAAGAAATTGGAAAGGTATTTAATTACACTAACCAGAAAACACCCAAAAAAAAAATCGTTGACATAACTGCATGCTGCATCGTTAGAAAGTAAAATGTTGAATCACACTTCAGTAGAAAGTTTATATGATTAGGGAGTGTTTTGAATCCGTATTAAAAGTGATTATCTGATTTTAACTAATCATAATCGGATAATCAGATGTAATAACAGCCTATAAGAAATAGCTTTTGGATTTGCTTGTGTTGTTTTAGTATTAAAAAAATTATTATTTAAAAACTTATCAGGTAAAATGACCAAAAAAAAGGCATTCATAAATATTGGTGGTGAAAACAATGAGAAAAGTGAATATACATTAAAAATCTTTCGGGTTAAATGAGGGGTATTATAGCAATATACTTTTTGCCTTGGATAATCCGTTTTGTTGCAGATACTCTTAAACCAATTTCTTTACCACAAAATAATTAGGATAAGCTGAATCAGTTTAGCTATGTCCAAATGCTAGAAATTAGTTATCAGCAACTTGAAAATACAATCATATAATTACTTTCAAAAACCGAATAAGCGATTAGCCAGTTTAGTAACTAGAGTCATACCGTACTAGCAGAGATATCCCCTTTAGACACCAATGCCCCAATAATAAACTCCAATGCAGCAAGGTCTCCAATGTTTGAATCAGTAGCAAGAGTTATGAGATTTTTAGCAGTTTCAATTGGACTCTTCGTTACGTAAATTGTTACAAATGCATTCTCCACAGCTTCAAAAATAGATTTGTCTTGAGAAAATACCTTCACACATAATTAAAAAAAAAAGTGTTAGGATATGAATAAAAAGTAATTATACATAATTCAGGAAAAGTATAAAGCATCGATGCATCACCAATGGCAACATCTTTCTAAGGCAAGCTTCTGCTCCGTCAATCTGGAATTGTTTGCACCTCATCAGCAATAAAATTGTGTTTTCAACATCCGTTGCTGATGATGAAGCCATTAATTGAACAAGGGTTGGCATGGTGTCAGATATACATTTGGAAAATCTCAAACCCGCCTCAAGTGATGCAATTAAAGTCCTGGTTTGCTCCAAATTGCCAACATCTGGTACCGAACTATCCATTTGAGTACCGTTTTCATCCTCCTGAGGCTGACAGCTGTCAGGCAAACTATCATTCTGCTCCTTAGGAACTCCAGCGTTGTCATCAACTATATCACCGTCTTCATTTCCAGTGTCACTATCCAATGGTGGTTCATCCAAATCATTTTCTGATGGCCCATTTGGTTCTAGTTCATTTAACTTCTTTGTGTACTGCTTTAATGTTGCTTCAAAGGAAGCTATACGCAGTTGTGGCCCAAATGGGTTATGTTGCAACATCATGATGAGTAAAGTCAGTGCATATTTTCTAACTATCGCACTCTTATCCTCCAATCTCCCAGCCGCTACTATAGCAACTTCATTCCATAAGCCAATGGATACAGTATGCTCTTCACATAGTTCGGCCCATACTTGTAGTACACGACTTCTAGTATATGCGGAAACGTCTCTAGCACGTTCTAGAAGGATTTCCAACATAGCCTGCTTGGTCCTAAGACGAATAGACTTTGAACTTACTTCACCCTCAATATCATTAAAGGCTTTTGCCACTAACTTACCCAACACTCCAACAAGAGCATTCCTTATCTTGTATGACTCTCCACCAAAATGGGGAACTAATAAACCAATGTTGGTTGAAATTAACTTTGGCATTCGATCAGCAAGCTCGACAAGAAACCGTCCAATATTTTCAGCTCCAACAGTATCTTTCACATAATCTTTCGGGTTAGTTCTCCCTATTTCTCTAATAAGAGAGATGGACAGACTTCCATCAGAATACTTTTTCTCTGCCAAAGCAGCAGCATCAGCCAAGTGTACGACAATAAAATCATGTTTATGAAGTAAGTGAAGTATCGAAGCACAAGATTGCGCCAAATAGTGGTATTTGGTTGCACAAGTTCCAATGATACGACATAAAGCTTCCTTTGCATCGGCATCTTTCAACAGTGTTGGATTCTCACACATTAAAAGCGAATTGCTACAACATCCAAAATCATGCATATGTAATTAACATAAAACTTCATTTGTTAGAAACATATATTTAAGTTAATCAGAATACTACTGTAATGATACCCAACATACCTCACAACGAAAGACAAATAATTTTCGTCTGGGTCTGAAGAGCCAAAGAGCAATGAGAGGTTGATATCCAAAGAATTTGCGATTAAAATTAGTATACGTCCCCTCTGGGCCTCCCAATTCCATGAGCTAATAAGAGGTTTCTTCCTGCCAGTTTGCGGCACCTGAAAGAAAAAGTTGTTAATCTTATCATCACAACATTCTTAACAAATGCTCATAAATCCTATAAACGTTTATCAATTACCATTACAGATATCATACACAACATTTTCCTACATATATTGTGTGTTTCTTTTGTACATGCTATATATCTAATGAAGTTTATCGATAAGGTCTTAAGTAAATTTAGTATACCAGTATACCCATGAAATAACCTGATTATATTTTCAGCGTTACTCCTTCCACCTCGAGAAACATATTTCTTGTTTGACAAATTTAGAGAAAAAAAACATTTTTCTGACCCGATATTGACACGAGCTCATCAAATATCAAATATCTAAAACATAACTAACTAAATTAAAAGAATAAGAACATGTTACAAACCGCAACTTAATTAACTTCAAACTATGTATCTCGGTTTCTTGTTCAAAAAGCAAACATAGATCTAAGAGTCTATAAACGGCCACTAGTCCACTACTAAAGTTAATATAAAAGGGAATATCGTTTCTCGTTTTCTCCTATATTCAGTTACACGGTAAAATTCTAATATTAAGCAATAAACAGCATCAATAACACAATCAGCTATTAGTAAGAGAGACAAAAATACGTACTTTGGTAGCGTTGCTAGAACCACTGTTTGATTCCTGTAAGAGAACAACATGGACAAGAAAGAACGTATATATCTTAAACGCATTCCGATGCGAATTAACTCGCTCAAGCACTCTACTCCCATCACCACTCTCCCTCTCACCTCCAACTCTAAAAAGCGAATCAATATTCGGAAGCAAAACACTAAAGTTTGACCGAAGACTCTCGACTAAATTCAACTTACAACCAGGAGTCAAGTTACCAAAACACTTAACCAACGAGTAAATCCTATCGAATACGTCTTGCTCTTCGACACAAAACAGCTCCTTATCAGACAAATCAAATGACACACCTGTAATTAAATTTTGAAAGTATTAATTTTAAATTTTTTAAATTTTAAATTTTTTTTAAAATTGTTAAAATTGAAGTTACCTTTGACGAATTCTTCGAGATCTGAAGGACGGAGAGAGGAAATGGAAGTAGGATTTTGGACGGAGAGATGGCCGGAATCGTCGCCGGAGTCTTGTTCTAGGGAAAGTAGGTTTTGCGGGAAAAAGAATGCCGGAGACATTTGAAAGTTAGGGTTCCGGTGAAATTTTGAAAGAAATGAGATATTTCTGTTCTGTTCTGTGTGATTGATTTCAAATTTGGGGGAATTTGAAATCAGAGGCTCTTTTGATGAGCGGGAAATGAAATTCGGAGGTAAAGTTACGGAAACAATGTTTGGCTAATTGCAACTTCGTTAATATTTCGATTACGATTTTACGATCTTATTTACCAAAAACAATCTCGATTTTGTATATAATCTAAAAGCATAGGATCTTAGCAAATTCTTGATTACGATTTTAAAATCTTAGAATCTTTGAAATATCCGATCTAATCCTACTTTTTCTTAAATTTGAGAACTGTAAAAACTATAAATAACATAACTTTATTAAAATAAATCAAAAAAATAAATCGTCTAATCTGTTAAAACACTTAAAAAGATAATTTTTCAAAAATATTTTAATTCATTCAACGGATACATATAGATCAAAATCTTTATTAACTCCATTAAGTAAGTAATTTGTATCTATATGAATTTTATTTCCTCTTTTTTATCTAGTCTATACTACTATATAATGCATTTGGTCTATTTTGATTTAAATAAATTAAGTTTAAGGAGATGAGATTTTGATTGTTTATTTCATTAAGATTAATCTATACCGTATAATGTAAAACTTACAAATTATTAAACACATTTTTTGTAACGATAACGGTTTAAATGATTACTAAGTGATAAATAGACAACATAAATGCAAACTCTATTTCTATAACATGTATTCAAGAATAACTTTAATATTTTTAAATATCAAGCATAAAAATAATTAAATTAGCAAGCTTAGGACCTAAGTTATGGAATATGGTCGGTGATGCTTGTGACGGTTATAATTTTTTAACTACGGTGATCAAATGATTTTTGATATATGAACGTTCGTATTTGTAACTCCTACAATCACTTGCCATTGAAGTTGACAAGAACAGGTTCCCCATATTTGATATTGTCAACGCGATGCGTAGCTCGGATACGTTGCTAGTTAAATATCAAGCAATCAATGATTTTGACATATTATTAGCAATTATATGAATTAGATATTACATAATATGATAAAAACTATTTTAATAGAATCTTACGATCTTACGATTCGGTCTTGACAAAATCGATCTCATATAAGAAGTCGATCTTAACAACCTTGCTAATCTAATAATAAAATAATCATTCTTTTAAAGTCATTAACTAACTCTCTACATTTTAATATAATCCCAAATATGTCCTTTAATAAATAATTAAATAATTTATCTCTTATCAATTTTATCTTTATTTTTGAGACGAATTGTGTCGGTTTACAATGAACAAGCTAAGGGGTACGGATATGTGGAGAGAAACAAGGAGTCCCCGAATAGCAAGTTCACGGCAATGAGTGTCGCGGTAAATAATTTTATAGGCCACCATTCGGAGGCTTTACGACTTCGGGATAGCGGGTCCGACGATTCAAAGGTTCTAGAGGCGGCACATGAAATGTACTTTGACACGGAGAGTTGGTCTTTTAGGCATACGACGGTGTGGGAAGTTTGGAGAGAACATAGCAGATGACGTGTTTTTACCAAAATAGAAACTCCAATTACCACCGTCAACCTTGAAGACATGGATATTTCGGATGATATTTTCACGGATGATCATCAAGAACGACCTCGCGGAAAACAAAGAGGAAGTAAAAGAAAATAATCATCCGATGCATCCGAAAAGGTACAATCATCTTCGTCGTCGACGTTTTGTGGAGTAATCGTCGCACAATTAAAGAAAATTTCAAAAAAAAAAAAAATATCACCAAAACAAAAAAACACTCCTAGTCCAAAAAGAGGCGGCTCTCGTCTAAAAAGAGGCGGCTTATACAAGTGCAAGAAGAGACGATATGTTGTTTTTTCAACAAAGCAGGAAGGGGTTACCACAAACACAAACAAAGTGAATCGAGACCGAAAAAATAAAAATCTGTCACACCCCGCTAAAGCGGAACGCAGGATGTGAAGAGCAATAGCATTCGATACACAAGATATAGATAAACGCCAAATGTCATTAAAGGAAAAACATAGTATTCAAGGTTTACAAGGTTTTAAACAAAGTTACATATCCGAATTACAAAATGGGGTGTTCAACCAAACCACCCAAACCCATCCCGTTCTTGAAGTCATTCGCCCCCAACAGCATAAGTCATCAGCTAGCTTACTCGTTACCTGAAAATACGAGTCAAGTGTTAACTACGGGAGACGTAGTTAGTGAGCTACAAGTTTAAGTAAAAGCATAAGTTTTCAAATTGTAATCGCATAACCATGCATAGAGTATCGCATCCAAAATAGTTATCACATAAAAATGTATAGAGTATAGCATTTGTGTTTATAGGCATTGACCACATAGCGCGACTATGTGACAATCCTAAGTTTTGCCCAATGATCGTTGCTAAGCCTAAAGCCTACCCATTTAGTATTATGCACCATCGTTATAAGTCGTTGTGGTGAGGGTCAATCTACCCTAATAGCGCTATCCATATCTACTAACGGTCCTTTCCAAAGGGATTAATAGCAACTAATGTCCTTGGTAGTTTTCGGGAGTTTTCAATGGTTTCTCACGTCCATGTTGTACAAAGTCCGCAACATGACGATCGATTGTTTTAGTCATTGGCAATTATAGCTTTCGTGTCCTCGACATTGTTGGCAAAACCCTCAACAATGCCGGCAAAATAGTTATTCGTTTTAGTATTCAAAATATCAAAGTATTCCATAATAACTTTCAAAGTATACAAGTGTTTTCGTATTAGCAATGCATATCAAATCGTTTTCATAATAGTTTCCGAGTAACAAAGCGTTTCACAATAGTTTTCGAGTAACAAATAGTTTTCGTTTAGCATTCAAGTAGTAAAGCGTTTTTCAGCTTAAATATAGTTAAGCCTAAGACTCGCATTTCACCCCAAAAAGTATTAAAAGCGTTTAAAGAGTAGGGGTTTGTAACTCACTGTTTGCGAAGATAATCGTAAGCGGGAACGGTCGGAACGCGTGTCGGGAATCACCGAAAGCCTAATAATACCAAGTTTTGTTCGAGTGTTATTACGTTATGGTAATAATATAATAGATAGTTTTTCGTTAAACTTTAAGTGTCAAAGTCCAATTTGTCCGAAAATCGTCCGTAGCGGTTATCGTTTTGTTTTAGTCCAAAAGTCCAAAATTAGCGTTTTTATTAATATGACATGTATAATTAGGTCGCTGAAGTGGTTTGGAATTTCTAATGAAATTTGGGCAGCGCTTCCGCGCCCAAATTTCACTTCCAAAAATTCCAAAGTCACTTTCCCGCTCACAAATCACATATATCACATAATCATATTTAAACATGTTCTTATTATCATATCAAATCCATTAAAAGTCACCAATGTTATTGTTTTATCCAAAATCAGTCATATATATTAAGTCTTAAAAGTCAGAATGTGTAACCAAGCTTCAAACGGCCAAAACGACGATTTTCGGGAAGGACAGCAGGCCGGTGCTGCGCACCTAAGCATAGGTGCTGCGCACCTGCCCTGCTGTTCTTCCATTTTTCGAGTTTTTCTTGCAAAATCGTTTATGTAAGTGATAGATCTTGACATGCAATCGGTATAAACCTTATTAATCATCATTTTATCAGTTTATAAGTAACTTTTAACCATAAATTTGAAGATCTAAGCATCATTTTGATATAAACCCGTTTTTTTTTTGAATAAAAATGGTTATAAAACTTCATCAAAACTCATTTTTAGTTACTAGATCATACATGCAATTAGATATTTGTGTATTAAACAATGGAGAAAAGTGATTTTACCCAAAGAAAGTGTATGGATGATGTTTTAGATGAGTTTTGAGCTCCAAAAGTGTAGAAAACGTTATGAAACCGGAATAGCTTTGATTCCCTTGCTTCCTCTTGTTGTTAGAACGATTTTAAAGTGGATTTTAGTGGGTTTTGATGGCTGAATGTGGCTGTATTTGTGGTGTTCTTGAGAGAGAACTTGAGAGTGTTTTATGTATGTGTGTGTTTGTGTTTTTAGTAAATGAAAACAAAAGAAAAGAAATGGAAGCAAATGATGATAAGGAGGGTGTGGTCTGCCCAAAAATGCAGAAAACATGTGCTAAGGTCGGTTTTGATTGGGTGATGGGTTACAAAAACGAGAAGGGACTGAAAATGTAAATTTTTGAATTCTGGCAGCCGGTGCTGCGCACCGGGCCAATTTTCAGCATTTTCTGATTTTTAGTTTTTACGTTTTCGCTTCGTTGGACCTTTTTGTTAACCGAAAGTTCTTAGTTATGATACGTTGTGAACTTAGGAAAGTTCCTTAGGTGTTTTCTTGGTATTAGGACTTATATAATTTGATTCCGAAGTTGTTTTATGATTCCGATCCCGATCCGCGCTTAAAGGCTTAAAATAGAGTAACTTTCGTTTTAAGAGTTTTGCGTGAGTTACAACGAGCTTAGCTTAAGAGTCATGTCTACGTAACCACATAGCACAATAAAATTAGTTATATCGGGCATCAAATAAACACTTAGAAGTAATAAGTTAGCGTTCTCGACCTTAGTTTAGACGGTTGTCACAAAATCCAACAAAAATATGGGATAATTTAGCTTTACTATTTTTTTAGTTTTAATATTTTATATTGTTTTAATAATTTGTATTGTTTTTTATTTCAATAAAATCTTATATTTATCTTATTTAAATGTTTTAAAAAAGAAAAAAAAAACTGGGGTCCCACAAACACCCACAATCCTCATTATCACACCACCAAAAAACTCATAATCATGATTCTCAATGTCACGTCAACAAAGTAATCACAGAATCACCATAATCGTGATTATCATACCGTGTGCTCTTATCATTACGAATCGGAGTTGTTAATTGAGATCATGTTAAATTGTAAAAAATATAACAAAATTTGATTAAATTTTCACTAATAACAACAAACTTTGTTTTTTATTAAAATATTTCTAAACTTTTATTTCATTAATATTATATATTAAAATAATTTTAAAATCTCATTGAATATTAAAGTATTATATAATACTTTTGCAAACTTTTCTTAATTACATGTCTATATATAATATATTTTATAGTCCATGTTAATCGTTTTATCTTCATGTTTTCTAACATTTGAACACAATCATAATTGTTAAATTTGTAAGAGTTATGAGTCGAGTCATTTTTAACTAAAAAATACTGAGTCGGATCATGACACGGAATTTCATCGGACTCATATCATGACTCGTACTGTGACTCGTACCATAACTCGTAAATAAATTTAAATTATCTTTAAATGCAATAAAAAACACTTAATGTTAAATTATATTATATGTA
The DNA here is from genome assembly GCA_910822075.1 of Senecio squalidus. Classification (NCBI taxonomy): domain Eukaryota; kingdom Viridiplantae; phylum Streptophyta; class Magnoliopsida; order Asterales; family Asteraceae; genus Senecio; species Senecio squalidus. The sequence goes on from CAJVGC010000591.1 coordinate 17,239,343, forward strand.
TACTAGGAGCGTACTCGCGTTACGCGACGGTATCGAATAGAAAATAAGCAATAAACGATAGTTAAACACGAAAATATCAAGCACGATAATCAATAGCATCATAAAATGGGGGTAAGGTGTCGTATATGAAACAGTCATTGATATATATCTATAATGTATGAAAATATAACTTTTTTAATGGAGAATGTTTTAGTTTTGATACTACTAAGATAGTTGTATATTGATTAAGTAGTAATTAAAGATCATGTACTAATTTCTATTTATATAATTTATATAATTATTTATAAGTTACAAACTCATTTATTAAATTCATTTAATTTTTTTATTCAAAATTTGAATGGTTAAATTATTTTATAAAATGAATGGCTTGGATTTATTCTCCTTAAAATTAGTTCTTAAAACCAAAAAATCAATATACTTTATATAGTAGTATAGATTATATATTTAATATATATTTCAAATCATGACTTTTACGAGTCGAGTCACGAACCAAAATTTAAGAAAACGATTCATATCATCATTTACGATTTCGCAACTATGAATACAATAATTGATAATATCAAAAAGGTGTTTTGTCATTATTAATTAATAAATATGAAAAATAATCATTGACTTTTTTAAACGATGATATACATGATATATATGACATTTAACTATAAAAAAGAATCACGAATAAGTTCAATCTAAAAAGTGACAAGATTTTAAATTAACTATTATATATAATAACAACGTATCTGAAGTTTATTAACTTTTTCTTTTATTAAAAAACAAAATTTTGTTACATACAATAATTAGTTGGATGTCATCATCATGATCCTTAAATTAATATGTCATGTAATTTTATAATTGATTTTGTGCAAAATCTTTTGTTAGTATTACATCTCTCTGTAAAATAAATGCAAAATCTTTTGTTAGTATTACATCTCTCTGTAAAATAAACTTTAAAGAAAACCAACATATTTTTTAATTATAAAATAATTTAATTGATTATTTATTTCAAAATCATTTATATTCGGTTTATGAATTTAAAAGGAATTGTTTGTTTCGATTTATTTATCAGAACTTATAAACTAGTTTACAGGTTTGTTATTTTTTTCCGTTATATGCTTTTAAATTTAGATATGACTTACTTAGATCTTATCGAATTGAGTTTATACATTATTTAAAACATAAACTCAATTCAATAAAATAATGCTTGAGCCAAATTCAATATTTCTAGGGGGTTTATTGTTTGTTTTTTAACCGTATAATTCGAGATCGAAACTGATTTAAAATCAAAGCATTTTTAATTCGGTTTTTGGTTTGGTATTCCCATTTGAATTTGGTTTTAACTTTTTTGAAAACCCCGTAACAAATCAAACCGAATAAACCAAAACCCCAACCGTTGAACACCCCTAGACGCATCTCGAGCGAGGAATACATGGTGGGTAATGAGAGTAATTATCATTAATTGTGATTGGTACTAATCTATTATTACTTATAATTTAGAGTCGTCGGTCATCTAACGTGTGAGATATTCCAAATAGCAGAATGTTATGCATTTGAAACTACTGACTCTTTGGTTGCCCTATGTTTTAATTACCATAATGTGATTAATGGCATACTAATTATTGAGGTATAATGATATTTAAACTCCTCAGTTACCCTAAGTTAATAACACATACGTTTTTAGGTACTCTAGAAGTTGGTGGTATTAATGGCATACTAATGGCATACTAATTATTGAGGTATAATGATATTTAAACTCCTCAATTACCCTAAGTTAATAACACAAACGTTTTTAGTTACTCTAAAAGTTGGTGGTATTAATGACATACTAATTATTGAGGTATAATGATATTTAAACTGCTCAGTTACCTACGTTAATAACACAGACGTTTTTAGGTACTCCAAAAGTTAGTGGTATCCACTTGGAATCTTAATGGTTTGAACGACCATAATGTGATCAATGGCATACTAATTATTGAAGTATAATGATATTTAAACTGTTGAGTTACCCTAAGTTATCAACACAAACGTTTTTAGGTACTCCAAAGGTTGGTGGTTTTGTGTTTTTCTATATAAGTTAGTTCGCCAGAAAAGTTAATTTTGCATCAACAAGCCCCATAACTACGTACAATTATGTCTCTTTCGAAAAACATGTCTCACTCCAAGATTGGAGCCCTTGACCCAACTAGAGAAGATTGGATTGTTCATGTACGGCTTTGTAGAATGTGGGAGGCAATAAATACGAAACTCGGTGATGTCTTACTTGGCTTCTGTTTTGGCAACAGTTGATCGTCTATATACTCAATCGGGTTGGTGCTACAAGAGTTGTGGAGAGTGCAACAAAGAGTTAGTTGTAAAGGATGGTTTGTTTTTTTGTGATCTTTGCAATGACTTTTGCAAGTACCCTATGATAAGGTTGTTGTTTTGAGTTGTTTTATGTAGGGACTATTGTATTAACCTACCCAATTCCTGCCTTTTGTAATGTTTGTTTTCATTGTTGCAGGTATAGGGTCCATGTGCATGTTGTTGACGAGACAAGTGATACAATATTTACCATTTCAATTACGTGGTGGAGAAGATGTTTGATAGTTGTGCCAACAAACTGGTGAATCGAAGAGGCTTTGAGAGGGAGGTTTTGAGAAGATCGGAGCTCCAGAAAAGGTTGGCGACGGTTAACCGGCGAGAACGACTCCACACATGTTCACTGATTTGATTTTTTTTATATGAATATTCACTGATTTGATATTGGAAAAAGAAAAATAAAAGTGAGTAAATAAATGTGTTATTGTTGGAAGCTGAGTTTTATACATTCGAGGGAAACAGAAAGTAGCAGGAAATAGGCACAAACCATGTGTTTTAATTTTAGAAAGTAGCAGGTCGGCGGCGTTAAAGACACAAAACTCCCGATTCTGATCACTGTTCGTGACAAATCTCTTTAGAAATTGTCACCGCGCAACGCGCGAGAATACACCTAGTATATAATTAATGATTACTTAGTATGAGTGAATCCATCGTTACCCACTAAATTACTAAATTAGAGATAATGAGGTAATAATAGTTTTAGGGAGATTTACATTTACGTCCTTACAAAAGTTCAATATTACGTCAATGTCCTTGTAAAAATCAAAATTACGTTAATATCCTTCCAAAACATGAAAAATTCTCATATATATCCAAAATAATAAATTAATAATATTTAAATGATTTTAATATTTAAATTATTCATCTAAATATTAATTAAATGATTTTAATATTTTCAAATATCGAAGAAAATCAATAAAACCAATCTAAATGTTTATTTAAACAAATATGTCAATGAAGAATCAAATACCGAATGATCGGAGTAGATTAAATTCAATGAATAAATTGCTTTAAACATATATTACAAAACATTAATCAATCAAGACGAGCAAGTTTTGCAACCTTTATATTCTGGTTAGTGCTCAAAATTATAGAAATCAATCTTTTTTAAATCTATATTGCGAATTTATGAAATTGAGATACATTGGTTAATGTTGGATTAAACCGAACATACTTGAGTAAAAAGTTTAATTAATATTTAGATGAATAATTTAAATATTAAAATTATTTAAATATTATTAATTTATTATTTTTGATATATATGAGAATTTTTCATGTTTTAGAAGAATATTAACGTAATTTTGATTTTTACAAGGACATTGACGTAATATTAAAGTTTTGTAAGGATATAGATGTAAGTTTCCCGTAGTTTTATTAATCCATTTTATTGTATTGATGATATATTTATAAATTTATGGACTATTAATAATATAAGCATTCCTTTATGTTCCCATTAATAAGTTTTGTTTTTAACATAATAATTATTTTTTTGGAAATCATTTATGAAAATTACCTAAAAAAAAGGTTGTCTGAAAAAGTAATATTTATTATGTATTAACCATCCCCAGACACTTTTAATCATCATCAAAGCTAGCTAAGCTTCGATTTCATCATCAATGGCGGATGAGGTTGAACTCGAAGCCATGAGGGCAGATGATTACTCTTGGCATCCTTGCCAAGTCTATTTCAGGTCCCCCCCAATGCCTTTGATTTTACTGATTTTAACTTACTATTTTAAGAAACACGAGTGGGGGTTACTCTGTCGAAATTAACTGTTTTGGTTGAACATAGAATATTTTAAGAAATCGAACTTATTTTCAGCTCAAATCGGTAAGCAATTGTATCACTTAATTGTGTGTTATTGCTGTTTTTTTTAACTGGATCGGGTCCGATTTCGACATTAATTGATGATCCATGCAACCCAAACAAAATCCTAGTTTGTTGGGTGTTTGGGTAAAACTGAATGCACTTATTTTTAAGCACCAACCTTACTTATTTCAGAACGCACATATTTCATTTCGCACTTTAAAATATGCAATCCCAAAACCCCCGGGAAAGTGTTTTACTAGGCAGTTTTGTTAAGTTTGACAATAATCAATTTCTGTAAATTTCGGAGTCCGTTATGTTTAATATACAACTTATAATGCATGTTATAGCGCCTTAACAATAGTCTCGGATTTTTGGTTAAGTGTTTATACGCTAAGTTTACTAAATACAACTGATTGAATTAAGTTATTAATGTCTCATTCTCATTAATGTTTTGTTTTGGGGCATGTATTTAATTTTCGAAAAGAAAATAAGCAATGTAGGTTTTTAGTATCTTGTTATAAGTTCTTGGGGTTATCCCAGCGTTTGTTTATAACGGTCTGATTATGATAATTTGACTGCAGCCCAACTGATGGTGGTCTTGTTATAGAATATGGGAACAACGGTTTTCAAGATATATTGGTGAGTGACAAAGAAGTAATGATGAAAATTCGTGTTCGTTCTATTCCTTTACAAGAGGATGATTGTACTCGCATTAAACCAGGTGACCATGTTGTTGTCAACCAAAACTCGGCATCTGAGACGGGATTCTTTGACGCGGAGGTGGAAAAGGTGTGTTTTCTTACACGTGACTTTCATTAGTAAAATATTTATAACATGTTATGCATAGGACGTAACGTTTGACACAATTAACAGGTGATAAAGGTAAGACATTCAAAGAGGACGACTTGTAGATGTACTTTTATGATTAAATGGATTCACCGAGATCTAAATGGTGGAACGTTAACAGTTCCTTCTAGTTCAGTAATGAAATTGTCTGATAAAAGCATCAATAAGCATCCAACAATATCGGCTTTCTTAGATGCCGTCTCACCTAGTAACTCGTGTTTATCGAGTATGTCTCCACAGCTGAATCTTGCAAATGACTTTGATCTGGATCTCCATGATTTGTTGGAGAAACAAATAGAAGGAATTAAAAACTCGGTTCACGGTTCCAAGAAGAGAATCAGAGATGAGATTATGGGGTCAGAAACCGATATTTTTTCGCCAAATGTTGGAGATCCAGAAAAGGACAAAAAGTCGCCTCTGAATCCTCTAGCTGCCCGTGCAGCTCTTGCTTCTTTGATGTCAAAGTCTAATGGGATTGACGATTTCTCTGAGATTACAGCAATATCCTTGGAAACAGAAACTGTTACGAAACCAGCTAAAAATGTGAAGAAGCCACTATTCTCTACCAAAAAAGCAAAAGGCGGTGATGTTGGTACTAATGTTATGAACCCTGAAACAAAACCCCGGTTGACTCGTGCAAACGCTCAGAAGGTCGAAAGCACTCCTGATGATGTTGATGGGCAGAAACAGAGTACTGTGACTAATAGCAGCTTAACACGTTCTGTACTTCATAAAGAGGAAGAAACCGTAGCTATTGAGATTCCTACAAATGATACTAAAAACTCAAGTAATAAGAAGAAGCTCACTCGTTCTGTACTTCACAAAGAGGAAGAAACCGTAGCTACCGAGATTCCTTCAAATGATGCTAAGAATTCAAGCATTAAGAAGAAGGTCACTCGTTCTGCACTTTACAAAGAGGAAGAAACTGTTGCTAACGAGACTACTACTATAGATACTAAGAATACATCTGTAGCTATTGAAATTCCTTCAAATGTTACGAAGAATTCAAGGGTCACTCGTTCTGTACTTCACAAAAAGGAAGAAACTGTAGCTAATAAAATGACCACTATGGATACTAAGAATTCAACTGTAGCTATTGAGATTCCTTCGAATGTTACGGAGAATTCAAACATTAAGAGGAGGGTCACTCGTTCTATAGTTCACAAAGAGGAAGAAACTGTAGCTAATGAGACGACTCCTATAGATACTAAGAATTCAACAGTAGCTATTGAGATTCCTTCAAATGTTACGAAGAATTCAAGCCTTAAGAGGAGGGTCACTCGTTCTGTACTTCACAAAGAGGAAGAAACTGTAGCTATTGAGACTACAACTGTAGATACTAAGAATTTAGCTGTAGCTATTGAGACTACTACTACAGATACTAAGAATTCGAGCAATCAAAAGAGGGTCGCTCGTTCTGCGGTTAAGCAGGATGCTGCAAATGTAAAAACAGAAACCATGAAAGAATCAAACGCTGATGAACCTGCCAGAACTGAGGAAAGGAACAAGACGAGGAATACGACTGGTCTTGTTTCTGAAACCCAAGATCTGAAAGGTATGTGGATACATGTTAACACCGTTCGTGTTCTTTTTCAGTTTTGTTGCATATCAGATAATTTATGTAAAGTTACAGAACGCTGCACCATTATAGTCTTAGGCAGAAGTGGCAATTGTGGTGGATCGGGCGGGTTGGGTAACGGGTCAAAACATATTCCAGATTTTTTAGATTTTCTATAAATATTTGGTGTAAATGATTTCAAAAACTATATTAGTTAAAATATCTATTTTTTTGAATAAAATAATTTACGAGGTTTTGTGCATTATCATAAGACTTGGGCAACTTTCAACCCATTTGACCTCTTACAGATAAAATACAATACAGTGTATCCTCCATAGGTAAATGGGTCGATATTCCCAACTCACTATCAGGGCAGTTCATTCTTTTTTCTTCCAAATTATTCATCCTGGCTGGTTTATTATCCCCGGTTCTCCAATTAGACAGAAATATGTGCAGATAGAAATATATGATTTTACTTTATCGTTTTATATTATGGTCAAATGATAGGCATCACAGGCAATGTGACCAGCAACGGTGGAAGCAGTTATGTTTCTAAGAAGAATTCCGTTGATATGAACAAGCATAAGGTGCTGCGGTCTTCGCCAAGGTTTCACATTAAGACTTGATAACAAAACAAGGCATAGTCTTTTGTCTTCAAGCCACATGTTACATATTATTGTGGCTTTAAATGTATGCGATTTTTCCTCCAGGTTCTCATGTTAAAGAGGCTAAACTAGGAGTGGTAATATAATATCACAAATTTTCATTAAAAGCATATGTGATTAAGACTACGGTTTCGTGGTGACCATTTTTCTATCTTCCTTTTCTGTCATTTGGCTGTTTATCCCTCCTTGAATTGTGAAACCACTTTGTTACATGTGCTTGTTTGTTTTGGTAACTTTGGCGTCCGATATAAAGCTCCTCGCTAAGACAAACTGCTGTGACCTTCACAAGAAATGACACACCCAGAGAGATTCGAACTTATGAGCTCCTACTCTTTTGTGAAACTAGTCAAATTATTAACTAACTTGGCCGCTTTAGTGAAAATGTGAAATTCTTGCGATATATATATGGTGTATGTTGCCAAACACTTTTCTTAACCCGTGCTAATTGTTAGGTAATCATAGGACAATCACTCGATGACCTGAACATAAGTTTTAGAAGAGAACGGCTTTGGACCCACCCATATAGGAGGGTGTAGAAAAGGACTTTTCATTTTCTTCATGTAGCAAAAGAGGCTGGTTGCGGGTAACAATTCAAATGAGTAGAGGTGACAAAAGAGGTGAGTTGCGGGTCATGCAAAATGAGTAGTATGCTTACCCAAATTGACTTCTTTCATACAAATGTATTGAAGTTGTGGGATCGTTACTAAAAGACACGACTTATATTTAACAATCGTGATCATTAAAAGAGCTGCATAACTTCGACAACATGCTTGAAGCCCATAATTGAATCTTCATGCTTTTTTAACCATAATATCTTAAACACCATAGAAATCGTAATTAAAATATCTAGACACTTGCAAGACTTCGTCATTTTCACTATATAATTGCTCGACACAAGTGCATATACATCGCAAATATAACTATAACATGTAAATGCAAATGTAGGTATTATATGCTTATCATAATAAGATCTAAATACGCGATTCATAGATGCATACGCAATAATACTAGTGAATTTTTCATAGACCATAACTCATACCATGCAGTTTCTCAAGATATAACCGAAAAAAGATTCAAGCAACTTAGACCATATGCATTATTGCATTACAAACCAAAAGATAATTGCTGTCTAGAATATCCATATCACTTTCATTTTGGGTCTATCTAAAACATCATCAGTTGCCTTCGTACTTGATATCAGCCATCACGAAATGATAACCGATAACCAGAAATATGATACCAATGCCCAGACAATTGGCAAAGAATCCCAGGTCTTGATCATTAAACATCTGTAAAAAAAGGTTCAACATGAACATTTATCAGAGACCATAGCAATCATTCGACAACATAAAAACACAGTATTTAAAAGTTCATGCCAAGATTACAAACTTTAAAGTAAAAAAGAATGTACATAAATTGATATCGATTATGTCCTGCTGTTAACTAAATGATAAGCTAATTTTTTATTAGAGAAAAATATATGTCATTTTACAGTTGGTTTTAAAATTCACAGCATGAGAAAACAATACGACCGTGCTCTAACAGTAACAGTAGTTTTGTGGTACGGTGGTGGAAAATTATGCACGATTGCACACCAATGACCAATATCTGTAACCTACTACTAGTGGCATACTTATACCACCTACGAAATAACACGGGTAGTTTTTCATATCATTTTACCATGTTTATGAATGCATGCTAGTTCAAACCACCCATATTTAAAAAAATCGTAATAACCTCTCTACACACACGTTTCAGCGTTTACGCTACAAAGACCACCCTTCCATCCAATACACAAGTTCATATACACAACACATAACCAAAACTCAAATCGAGCAAGATGGCAGGCGGAACCTTTAGCTAAATAAATATTCTTGGTGGATTCAAAATTACAAGCTTGAAAACATTACAGATTGAAAAAAACAATCTCAATTCCCAAACACACCCGATCTATCCTAAATTTCAAAATATATTCTCCTAAAACCCTAAATTGGTCCCCAATTTTACGACAGGTTAGAAATTGTACATGGATCTGTAATAATCAGCTCAATGAAACATAAAAAGTTAAAAACAAATCAAATGCAAACAAAGTGACGCGATTATAATGTAATCTGGAACGATGCAATTGAACAAAATAAATAAGTTAAGAAAATGTGAATCTAATAGGAAGATAATATAGGGATGAGTCATAAATTAATCGGAATCGAAATCGGAATCGGAATCGGAGAAGAGCTTACATTTGGTATGTTGGAGATGAGAGGTTAGCTAGGAGACGAGAGCAGGGTTGAAATTATTATTTATGGAAGTAGGAGTTGTTTGTTTCGGCTTATTTGCTTATTTATCGGATTATTTGGAGATAATCGTTTCTTTCTTTTCGACAAAGAGGATACGAATAGGGGCAGTATTGCACTCCTACGTTCAAGTTAAGAGATGATTAGAAGTAATAAGAATGATCGAAAAAATATACTATTAATTAAAAGACAAATATACTATTTATGTACATGTTTTTAAAATATCGTGATTTTACATCTTATTATATAATTGGTTAAGCTACCTCTCATTTTTTTGTGGAACTCCTTCGTAACAAATTTTCATACACCTCCGATCAGGAAGTAATATGTGTGGATTTGGGTCATTCTTCCTTGATGGTTATTGCACATGTGTCGATTATCGTATGCTCTTTGATTTTGATACTTGTTCAGGTATTTACTTGTCTTTTTAGCTATTTGTCAAGCCTTATTATCCCGACTTGGAGTGGTTTTGGGTAATCTTCAAGTGGTTACGTCATTAACTATAGTTTCGGCTTATCTATTAGAATTTAATTAGGATTGATTTTCATTGCCTTTCATAATAGTAATACAGGAATATATAGACATTACAAAGTGGGCTTAGCCCATAAACTAATCTAGTCTAATATGCCCCCGCAGTTTGAGCAGGTGTAGAACGAACACTCAAACTGGAACGAAAATCAAAAAACAGTGGTGAAGGAAGCCCCTTGGTAAAGATGTCGGCGTACTGATAGCGCGAGGGAACATGAAGTACACGAACTTGCCCAACAGACACCTTGTCACGAACAAAATGGATATCAATCTCAATATGTTTAGTGCGTTGATGATGAACTGGATTTGCTGACATATATACGGCACTAACATTATCACAAAATACCACGGTGGCTGTAGAAAGAGGATTATGTAGCTCACGAAGAAGGTTACGTAACCAAGACGATTCAGCAACAGCATTAGCAACCCCACGATATTCGGCCTCAGCACTCGAGCGAGAGACTGTATGCTGGCGTTTGGAAGACCACGATATAAGATTTTCCCCAAGGAAAACACAATAACCTGAGGTTGACCTACGAGAATCTGGACAACCACCCCAATCGGCATCAGAATAAGCAGTCAACTGAGTAGTAGATGAAGCATAGAGGTGTAAGCCAAGTGAAAGAGATCCGCGAATATAGCGTAATATCCGTTTTAAGGCATGTAGATGTGGCTCACGTGGATCATGCATATAAATACAAATCTGCTGAACAACATATGTGATATCTGGACGAGTGAAGGTGAGATATTGTAATGCCCCCGCAAGACTACGGTAGGAGCTCGGATCTGAAACAGGAGGACCACTCGGACCAAGCTTGGCATCAGTATCGACAGGAGTTTTGCAAGGATTACAATTCATCATATTGGCACGTTCCAGTATATCAGTGGCATACTTTTGCTGAGATAAAACCATACTCTTTTCAGTGCGAGTAACCGAAATACCCAAAAAATAACTGAGAGACCCCAAATCTGTCATGGAAAATTCACTGCTGAGTAATCCAATAATACGCTGTAAAAGTGCAGTAGACGAAGCTGTGAGAATAATATCATCGACATAAAGTAATAAATATGCTGTATCCGCTCCACGCTTAAAAATAAATAGAGATGGATCTGTCTTGCTATGTGAGAACCCAAGACGAATAACATAAGAGGCAAACCGCTGAAACCAGGCACGAGGTGCCTGTTTGAGACCATAAAGAGAGCGCTGCAAAAGACAAACATAATCAGGGTGAGTTTTGTCAATAAATCCAGGAGGTTGTTGCATATACACTGTTTCCTCAAGATTGCCGTGTAAAAATGCGTTCTTAACATCCAGCTGATGAATTGGCCAAGATCGAGAGAGGGCCAGACTAAGAACTGTGCGGATAGTGCCTGGCTTGACAACCGGCCTAAATGTTTCCTCGCAATCAACCCCCTGTTGCTGACTGCGGCCGTTGGCGACAAGTCTAGCTTTATAGCGACTCAAAGTTCCATCTGCATTAAATTTATGTCTAAAAAGCCACATGGAAGAAACAACATTAGCATTCACCGGACGGGGAACAAGAGACCAAGTATTATTTTTAATAAGTGCAGTATATTCATCTATCATGGATTTGGTCCAAAAGGGGTCTTTTAGGGCAGTGAGGTAAGAGCGGGGTAATGGTGAAATGTGAGTGGTGTGAAGATTAAGGCGATGTACTGGTTTGGAGATGCCATGGCGGGAGCGAGTTGTCATAGGGTGAGGCGGCGTAGGGTGGTGAGCTGCTGGGGGGGTGGCGGGATCAGGAGGTGGCGGAGCAAAAAATTCAGCGGGAGGTGGCGGTGCAAGAGGAGCAGCGAGCGGGTCGGGTTGGGCTTGGGCGGGTGGGGCTGCGGGTGGTGCAGCAGGTTGGGCGGGTGGGGCAGCTGGTTGGGCTGCAGGCTGGGCGGGCTCTTGGGCCTGTTGGGCTGGGGGATTATGTGGTTTGGCAGTAGGTGTAGGAAGAAACACGGGATCATCAAGAAAATTGTAGGAATTATTTGTAGGGGAGGGATTAGGTGTGTTTGGTGTGGTGGAAAACGGAAAGGAAGTTTCATCAAAAATTACATGTCGGGAAATGATAATGCGTTTCGTTTTTAAATCAAGACAGCGATATCCGCGATGACTAGATGGGTAACCGAGAAAAATACATGGCGCAGAGCGAGGTTCAAGTTTATGTTTGGGAAAAATGTATGGGTAACATAAGCAACCAAAGACTTTCAACAGATCGTAAGAAGGCGGTTTTTGAAAAAGTTTTTGAAACGGGATGTGGTTTGCAATGGAAGTGGACGGTAAAATATTAAGTAAGTGAACCGCCATGTTTAAGGCTTCCACCCAATATATTGGGGGGAGTTTTGCTTGAAAAAGTAAGGTGCGGATTAAGTTGTTAATTGTTCTAATCATACGTTCCGACTTGCCATTTTGTTGGGATGTTTTGGGAAACGAAAAACGAAAAAGGATACCATGTTCGTTAAAAAGGGAATGCATTTCCGTGTTGTCAAACTCACCCCCATGATCACATTGAAAAGATTTAATTTCAGTATTGAATTGCGTTTTAACATAGCTACGAAATTGCAAAAATTTTGTAAAAGCTTCACACTTGCGACGTAAAGGAAAAACCCATAAAAATTGCGAAAAATGATCCAAAAATAAAACATAGTATTTAATGCCACTTACACTTGGGATAGGAGAAGTCCAAATATCCGAGTGTATAATATCAAAAGCAGACTCAACGTTCGACAAAGAGCTAAAAAAAGGAAGTTTTACTTGTTTACCAAGCTGACAAGCATCACATAACGTAGTAGTTTTATGAGAATTATTGACAGAAATTAAACCATTGGAACTAAGAAGACGAATAACAGCTGAACTTGGGTGACCTAGCCTGCGGTGCCACGTATCTTGATTTAAAGACAAAAAAGCAAAGTTGGGGGAGGTAAGGTTGGTGAGTGGGTATAAATCTCCATCACTATCACATCGGAGCAGTCGGGTTTGGGTTTGAGGATCCTTCACAGAAAATCCAAGTTTGTCAAATTCAACAGATAAATCATTATCTCTAGTAAATTTACGAACAGAAATAAGGTTCTTTATAATTTGAGGGGTAACAAGGACATTTTGAAGATATAATGGGCGAGAAAGTGTAGGTAAAATGGTTTTGCCCGAGTTGGTGACGGGTATGGAATTTCCGTCACCAACAATAATAGATGGTATATTACAATTATTAGAAATTTTACTTAGGTTACCTGAATCCGCGGTGAGATGCGATGTTGCCCCGGTGTCCATGTACCAAGCCTGATCAGGGGGGTCTTTAAACGTCATACTGCTGAAAGCTTGCGGGAGAGTCGTTGCCTGATCAGAAGGACCTGCCTGAGTATGAAGTGCTGACCCCGAAGAAGTATGCTGTGGTGGAGCAGTGGGGGCGCTGTAGCTCGGAGATGGGGCGTTGAAGCCCGGAGGTGGGGCGCTGTAGCCCGGAGACGGGGCGCTGAAGCCCGGAGGTGGGGAGCTGTAGCCCGGTGCTGGAGCAGGTGAGTGACCGGGATAGTGACCCGGAGCAGCGGCTGACATCGGGAAAAATTGCGGAGGGTAGTAGTAGGGTGAGGGAGGCCACGGTACTGCTGGGATTTGACCAGCGACTGATGCTGGGCCAGGTGGGAAGGGTGGCGGGGCTGTGTAGCGGGGGTCGCGGTTGTGGGAGGGGTTTGGGTGGTATGGTCGTTGTTGATTGGGAGGGCGTCTCATGGTGTTGTTTTCGTGTAGAAACTTGCAGTTGGCACCATATTGACAGTGTCCCCTTGTAAAATTGCGACAGATATTGGGGCTAAAATTTCTAGGACCGGCATTAGGAGTGTTACCTCGGGCGTAAAGGATGGTGGGAGAGGACGGGGTGTCGGCGACTTGGGTATGGTTTTTGGTGAGGCTGCTCTCTTCCAAAAGTAGCATGGTTCGGGCAGTTTTGAAAGATGGGAGGGGCTGTTGGTGGCGAATAATGGTGATTACTCCAGCATATTTCTCTGGTAAACCGTTTATCATGTGCATCACTAGATGTTTTTCATTGATTGGTTGACCTATATTTTCAAGCAAATCGAAAATAGTGTTAAGTTTATTGCAATAATCATTAATGGAAAGATCACCTAATTTGATGGTGCGAAGGTCATCATGGAGTTGAAGGGCCCGTGAGTCTTTGTTGCTATGAAATAGATCATCAAGTGCCTGCCAGAGTTGTCGAGCTGTTTCTCCTTTCTTCATAACCATCTGAAGAATGGATTTATTGATAGTGTTGTATATCCACATCTTGATGAGGTTGTCACGTTTCCGCCATGCTTTGTCTGTTGGTCCTTTAGAACGGACAGTGCCGTCAAGATATCCTTCTACATCCCACGTGCTGCAGTGCATCTCAAACATAATTTTCCATTGGCTATAATTATGTTCTTCCATATCCAAGGTGATTGGAATAAAAGCGCGAATATTGGTGATACCAAAGATTTGATCCTCTTCGTCACCAGGCATGCTGAATTAAATTGCTTGAATAATTGCTTGAATAAAATTGCGAATAAATAATAAAAATCGAACTGGGAATTAGGGATGCAGGTTTTGAGCCGATTGCAAGTTTTTGGGGATCGGAAGTTTTTGCCAATAATAAAAATATGGTAGCTAATGCAAGAATCGAAAAAAGGAAAAAAAAGCGGCTGTGATAAGTTGGTGGAAGCAAGCAAGCAAGCTGCTAAATCAATTGGCAAATAGTTGTGATCTACGTACGGCGGCAAAGTTGGTGGAAGCAAGCAAGCAAGAGCCTAAATTAATTAGCAAATAGTTTGTGATCTACGGCGGCAGGAACACAAAGAAAAAAAAAGGAAAAAAGGCAGGAACGAAAAATTGGATTGGTAATTTGTTAGAGGAATTTTAGGAGAGCCAATATGGCTCTGATACCATATTAGAATTTAATTAGGATTGATTTTCATTGCCTTTCATAATAGTAATACAAGAATATATAGACATTACAAAGCGGGCTTAGCCCATAAACTAATCTAGTCTAATATTATCTTGATATGATTACGTCATTGGGTTGTTTGGAGACATCATGGGAAGACTATCATATCCATGAGGGTACGATCATAGGATAACTTTATTCATTCGTTGAACCTTTAGAATGACCATTAGCATTGTGGTCAATCACCACGCCACCTGTGTGGCCAACTCACACCTAAAGTGCCTACATTCCACTTAAGCCTATACAACCATAACCTAACTTGCACAAAGGCTTTTGTCCTTGGCCGCTCCTTCAATTGATTCCATTCACTCATAAACTCGCTATAACATGTCATCAAGAGCTCAAGTCGCTACCTACGCCTTATTTCATTTAAAAAGGGAGCAGCAGAGAGAGACATTCTCAAAAAGGCACTTATCCGTGGGAGAGAGAAGATGAATAAGACGACCAAAGTAAAATAATATATTGGTTCTATGTAAAATAATATATTGGTTCTATGTACTAGAATCATATGAATTTTTCCACATACTTTTCATTGTTTTGTAGATTGATTAAACTTCTTGAAAAATAAGCTTTAAATATTTCAAATAGCTTTTAAAAAATAGGTGAACAAACAAACAAAAGCAGTCCTTGTTGAACAAGAAAAATGGCCCCCTCCATTGACTTGTCTACAACGAAAAATAAAAATAAAAAGACCTTTAAAGAAATGATAGACAAATATATAAATAACCCTTTCATATTATACACTCATCCAACACAAAAATAAAAATACAAGATCATAATCTAATGTCAGACAACATCCCTTTTGAAATCCAAGTGGAAATCCTCCAAAGACTCGACGTAAAATCATTGATTCAATTCCGATCAGTGTCAAAAGTATGGAAGTCTTTGATCGATAGCTCTGACTTTATTACTTGTTATGGTGTCCGTCACACTAATCCGCAACGTCTACTTGTAAGGTTTAATGATCCCATAGATATTAAAGAAAAATATATTTCCTTTGTTGATGATGAAACTTTTGCCTTCACTCCCACTGTTGTCCCTAGACTAACTAAACCGCTTAGCGATTCAATAGTAGTTGGTAGCTCTCATGGCTTGTTATGTTTGTACGGTGATTATTATCCTGGAACGAAGACGGCTTTTCTTTATAATCCTTCGATAAGAAGGTCAGTTGGTATTGTTATGCCTACTATGTTAAAATCTATGTTTGAAAAAACTGTTGTTGGTTTTGGGGTTTGTCCAGTTTCAAGTGATCCTATTATCGTCAACATTACATATAGGTCTAGCATCCTTTTCGAAATTCAAGTATTTACATTGAGCTCACGGATTTGGACTAGGATTCCATCTACCAATATGCCTCGTAAATCTATTGCAATTACATGGTCTCAGGTTGTTATAGATAGGTTTATTTATTTTCTTGCGTATGATAGGATCGATCAGAGTTATTTAATCATGTCATTTGATTTGACCACCAAAGAATTTAAAGAGGTAGACCTCCCAGAGTATTTAGCACACGAGTTTTGCATTATTCGGTCCATTCACAAGCTAAGGGAGTCTCTTGTTGTTCTTGAATACAATATAATGGTCGATAACCCAGTTTGTGAAGTATGGGTAATGGATGAGGGTGTTACAAAATCGTTTACAAAGCTATTCACGATTAACACACCAGATGCATCGATAAATACACTCTTAGGATTTAGGAAGAATGGGCAACCTATTATGGAAACACAAAACCGTTACACAAATTCAGTCGCAATTGAAGTTTATGATCCGTGCTCAGAAAGCGTCAATGATCTTGGGATTTGTGGGGAAGTTGGTTCATTCTTCATGAGCACCTACATGGAAACGCTACTTCTGCTTGATTTCGTGGATTGTAGCATATATGCTAGTCTTGGCTCATAAGCGAATTAGTTACTGGTTTATATTACAGGGGAATTTAAAACACTTATGTGCTGCTGCCTGCTGAGATAGGCGACGTTGTAGAAAATTAAAGAAAGAATGCTTTAAGTCGAGTGTTGTATATGCTAATTTTGCTTAAGGGTGCTTGGATAAACTTGTGAAAAACATAAGTCCGTTTTCTGAATTAAGAAAGCTGATTCAATTCTTTTATTTACACACAGTAAGCTCTATATCATGTTTCGTTTAGGTTTTGTACAATCATGAGTTTAGGATAGAGTAGACAGTTGCACTCACTAACACTAAACCTTTTCGCAATATAAAAAAATGTTATATTTATACTATTTTTGAAGTTTTGCCCCCATAAAAATCAAAAATATAAACCTTGCCCACATGTAAAGAATGAAAATTCATTTGCTTGATAAATTCTTTTTAGTTTGCCCTCACGTGAAAAATTTTCTACCTCCGCTCCTGAGTTTAAGTTGTTTGAGTTGAATCATTTGGAATATGTTTAATTCTACATCAAGCGGGTTACGTTCTATAATTAGGACCTTGTTATATCTGTTATTGAGAGATGCTGTCATATATATTTGAGATCACAACTTTTAGAGTGAATTATATCTAAAAAACCTAAGCCAGTTTTATTAGTTTCTTCTTTTATCATATGGTGTGTAAACTGTTTTGTGGTGAGTGTATGAAGTAATTTGAATGATATACAAATCATCTCTCATTTTTCACTTATGAACATCTATGTGCATCAATCACTATGAAAAGATATGTATTTGGTTAATTTAGTAATTTGTTGATTAGTTTAAATTAATTAAGAAAATAGTACCGTAATTAATAGATGTAAGCCTTACATATTAGAAAAAAGTACTAATTTATATCGATGTATAGTTAAGAAAAAATTACATTTGATTATGAAAATACGATAAGTTTAATGGTTTTCATGCTTTACATGTATAATTTAGTTGTCACTATCAATAAAAGAAAGCAACAAAAAAATACAAACAAAGCAACAAAAAAAGAAAATTGCTACTACGGAATTACCTTTTTATACGACGATGAGAGCATAAGTTGTTGCTTAAGAGTTACATACACATACATCATCTTCTTATTGTTGTGATTTATAGTTTTCCTCGAAAGCGGATAATGATCAAAAAAGAAAAAATACAAAAGCTAAAATACTTAAAATTAAAAACACTAACATTTATCAAGATTTTTTTGGCTATATGGTAAATAGTAATTCTTTTTTTTTTATTGGTTAACTATGAGTAAACTAAAATTACAAATAAAATAATGACAAATCTAAGTAAATTTAATGAAAAAGTTATTGTTATTTCTATTTGAATGTCTCAATGTTCGTAACCGAGTACATTATATTTGTAAAGATCATTATGTATGTGAGAGTGTTCTAACCATATTTCTAAAATTTATGATCGTTTATTTTAAATAAAATAGAAAAACATATTTTAGAAAAATCAAATCTAATCTACAAACGAATTCGAAACTAGCGTCTACAAATATATGTTACATTCAACTTTTGTCTAAAAATCCGCAGCAACGCGTGGGCTTAAAATCCTCGTTGCAACGCAAGTATTAACTTCAAAGTTTAATAGTCTTCTTTTAAAACATTAAACAGTAATCTGTTATTGACGTTACACTAGAAAAATTACATCACGTGTTATCCATACTTTCACCACCATTCTATTTACACGGAAATTCGACATGAATACATGACACAGTGCTTGACTTTTTTGCTCAAAACCATCACACATCTATAATGTTTGTGATAACTTCATCTTTTGTTATCTTATATATTCTCTTATTTGATACTTTTATTGTAATTCACATGCAATAAATACTATAATGTCTATATAACTAGACTTGTTCTACAAATTTATTTGTTTGTCAACATATCATCAACATCATTTAATAAAATAATGATTAAATGTATGAGAATATAACAAACTTTTACTATTTTGTTATTGTGTGTATAAAACTCTCAAAAACTATAGTGTAGTGTATTCAACTTTTTTTTTTTTTTTTTTTTTTATAAATAATGTAAGAAGCTGATTTTTATAGAAATATAAAATATTTAAACTAGTTAAACGTCAGCAAAAATCCGGTTTGTTACGTCATTTGTGAAAAAATAAAAGTTAAATACACACAATCGAGGTTTTGAGAGTTGGATACACACAATAACAAATCGGACAAAGTTTATTACATTCTCATGCGCTTAGCACTTTCATAAACTACTGACAGTTTGATATACAAAAAAATGATCTAAACTTTAAGTTTTTTTATACATTGCTACATATCATTATTCGTGCTTACTTTTTTAAGTTTTGTTTACCATAGAATAAAGTTCTCTTAAAGATTCAAAAATCTAGTCAAAATTGAAATATCGATTATAACATAAAAGCCTTGATAGGAAAATAAGTTATAAATAAAGTAAACTTTAAGATAGAGATGATATAATCCATGAATACAATACATAATTGAATCGAATGAAAACCAACTTCTAATGTCACACCCCGCTAAAGCGGAAACTCGGAATGTGAAGAGCAAAGAATCATTTCACGGGTTACACTAAAATTAACGGTTCGAGTCATTGAGATTTAAATTAAAAAGTACAATTCAAAGATACAACCAAGATTCAACGTAAGACCATAGTACATAACCAAAATGTTTTTAAATAAAATTCCCAAATTAAGGTCTTCTTCCCAAGGTACACTTCACATAAAAGACTTGACCCGCCCGAGCAATGCACTTCATAACTTACGCTTAGTTCCTGAAACATGAGATAAAGTGTCAACTACGAAAACGTAGTGAGTGAGTTACAGTTTGAATTGAAGAAAAGTTCAATTTAAAAGTTCATAAGAGTCCGAGACGAATTCAAGATTTATAAAAGTTCGAGAGTCGTTCGAGGTCAAAGAATTTCAAGATAAGATCAAGTACTTAAAATTCAAGAATAACTTAATTAAATTTAAGTGCTTAAAATTCAAGAATAATTTAGTTTCAAGACAATTTCAAGTACGTTTAAAATAAGTTCAAGCACGTTTAAAATAAGTTCAAGTACGTTCAAAATAAGTTCAAGTACGTTCAAAATAAGTTCAAGAACGTTCCAAAATAAGTTCAAGTACGTTCAAAATAAGTTCAAGTACGACCAAAGTAAGTTTAAGTCAAATACAAGGTCAAATAGTGTAGCGAGCAAAAAGGTTCGTAGTCATTACCTCAGCGGTGGATTAATCCACATGTGCAAGACAGTAAGTAAGCATATGCGTAATATAGACCTATGATCCTCGAGTTGTACCAACCACTAAGCTTAATATACGTAAGATTTAGTCTACACACTAATCCGATTCTGGTCAAGTACCTGCCCACTAGTCAAGTCTAAAGTCAGAGTCCGCGAGGACTTAGCAATATGTACCTTGGTCGCTACCCATTGGTAAGGAGTGACCGCTCCTAAGTATCGATACCCATAATATATGCTAACGGCTTGTGTTAATAGTGTGTATAGTCGTCCAAGAAAAATTGTGGGACTTTTAGTCGTACCATTTTAAAAGTCTTTATGTTTGTACTTACGGCGTTATATTCTCACCTAGGGTTTAGCACCTAATACAACCAAGCTATCAATGTCTATTCAAGTATCCAAAGAGGCAAACCTAGGGAGTCTAAAGTAAGCCAATCCGAACAATTGATGTTATTTACGCATATTAGTCCAAATAGTTCGTACCAAAAACAGTTCCTTTAGTTAAAAAGTTTTCATAAATAGAGAGTCGTTCAAATAGTTCAAAAGGTTTCCAAAGGTTCGCAAAAGTTTAACAAGTTCGTAAAAGTTTTAGATAATAAGTAGCCAACAAGGCAATAAAGCATTTTTACGCATAAGAGTCTTTAAGAATTTGTCCAAAATAGTTCAAAGATCCACAAGTCAAAATAGTTTAAATAGACCAAAGTCAAAATAGTTCAATAAGTACCAAAAGTCAAAATAGTCGTACAAGTTCAAGAGTCAAATAGATCATAAGTTCAATAAGTCAAAATAGTTCAAAAGTCCGAAGTCAAAATAGTCGTACAAGTTCACAAAAGGTTTGATCTCATGTTTCCCCCAAAAAGAGTACTTAAAATGTAAGAGAAGAGAGGGGTGTAACTCACGGTTTGCGAAGAGATATATGAACTAGCACAAAGAGAGGCGGAACGCGTCGGGAATCACAAACGACCTAGAACACCGGAAAGTGGTATAAGTTATATTATTATAATTGGAGTTATGTTAAGTTTCAATTTAACCTTTTTAAGTCTCAATTTATAATACTTAGATTCTGTCCCAAAAAGTTTATTACGGAAATTTTGTAAGGTTTATGTGATCGTGAACGTTTTATAGTTCGAAATGTCCATTTATGTACCAAAAGTGTCAAAGTTCCAAGTTAATGTATAAAAGTCTCGAAGTTATGATGTTTCTGAATTTGAAAGGTAATTTACGGTGAAAATTGGGCAGCGCTTCCGCGCAATAAAAATTATGTCCATTTTTCAAAACACTTTCCCGCTTCAAAATACATAACATAACGTTTAAATTGACAATACACAAGTTTCAATTCCCCAAAAGCTTTTCAACCAACTCATAAGTCAAAACAGTAGCTTAACATGATATATATGTTCTGTGATTAATTATTTTAGC
This sequence comes from Senecio squalidus, assembly GCA_910822075.1. Classification (NCBI taxonomy): domain Eukaryota; kingdom Viridiplantae; phylum Streptophyta; class Magnoliopsida; order Asterales; family Asteraceae; genus Senecio; species Senecio squalidus. The sequence goes on from CAJVGC010000591.1 coordinate 17,260,942, forward strand.
TTAAAATCAAGTTTACGACCTTTAAAACGACAAAAATAGCGAACAGGGCCATTCTGGCGGCGGCTGGAGGAAAACAGCCGCCGGCTGACCTTTAGCCGTCGGCTGAAATCCTTCAGCCGCCGGCCAAAAGGTTTCGGCCAGTTTTATAGTTGCTTGTTTCTTCGATTTTAAGCTTGTTTAACGGGTAGATTCGACATGCAAGCTGTTATAACTTAAACATATGTATTTTTTGAGGTAAAAACACTATTTCCTTTTAGATTTACATGTTAAATATAGAGATCTAACATAAAAACTCGTTTTTAAGCTAGAAAACGTTTTGCATGTTTATAAAAACTTATTTCCAGATTATAGATCTTACATGCAAGTGAGTATAAGTATAAAAATAGTAAAAAGAAAGTGTTATACCGAAGGAAAAAGAGATGTGATGGATTGGATGAGTTTTAGCTCCAAAAGTTCCTTGAAAACCCGATTTAAACCTTTTCCTTGCTACCCCTTTGATCTTAGGACGATTTGTATATGATTTTTGTGGTGTTTATGGACTGATTTTAGGCAAAATGTTTCTGTTTTGGTGTTGGTGTTCTTGAGGCAATAGAGAGAGTTTAGAGAAAGTGTTGAGTGTGTGTGTGTGTTTTGATTCAAAGAAATGAAAGAAAATGTTAAGGTGATGTTTAAGTCTGCCCTAGGGAAGCTAAATGCAGTAAATATTGTCCAAAACTCGAGTGAAAAACGTTGCCCAATCGAAATGCATGCAGAAATGAGTCATCATCCAGCTGGACAGCGGGATTCAGCCGCCGGCTGGATATATTCAGCCGCCGGCTGGATTCCAAAGTCCAGCTTTTGACGTTTTGTTGTTTTCCGTTGATTAGTTAAGGACTAGAATCATTTTAGTTACCGTTATGAAATTAGTCAAGTTCTTGTATTGTTTATTTGGTGTTAGGATTTACATTAGGACCTATATTAGTTGGTTCCGGTTGTGATTCCGACACGCGCGCGTTTCCGATAAAGTTTCATTTGAAGACGTAAGAGACAAGACGGGAGACATAGAACGTACAGAACACCTGAAATTTGACGGTTGTCACAGCTGAGGTGCTGCAACGGGCACCAGTCTAGGAGGTGGAAGTACCGTCCTTGGGCTGGACCCATTACTGCTACTGATGGTCTGGGATGTGTCTTCCGTTGGGTCAGTCGTCTGGTGACGCTGACTCTCGGATGCGGTGTGGCCCTCAGAGGGTTCGTGAGAGGGGGAGGTGGCTCGGGGAAGGGATCGAGTCTGGGATCGAGAGTTCGAGGACTGAGACATGGCGTATCTGCGAATAGAGAGTTACATAAGTACGGGGAAACTAAGAATACGAAAAACGTGAGTAAAATGCGTGCACGGGTCAATCACGTGAGTGTCGGGAATTGACAAGACCGGGAATTTATGGACTCAAAACCGTTTAACGATAGCCTTGCATTTTCCGTTCTTGCATAATTCATTTTGAACTACGGGTGGTTGATCAAGTCACGCATAGTTGAAAAAGTTAATCATGCAATTGCGGAAAATAACATACTAAAGTTTGAACCCGAAAATGACGTTTTCTGAAAAGCCTTGGTTATAGTTTTGGTTTCGAAAACTTTTTGAAAGATTTTAAAACCGTTTTCACTATAACCCGTGCTCTGATACCAAGTCTGTCACACCCCGCTAAAGCGGAAACACGGAATGTGTAGAGCAAAGAATCATTTCACGGGTTACACTAAAATTAACGGTTCGAGTCATTGAGATTTAAATTAAAAAGTACAATTCAAAGATACAACCAAGATTCAACGTAAGACCATAGTACATAACCAAAATGTTTTTAAATAAAATTCCCAAATTAAGGTCTTCTTCCCAAGGTACACTTCACATAAAAGACTTGACCCGCCCGAGCAATGCACTTCATAACTTACGCTTAGTTCCTGAAACATGAGATAAAGTGTCAACTACGAAAACGTAGTGAGTGAGTTACAGTTTGAATTGAAGAAAAGTTCAATTTAAAAGTTCATAAGAGTCCGAGACGAATTCAAGATTTATAAAAGTTCGAGAGTCGTTCGAGGTCAAAGAATTTCAAGATAAGATCAAGTACTTAAAATTCAAGAATAACTTAATTAAATTTAAGTGCTTAAAATTCAAGAATAATTTAGTTTCAAGACAATTTCAAGTACGTTTAAAATAAGTTCAAGCACGTTTAAAATAAGTTCAAGTACGTTCAAAATAAGTTCAAGTACGTTCAAAATAAGTTCAAGAACGTTCCAAAATAAGTTCAAGTACGTTCAAAATAAGTTCAAGTACGACCAAAGTAAGTTTAAGTCAAATACAAGGTCAAATAGTGTAGCGAGCAAAAAGGTTCGTAGTCATTACCTCAGCGGTGGATTAATCCACATGTGCAAGACAGTAAGTAAGCATATGCGTAATATAGACCTATGATCCTCGAGTTGTACCAACCACTAAGCTTAATATACGTAAGATTTAGTCTACACACTAATCCGATTCTGGTCAAGTACCTGCCCACTAGTCAAGTCTAAAGTCAGAGTCCGCGAGGACTTAGCAATATGTACCTTGGTCGCTACCCATTGGTAAGGAGTGACCGCTCCTAAGTATCGATACCCATAATATATGCTAACGGCTTGTGTTAATAGTGTGTATAGTCGTCCAAGAAAAATTGTGGGACTTTTAGTCGTACCATTTTAAAAGTCTTTATGTTTGTACTTACGGCGTTATATTCTCACCTAGGGTTTAGCACCTAATACAACCAAGCTATCAATGTCTATTCAAGTATCCAAAGAGGCAAACCTAGGGAGTCTAAAGTAAGCCAATCCGAACAATTGATGTTATTTACGCATATTAGTCCAAATAGTTCGTACCAAAAACAGTTCCTTTAGTTAAAAAGTTTTCATAAATAGAGAGTCGTTCAAATAGTTCAAAAGGTTTCCAAAGGTTCGCAAAAGTTTAACAAGTTCGTAAAAGTTTTAGATAATAAGTAGCCAACAAGGCAATAAAGCATTTTTACGCATAAGAGTCTTTAAGAATTTGTCCAAAATAGTTCAAAGATCCACAAGTCAAAATAGTTTAAATAGACCAAAGTCAAAATAGTTCAATAAGTACCAAAAGTCAAAATAGTCGTACAAGTTCAAGAGTCAAATAGATCATAAGTTCAATAAGTCAAAATAGTTCAAAAGTCCGAAGTCAAAATAGTCGTACAAGTTCACAAAAGGTTTGATCTCATGTTTCCCCCAAAAAGAGTACTTAAAATGTAAGAGAAGAGAGGGGTGTAACTCACGGTTTGCGAAGAGATATATGAACTAGCACAAAGAGAGGCGGAACGCGTCGGGAATCACAAACGACCTAGAACACCGGAAAGTGGTATAAGTTATATTATTATAATTGGAGTTATGTTAAGTTTCAATTTAACCTTTTTAAGTCTCAATTTATAATACTTAGATTCTGTCCCAAAAAGTTTATTACGGAAATTTTGTAAGGTTTATGTGATCGTGAACGTTTTATAGTTCGAAATGTCCATTTATGTACCAAAAGTGTCAAAGTTCCAAGTTAATGTATAAAAGTCTCGAAGTTATGATGTTTCTGAATTTGAAAGGTAATTTACGGTGAAAATTGGGCAGCGCTTCCGCGCAATAAAAATTATGTCCATTTTTCAAAACACTTTCCCGCTTCAAAATACATAACATAACGTTTAAATTGACAATACACAAGTTTCAATTCCCCAAAAGCTTTTCAACCAACTCATAAGTCAAAACAGTAGCTTAACATGATATATATGTTCTGTGATTAATTATTTTAGCTTAAAATCAAGTTTACGACCTTTAAAACGACAAAAATAGCGAACAGGGCCATTCTGGCGGCGGCTGGAGGAAAACAGCCGCCGGCTGACCTTTAGCCGTCGGCTGAAATCCTTCAGCCGCCGGCCAAAAGGTTTCGGCCAGTTTTATAGTTGCTTGTTTCTTCGATTTTAAGCTTGTTTAACGGGTAGATTCGACATGCAAGCTGTTATAACTTAAACATATGTATTTTTTGAGGTAAAAAAACTATTTCCTTTTAGATTTACATGTTAAATATAGAGATCTAACATAAAAACTCGTTTTTAAGCTAGAAAACGTTTTGCATGTTTATAAAAACTTATTTCCAGATTATAGATCTTACATGCAAGTGAGTATAAGTATAAAAATAGTAAAAAGAAAGTGTTATACCGAAGGAAAAAGAGATGTGATGGATTGGATGAGTTTTAGCTCCAAAAGTTCCTTGAAAACCCGATTTAAACCTTTTCCTTGCTACCCCTTTGATCTTAGGACGATTTGTATATGATTTTTGTGGTGTTTATGGACTGATTTTAGGCAAAATGTTTCTGTTTTGGTGTTGGTGTTCTTGAGGCAATAGAGAGAGTTTAGAGAAAGTGTTGAGTGTGTGTGTGTGTTTTGATTCAAAGAAATGAAAGAAAATGTTAAGGTGATGTTTAAGTCTGCCCTAGGGAAGCTAAATGCAGTAAATATTGTCCAAAACTCGAGTGAAAAACGTTGCCCAATCGAAATGCATGCAGAAATGAGTCATCATCCAGCTGGACAGCGGGATTCAGCCGCCGGCTGGATATATTCAGCCGCCGGCTGGATTCCAAAGTCCAGCTTTTGACGTTTTGTTGTTTTCCGTTGATTAGTTAAGGACTAAAATCATTTTAGTTACCGTTATGAAATTAGTCAAGTTCTTGTATTGTTTATTTGGTGTTAGGATTTACATTAGGACCTATATTAGTTGGTTCCGGTTGTGATTCCGACACGCGCGCGTTTCCGATAAAGTTTCATTTGAAGACGTAAGAGACAAGACGGGAGACATAGAACGTACAGAACACCTGAAATTTGACGGTTGTCACATCTAATTAGTAATAAGTCGATTAGGGGAAAGAAATAAAATGTCTGATTAAAGAAGGTCTGTAACTTATATGACGACCGAGGGGGCAGGGCGGCCCCACCCCTAATTTAAACATATAAATTAAAAGTTGTTAAAATTGGATTATATACTAACGATAATGAGCCCATAAGTTGATTTTGTTTTTCAAGTGTATTTATTTCGGTTGCATAACTATAAGCTACACGATACATTCTTTACATATAAAAATATTATCTATGTCTTTTTATATTTTGTCTCAAAATTATTGTTTATTTCAATTTTCAAATATAAAAATTAATAAATTTAAAAATTTTCAATTTTATTCTTGATAAAGAGCAATATAAATAATGTCAAAATACCAAATTAACTATATAATTATTTATAAGAGTTTTAAAATATTTTATTCTACTGCTTTTGAATTTTTTTTAAGGATTTTGCTAACAATAAAATCTCATGTTATTATTAACAACAAACTTTTACTAATAAACTCCAAAAAAAAATTTCAAGTAATCATTTTTTATTGATTGTAAATTAAAAAATGCAAAGGTGTTTAATTTAACTCTAAAAATTTCCGAAGTATTTCTTTTATATCAGTTGAAAATCCGAAAAGATAGGATTCATGTCTTAAAGTTTTATATTTTTCTAAAAATATTATTGTTAACAATAACATAAGATGTTATTATTAGTAAACCCATTTTTTAATATTATATTTTACCCCTTTTAATACTAAGTGGTTGTAGGCTCTACATTTCTTTTCTTTTGTCATCACTTTACTAATATTTGTACATTTAGCCCCGTCAATTTACTTCAAATTTTAAAATTAATCCAAGATATTTTTATCATGAAAAAATTCCATTTCTTACTTCTTATTCTTCTTCTTTTTTTTTTTTTTTTTTTTTTTTTTTTTTTTTTTTTTTTTTTATTGTCAAAACATTATTATGTTTTAACTTATAAAAATTCTAATTTATTGTAAATAGTAAATTCTCATTTAACGTTAAATTCATAAGAGTTATATGCCAACATTTTTAGAAGATACTATATGAAAAATGTTTATGTAAACTTTCTTTTCTCTTAGTTATATGATTTAGTACATTTTTCATGTATGTTAAATGTGTATTTTTTTGTGTATTACAAAAGTTATAAATTCGTTAAACGTGTATTTATTCATGTGTTAGAGCATTCGTTATGGAGGTTTATAGAAAAGGTTTATGGTGATATGGAGATGGCATGACATCCATAACATTAAACATACCATTATTTGATAAAGTTTATAGAAGTTTATAGGAAGATGGGTTTCAAAATTCATTTGGATGAACCTTGTGAATAGAAATTTATGGCACCTAAAACAATTCAATATTTATTTTAATCAAAGTTTATAGAAATAAAATGGCAAATTTATAGAAAGTAGAGGTTTATAAAATATTGACGTGACAGTGTTATAAACTTGAAAAAGTTCATGCGTTACGAATGCTCTTACGAATAAGTGATGATCCCGCCATAACGCGTGAGGTGATATTATCTCATTAATAACATTTATCCTATTTTAACTGTTTTTATTTTCAACTAGAAAAGTATAAAACATTGTAACCTTAAAAACATGATACAACTATGTTTGACGGGTCTTATTTAGGAGCTTAAACGCGGTTTACTTAGGGCTCGAGTTTTTATTTCAAATAGCCTTGTTTGTTTAGAACTTATTTGTGAAACTTATTTGAAAATAAGCTTCTAGAAAATAAACTATTTAAAGTAGTTTAAAAAGGTAGTTTGGACTTATATTATGATAATTTATATAAATAACTCTAATAAAATTTGTTTTATTATATTGTTATTTACTTTTCAGTCATTTTACATTTTTAAATTCTAATTTTAACTACTTTCTAAACCTATTTAAAAAAAATAAAAACTCAAACTTTCGACCTTAAACTTTTTAGCTCAATGTACTTGGTCCAACTACAACTACAACTACAAGCTAACTTTTGTCAAACATATTTGTTGGTATTGGTCGGATAAACCTTTTTTACACAATCAATACATCAAGTCAAATGTGTGTCTAATCTCGTCTTCCCCAATCCAAACCATGTCCACCAAACGATCCTCACATCTCCGATTCCGATTCACATCAACCCACCTCCCTTATTTCTTCATCCTCCTAACCCTCCTCTCTCTCATCCTCTTTCTCTCTCTAAAATCCCCCCCACATTCCACCCCCACCCCCACCCCTACCCCACCCACCACCTTCCCACCCCTCCCCCGCTTCGCATACTTCATCACCGGTTCACGAAACGACGGAGCTAGACTCAACCGCTTGGTCCGGGCGGTTTATCATCCCAGAAACTATTACTTGTTGCATTTGGATCTGGAAGCTGAGGAGGAAGAGAGAAGTGAGTTGGTTAAAGAATTGAAAGAGTTGAAAAATGTGATGGTCGTTGAGAAGGGTGATTTGGTAACGTCGAAAGGACCGAGTATGGTTGCTTGTTTGTTACATGGTGTCGCCATTTTGTTGAGAAGTGGGAAGGATTGGGATTGGTTTGTTAATCTTAGTGCTGATGATTATCCGCTTATGCCTCAAGATGGTTCGTTTTTCTTATATCGGGTTTTATTGTTTTCGAAATGTTGCATATTAGATTGACATATATATAGCTTTTGGTGAATCGTATTGATAAGTTGTGCTTGTAGTTGTAGTGTTCTTATTAAATTTTTGTAGTGCTATCATTCTAAGAGTGCCAAGTTTCGCTTTGGTTGAAGTAATCTATCAATTTACTTTGAAGTAGAAAATGTTTAGATACATTTTGGGTGTGTTAAAACTTTCTATTAATATCTTTCAATTAGGACAATGTACAATCTTTTTCGACTTCTTGACAAGCTTGACTTATATCGAGATGTGAATGTGAGAGCCTTTCAAAACACGTCTCAAACATAAGTATCTTTGTCACATGATAGTGAATATACTCTTGTTAAGTTTTGTGACACTAATTATAGGATATCCAATCTGACAACCATTATTAGTGTGTTGAAATCGAGTAAGTTGATTCTTTGTATATATTAGACATAACATAGTTATAACATAGTTGGGTCATTATTAGTGTGTTGAAATCGAGTAAGTTGATTCTTTGTATATATTAGACATAACATAGTTATAACATAGTTGGGTCATTTTTAGTGTGTTGAAATCGAGTAAGTTAATTCTTTGTATATATTAGACATAACATAGTTGGGTCATTTTTAGTGTGTTGAAATCGAGTAAGTTAATTCTTTGTATATATTAGACATAACATAGTTGGGTCGGCCTTATGGGCGATACTCATAAGGTTTAGGGTTAGGTGATAATAACTTGGTGATTAAGTTATGTTAGTATTATATATAGACATGCACTCTTATGTAATTCCTACAATTCATAGTCAATACAATTATATTTTCTCGGTTTATTATGATATAAGAGCGAAGGCTCTAGAAAAAACCATCCTCCGGTCTCCAACAAAACGTTGGCGGTCAGGAGGGATCCTTTTTCTTTTTTCGTTCATTATCAAATAAGGGTATCCCATCGTTTTTTATTTATATCTTTCTTTTCAACCAATTTCATGTCTTTCTATAAACCCCAACACACAAAAACCCTAGCCCATAAAAAGCCAAATAATGTTGATGTCATCATCAAACAACTCAATGTCGTCATCTTCATCGTACATGTCTCTCTTTGATTTGTCGGAGCTCATTGTCGTCAACAACAACAGTTGACCGCTCAATTGATGCTCCTTTCCAAAGAGCAAAACACAAGCTCTGGGCAAAACACAAGCCTTACAAGCCCCGACGTTACAAAAACGTCCACAAAAGGGGAGAAAGTCGTCAAGCAGAACACAACTCTGCCTTCATGTAAGCAAAAACAAGGAAGATTGGAAAGAAGCGTTTAAACAAAAGAACTGTATCCAACATTATTATCATGAATGATTCAAGCTATATAACGATTACCCGTTATTAGCTTGCGGGGGCGTATTAGACATAACATAGTTGGGTCCGCCTTATGGGCCATACTCATAAGGTTTAGGGTTAGGTTATAATAACTCGGTTTATTAGTATATATGATGGTTTTAATTTATTATTTATCTTTTTATTGTTTGCCAGACATCCTTCACATTTTCTCCTACTTGCCTAGGGATTTGAACTTTCTCGAGCATACAACTAACATCGGCTGGAAAGAGTGAGTTTGCAGCTGATGAATATCCTTTATCATATACTATACATGATGTTTACTAATGTTCCAATTTCTTAATTTCTAATTTTGCAGGTTTCAGAGGGCAAGGCCTATTATTATTGATCCGGGTTTATATCATTCCAAGAAATCTGGTGTATTCTGGGCCAAAGAGAAACGATCCATGCCTGTTGCGTTTAAGCTGTTCATGGGTATGTATGCCACTCATCTTACCTTTTTATAAAAATATGATATTCTATTTGTGGATACATAGATGTTTTTTAATTAATGAAGTTGGCATTTTCATAAGTCACATATAATACTTTCATAAGCATAAAACTTTAGTAAAATGTTACTTGAGAGCTTGAATGTGAGAATCGTCCTCTCGTAAGTTAAATCTCTGTAATTGTCACAAATGCACAGTTTGACTTTTTTAGTCAAAGGGTGCAAGTTTTGTACTTCAAAATCGATTAAATGAATTAACTTATGTTATTTCATTTTCCAAAAACGCTAGTTTTTTATTTCAAGTTTTTGCATAAATCATATTAGAAGCAGTAAGTTGACCATCAAAGTCAAACTACACCTTTTTTGCCACTAAGAACTAAGAAGGCCACGAAAAGCAGGATATCACCTATTTTTGCAACGGTTCAACTGAAAACTGGCTGTTTTAATCAACAGGTTCTGCATGGGTTGTGCTTACAAGACCATTTCTCGAGTTCTGCGTTTGGGGATGGGACAATCTTCCTCGTACTCTTCTTATGTATTACACCAACTTCTTGTCATCCCCCGAAGGCTACTTCCACACCGTTATATGTAACCATAAAGACTTTCAAAACACAACCGTCAACCATGACATGCACTACATCAAATGGGACAATCCTCCAAAGCAGTACCCCGTGAATCTCACAATACAACACTTTACTGAAATGCTCGAGAGTGGGTCCCCCTTTGGTCATCCTTTTGCAAAAGACGATCCTGTCCTTGATAAAATCGACAGAGAGATTTTGGGAAGAACTGGCAACCGGTTTCCAGTTAAAAGTAGTGTTGTTTTCAGGAAGACAGATGCTATTAGACCATCTATGAGTTCAAAAAGACTCGAGAAACTTGTATCAAATCTTTTAAGTACAGAAAATTTCAGGCCTAAACAATGCAAGTAATATGCTTTAAAGCATTGTAATTGTATTCTTTCGGCTTTAGTTTGAAAGAAAATCCACATGTTCATATGATTTTCAAGATTCTGTGTTTAAGTTGTTTGTACAGGGTAGCTGTCGAAATGAGTGTGGCTTACTGGAGAGATATATATCATGTCAGACCAAGTTTTGTTGAACATTTTTTAAAAAAATTTCTGTCATAATTTTACCAAATAATTCGAGTCATGGGTCGATGACCACTGCTTAAACTAAATACTTAAATTCACCTGAAACGTAACATCTACAGTTATTTGAGACCTCGGATATAATAATTCTGAAATGTAACATTATACTTTCACTTCATAAGATGAAAAAACAAATCGATCCCCTTACAGAATAATGGTCACTTTTTTTTATCATATATATTGTAGAGTAAATTACATAATTGGTCCCTGTGTTTGTTTCAATTTAACGGGTTCGGTCCCTGTGTCAGAAATCGTTCGGGTCCAGTCCCTGGGGCATATGTTTGGTTACACGTTTGGTCCCTGCCTCTAACAATCGTTAACTTTTAACGTTAAATGTGTCACGTGCCAGACATGTGATGGGTAAAAAAGTAATTTTGCCTTTCTTTTCCCCCCTTTATATAACTCCATCTTCTTCCTCACCTTTCTTTTTCCCCCTTTGCAGTAATCTCTCTTTTTTCAACCAAGCCAAAACCACAACCACCTTATTATTATTATAACCCTTCATCTCTCTTTAAAGACCTGCAACACACCCTCAAAATAACAGTTACAGTAATTATCTCTTTCGATTTAATTAATTATTAATTTAAATTATATAATTAATTAAATTAATCGATGATGGGATTCGAGAAGGAGGGCTTTGAAGAAGAAGCCCAAATGGAATCACTTGTTCTTACCGACGACGATAATATCAATAACGGTAACGGAACAGATAGATTCCGTCAATCAGATCTAACGGCGACAGTAATCATCCTCTTTCCTCACCGTTACCGTTTGCTGAAATACCTACCACTGACGATTACGATCTGTTACCATCGTCACCGTCAAAAAGCCCTAATTTGTTCAATTCGTTTCTAGAACCGCCGTCTTACGCCGATGCGGTGTTTAGATCGTTTGACGGTGATCAAGGTAATCACGACAAGCAAGTTAACGGTCACAGCGTCGTGTCCACGTCTTCGTCTAATTCGGATTACTTGAAGATATCGGTTGAATACTTTTTTTTTATCTCGTCGGAGTTAGTTAGGCAGACGGAGGAGGTTTGGTGGCGGTGGCGGTGACGGCGGTGGGGGTTATCAGACGACGGTGGCGGTAGGGGTTTCAGACGGCGGTGGCGGTGGCGGTGGGGGTTTCAGACGGCGGTGGGGGTTATCAGATTACTTTTTGAATATTGAATAGTTGTTGAGAAAATGATATATAGATGAAGAAGAAGGATCTGTATAAAGGGGGAAAAGAAAGGGGAAATTACCTTTTTACCCATCACAAGCCAGGCACGTGACGTATTTAACGATAATTTTTAACGATTGTTAGAGGGAGGGACCAAACGTGCAACCAAAGATATGCTCCAGGGACTGGACCCGAACGAATTGTGACCCAGGGACTGGACCTGTTAAATTGGAACAAACACAAGGACCAATTATGTAATTAACTCTATATTGTATTAGAAATTTGGGTATAGTTTTTGTTTGGATAGCCGACTTGAATCGTTAACAATTGCACTTTCACTATGAAGTATTTCATTCCCAATGTATGGATAACTCAAGTGATGCAAAGGCAAACAAAAGATCTGATCGAAATAAAGAAGAAATTGTGATAGAAAATCATTTGTGAAACCGAAACTGATATGATATAACTGATAGATACGTCACTTAAGAGCAATTAAAACGAAAAGACACCAACCAACTATTCTAACATTTCGTTTTCGCAGGAAAAGAATCAGATGAAAGTCATAGTGTTGATCTTACTATTTTTAGTATAACGTAATTTAAATTAAAAGTTAAACAAGGCGTTGACATTTTTGAATTAGTGGACATATTGATATTTTTAATAAAAAACCATAGTTAGAGTAGTGTTAAGGTTTGCATGTCTTAAAGAGACGTGACAAGTAGTGATCACGTCACGTTTATGGATTTATCATCCCCTTGATTTCCTCTCTTCCAATCGCCAACGTTTTTACCAAAACAAAAAACACAAATCCTATATCAATACATTTTCAGATCTGTTGCAATTCTGTTGTTTCACAAATGCGTAAAAATGGAGGTCAGACGAACCATGACGATGAACTGGGACGGGTTAGGAGATCTCGACGATGATGATGAGCTTTTCTTTGACGCGCAACGTCTCTCTAGCGTCTCCCCTCAGGATCTTGGCTCGTCGTCGTCGGATGAAGAATATGACGATAGCCGGATGTCTTTTTCGTTGTCTGCGGAATTTGGTGACATTTCTGAATTCCAGGCGAATGAATATGATATGTGGATGGCTGCGCCTGAGTCGATTGAGGATAGGAGACGACGCCTTCTTCAAGGTATGGGATTGGGGAGTAATAAAGATTTTTTAGGGTTTGAAAGCTCGAATGGAGGAACTCCTTCGACGCAAATGTTGTCGAAGAAAACAGACATTCCTCTTCCGGCTTATGCACGGAAGATGGAGGAGAATGTTTTGGTTAAACCGATACAGGATGACCAACTTCAGATATGCGAGGATTCTGATAATTCAGACTCACATGAATTACTGATGCGATCTAGATCAGATGGAGGGATAGATACGTCTTACATTGATACGAAACAAAGGAAAGAAGAAATGATTGGTTCAACGTCGAAACAAAGCCTTACCCGAACATCCTCTGGATTCTCGACTTCGTTCGTCAGTTTATCGTCTTCCACCAATGGCCAACAAAGAAGGATTTTTGTAGCGAAAGACGGTAACAATGACTATGACACAAAGCCAATCGGTCTCAGGGAATCCATTCTCTTGATCAAGAATTTGGATAACGGGAAGGAATTTATGGTAAAAGAGTGTAACAATGAAGGGAACTGGAATAAACTGAGTGATGTTCAAACAGGGAAACAGATTACAATGGCAGAATTTGAGAAAAACGCAGGGCATTCACCGAAGGTGAAGGAGTTAATGAAGAAAGAAGATAACGAAGACAAACCTGCTTCCGCTGATAATAAATTGATGCCGGCAAACTCCTTCAAGAAAAGCTTCAAAAAAAGCAAGAAAAAAGGTGCTGCATTATTTAAAAACATAAAATTAGGATCCATGGTAGCATCAAAGACGGAAAAAGAAAAGACTCCTGCAATCACCAATTCTCCTTCGGTCAATAGTAATAGTTCATCATCAACAAACGAACAAAAACCATCTTCCCAATGGGTAAAAGCTCGTGTTCATGGAAAACCATACAAGGAATTCACAGCATTGCATCTAAGTCAAGAGATTAAAGGTCATGATGGGTCAATTTGGTCTATGAAATTTACTGACGACGGACATTATCTAGCAACCGCGGGTGAGGATAAACTGATTCATATATGGGAAGTGCAAGAATGTGATGTAATGTCAATGCGTAGCACAGATGATCCGAGTTCAGCTAATAGCACACCGGTTCATCCTATGGCGATGATGGCTAGTCCTGATGGCCGACCACCATTGCCAGATTCTACGGTAGAGAAGAAGAAAAAAGGGAAGAAAAAGAAAGGGATTCCAGACTATGTTCATGTGCCGGAAACTGTATTTGGGTTGTCGGAAACACCATATTGCACCTTAGAAGGTCATGGGGAAGATGTACTTGACCTCTCTTGGTCAAGATCTGGGGTAAGTTTAAATTTATAAAGTTTAGGCCTTTTTATACTTTAACGACCAAAAGTTTTGAACCAAGTCCAGAAAGAGTACATTTTTATGTTTTGACCGCTAAACAAATACAATTTGAAGTACTTTCCTCATTTTATAAGTTTCGTTTATGGCAGTTTCTGCTTTCATCTTCAATGGACAAGACAGTAAGACTATGGGATATCGACACACAAAACTGTTTGAAGCTGTTTACTCATACTGATTACGGTATATATGTACATTAATTTCATAATTTGACACCACTTTTCGGCTAATCACAAAAGGCAATATTTTTTAACCATGAAAAAACTTATATGTATGACAGTGACTTGTATCCAGTTCAATCCAGTTAACGAGGACTACTTTATAAGTGGTTCTTTAGACGCTAAGGTTAGAATATGGAACATACCAGATCGACAGGTTGTGGATTGGCTCGATCTTCATGAAATGGTAACCGCTGTTGGATATTCTAACGATGGCAAGGTAATTTTAATCTACAAACTTGACTAGTCTCTACTAGCAGGTTAAAAAGTAAATCGCTAAATGATTTTTGTTTGCACAAATGAAGGTTTCCGCTGTTGGTTCACACAAAGGAATCTGTCGATTTTACAACACTGCTGGTATGAACTCTTCCTAAAAATTATTAGAGTGAGTATATAAGTCTCTTAATAGTTTTTTCATGAACGCAGATTGCAAACTTGAGTTTACGGAGCAAGTTGAATTGAAAACCAAGAAAAAAACACAGCCTAAAAAGATAACCGGTTTTCAGGTATCCAAAAGAGCTTTTTACGCTTCTTAGTGTACCTGATTAGTTCTTTAGTCAACCTTATGAATCCTGTCACTTTACAGTTTTCTGCATCGAATGCATCCGAAGTACTTGTGACATCCGCGGATTCACGGGTTAGGATCTTAGATGGAACAAAACTCGTCAAAAAATTCAAAGGTATTCATTTTACACGCATAGTTCGACTCTCGGGTCAAAAAAGATGAAACTCAACAGTAAAAATGACATAATTGTTCTCACTTATCACATGACTTTTATTACGTAATTGAAACCTAAAAATAGTACGGAGTAAATTATAAAACGGTATTTGACAAACTAATGGAGAAAACTACATGAACATTGAGTTAAATAAAAATAAATTTGACGTCAGAAGTCAACGTGCAGGTTACAAGAACAATAACAGCCAATTCGCAGCTGATTACAGTCCCGATGGGAAATACGTAATCAGCGCTAGCGAAGATTCACAAGTATACATTTGGAGACACGAAGAACCCAAAGGAAAACACAAACATCAAATCATTACTTCTTACGAACAATTCCCATGTAAAGAAGTTTCCGTAACAGCACCATGGCCCGGAAGCAGCAAACTCGAACAACCAATAGTAGCAATGCATTCCAAAAGACACTCAAAAAAATCCACCACAACTTTACCACCACCATCCCCCGGTTTATCTCCTTCACAGGATGACACTGGCAATAGTAAACTCCAATCATCATCACCACTACCGCCACTTCCCAAAAAGGGTAACTCATCAATGGAAAGCATTGAGGACACAGACCACAATTCCCAGAATGACTCAACCATCGGGCCGAGTGAGTCGTTCAGCTCAGCCACTAGTTCATCATCGAGTAGGTTTGATGAAATGGCATCCCCTTCGCCTTCACCTTCACCTTCACCTAACCTTAAGTCTCCGTTGTGGGGTGGTGGTAATGCTCACAAGACCATTCAAGCCACGGCTTGGGGTTTCGTGATTGTGACTGCAGGGTTGAGTGGTGAGATTAAGGTTTTTCAAAATGTGGGTCTGCCATTTAAGGTTGGCCGCTTGTAGTTTTATAGCGCATTTCTCGATATAATGATTTTTTTCATCAGGGCTTTCGAAAACTAAGGTCTGCCATTTGTAGTTGGGGGAGACTTTAATGAAATTCTATCAGCACATATGACCTCCCTAAATCAAACATTGTACATTAGATTTCCCGTCACTCTTTTTGTAGTTTTTGTTGTAAAACTCAATGTAAAAGTTATATACTCCGGAATATTTTCATTCTGAATTATCCCAATTGATTAATTTATTTTAAATGTATCTTCTTCCTAAATTTTGCCTAAAAGAATTCTAACATATCATAGCAGATTCCAATCATCTCATTCTAAACTTTCTCCAAATTAGTGACATTAAAATACTACTAACATTTAGAATAAACGAGTTTATGAAACTAATCGACTTAGTTAAACAAAGGGTATCCTTTATAAGTAACTAAAGCAGCAAGCATATGACTTGCGAAAAATATATCCATATCGGTATCGGAGAAGGTGAGGAGAGGTGAAGGTGTACACAATTCTTTTAGACTTTTTTTTTATATATGAAAGGTTAGACAAGGCCGGATTATATAAAGAAGAAAATAATTTCATGAACAGAAAAACTGTCTACTATAGCGTAATTCTTGTTGAAAAAGGGAAATCCTATAGTTGTATTCAACTTTGTTTGAAGTTACATAACTGGATTTCATAAACATATTAAAAGGATTTAAATTACATCAAATTTTGATTTAGGATCGAGGGGTAGCATAACATTACTTAACATCAGAAACTCTATGAAAGCATACAACAACAACGAGTGAGATAAAAACAAAGTGCAAACCTGACTTGCAAAGTAACCTGCAAGAATAAACGCATAGCATATTCAACAGCCTTCTCCAAATCCTTTTCCGATGGAGCAATCCCTACGGGAACATGAAGTTCTAGTTTTATTCCCCATGCAAGACGGAAAGCCTTTCAACATGACTCCTTACTTGATTAAACTCTTCAGGTTCATTGCTCTCTAAAGGCAAGAGACTTTCAACATAACTCCTAACTAGATTAAATTTGACAGTTTTAGACCGAAGAAACTGATGACCAAGAAATAATTTCACTACTTTAAAACCTCCGGTCTTCAAATCATAAATAGGTAGAGTAATCATATTCCTAGACAACCTTTTAGGTGAAAAACAATCTCATCCAAATTAACAGAATCTAACGTGAAAGGTCCATCCAATTCAATCCACGACTTAGAGAAACTAATAGTTTTTCTAACCCAAACATGATTTTCATAGTCTTCTAATATCCAAATACACATTTCATTACTTTCCACCACACGATCATGACAAAGAATTCCTAATAAACCATTAATTTTCATAAGAAAAGGTTGATTCAACTTCAACGTATTCATACCTTTCCATGTATACGAAGTAGCCGATTCAAACGGATGAGCTTCCTTAGGAATGTCAATTATCGAAAACTTCTCCGTTCTCAAATCAAACGCTAAAATCTCGTTCTGACTTTGAAGCATCAAATTTATCACACTATTAACACAAACACTATGTTCAGTTCCATAATACCAATGCTCACCACTAATATCAATCGGAAGCTCTACATCTAGTTTCCTCCACGAATAACTCGCAAAATCAAATATCATAATATCTATACTACTCGGTTTAAAAGGTTTAATAGACTTAAGATCAAGCATACTAATATTCAAAACCCTATGCTCATTTTTCGACTCATCAAATGCGAAAAAGTAACATATATGCACCTTTCCGTATGTTTAATTCGATACCGAAGCCGGACCGGAGAGTTTACAAACTTTACGAGTAGCAGGATTTAATACAAATGCGAAATTGTTTTCAACAAATCCATTACCTGAAGTGAATAAAACTAAACCGTGAAGATGTTCAGCTTCTGTTGATTCTCTCTCGGTAGACGGCGCGTTGTGGAGCGTGAGGAGATGCGTGACGTGGCTTGCGTCGTGTGTGGCGGAGAGGAAGTGACGGTGGCGCGTGGACGTGTCGTAAGCTGAGATGAGTAAGGTGTGGTGGTGGTTGGAGGTGGCGCGTGTGAAGTGGAGAGTGGTGAAGAGTGGAGTGGTTATGAGAGAGAGGATTTGTTTGGAGAGTGTTTAGAGCCGGAGAATGGATTTGATTGGGAGGCGCGTGAGGATTTCTTGAATGATTTCGGGACGGTGGTGGTTGATCGGAAGAAGTTGTTAATTCTAGGGTTTCCATTTTGTGGAAGAAGAGTAGAATGTTTGAATTTGGGAATTACATATAGTCGTGAAATGTTGCAGGTAGAACATGTAAAATGAAAGTTCTACTAGTTAAATTGTTTTATTAAAGTATAACTTAAAGCTCGTTTATTAAACGAGTTTAACCTATAATTCATACCAAAAAGGTTTTAATTTTTAGAAATTGATCCCTACTAAACCAATGAAAATAGGTCAATCGATTTCATCGCCGATGCTTGTCGGTGTACCGACACCATGTCATCATTGGTTTCACCGATTGACTTATCGACATGGTAAATGATGAAATTTGGATGAATAAAAAAAACTGAGTAACATATCTAGTAAATAGTATGTGAGCCTACAAATATTAAATGACAAGAGATTATTGGCAATATTGCTTTGGTTACTATTAATTTTGATTTATGTTAATATGACGCTGAGTTAGTATCAAAACCACTAGAATCGTCTTATCCATCTAATTAAATTAATTCATAAATCAATTCACAAGATAAATAGTATAAACTATATTATTATTTAATTTTCTTAAGATATTCTGATTGAATATGTGTTTTCTTTCTTTAAATGTAACAAAATATATTAAGCAATATAATTTATTAATCCATGGATAATCATGTAAGTTAAACTTCTGTATTACATTTTTCTGATCATATACATAAACTACAAAATAGTTTTGATTTGTATTGTCCTAAACATAGCCTACAAAATTCATACTACGAGTATGTTTGATAAAACAAATAGAACATTATAGTTAATAGTCGAAACTAATAAATGCGGCTTATATTTAGACTTAAAACTTCAACTTTTCCGGAAAATAGCTAAAGTGTAGCTATAAAATGACCAAACAAAAAAAAGAAAAAATACATAATATTATTATAAGACAAATTTAACAACTGGTATATATGTAATTTACTAGATTATAAGCTCGAGATTTTTTATACGCGATTTGAAATTGTTTGTATTTTAGTTAAGCATACGTAACTTTTACAAAAAAGAAGTTTAAACTCTCATAAACTTCTTTTAAACTTGATACCAAACATAGCCACTATTCATAAGGTATGTTTGGAAAAATTAGCTTGTAGCTGAAGCTGAAAACTTGAACTTATAACTTGAGTTGAAAGCTAGAACTTTTACTTTTTTATAAATGTGTTCGGAAAAAAACTGAAATTAGAGGTTAACGTTATAAAATGACTAAGAAGTATATATAATAATATAATAAGATAAATATTATGAGGGATATTTATCTAATTTATCATAATATAAGTCCAAGTTACATTTTTAAACTATTTGAAATAGCTTAATTTTTTAGAAGCTAATTTTCAAATAAGTCTCACAATGAGCTTCAACCAAACAAAATTTATTTAAAAAAAATTTAAACCCCAAATAAGTCTCGTTTAAATCCAAATAAACCTGTATCAAACATACCATAATATTTAGATTATAACCATTTAACCATCCCGATAAATAATTTAAATCGATGATTGTATATCTACAAACACCAAGTGTGTTATGAAATGAGCATTGGTGACTAAAAATAAATGCATTTTTTTTGGGTTAATGCACTTGAGGGTCACTCTACTATTTCAGATAATCCAATTGGGTGATTGAACAAAAAAAATATATATAATATTCACGTAACTTTATAAAACCGTTTGTTTAGATCATTGGGACCCACCACGACTTGTTACAGCAGGTCATAAGATAAAATTCAATTAAAAAGCATTTATAATTTATACTGATCTATGGAAAACGACAACGAACACTAATCCTGGTACATATCTTACTGCAAATAGTACAACCCATTTGATAACCCTTCTTTTTGGTACACATCAGTCTGTTATCATTTAGGCTTAGCGTGTTCCAATTATAACATGCCCCCCAATTATACCAAGCGTCACTCACACACACCGACTCTCTTCATCTCTCTCACACACATATTCACACTCCGACAGTTTCTCCGGCGAGACTTTCCGATGGGCGTCGACGAGTTGTTGGATTTTGATGAAATGGTGAGTATTTACAGCGGCGTTGTTGTTGGATTTTAAACCACCGAGGCTATGTCCCATCACCAGCGGCGTTCCAGAATCGTATCTCCTTCCTTTACTCCGACCGGAATCGTATTACCGGATTTATCAAGAGTTTTGGGTCCCACATCAACAACTTTACCAGATGATTTATCCGGGAGAAGAATTCTGGCGGTGGTTTTGGACGGCAACTGCGAGCTCCGACGAAGAAATGAAGAGGAGGCGGCTTGAAATGCCCTGAAGAATGAAGAAATTGTTGATGAGATTTTGAAGTAGAGTCAAGGTGGTTTTTAAATCATATTTTTTTACCCTTGTAAATTTTTGATGATAACCGTTCAAATATAAATCGTATAATTACATTAATATCCAATCAAATGTTGTTTCATCTTTGGTTTCTGCAAATGTTGAGAAATGGGTGAAATTGGGTAATAGTGGTGATAATTAGTCAACAAGTCACAAGTCAACAAGGTCATCCGGTTCAGCAGGTTTCCAGTCACGACATATTTTTTTTTGTTCAATCACCCAATTGGATTATCTGAAATAGTAGAGTGACCCTCAAGTGCATTAACCCTATTTTTTTTTAATAAAACAAGTCGAAATTGTGTCGTACAATATGGAAGGCCAAACACTCTTTTAGACGATAAAATTATCTAACAAGTTTCTTTTTCAGAATTTTGAATCAGCTGGTGGCCGGCGGGAGAATTCAAACTTCCATCATTTCCGATATGTACCAAACCCTAGATGACACCGATCTCGACGACGACGCTCTCTGGGCTGTAATCGACTCCGCCGCCGCCGCCTCATCATCACTCACCTCCGTCACCAAACCTAACAAACCACTAACCACCCCCACGCGCTTCCACTCTCCCAAAATCACATTTCCAGTTATCTCAAAATCCAACTCCCCATCTCCACTATCCACAATCACAAACCCTAGAAAACACTCATTGACCTCCTCCGGAGATTTGTTACCGGAAGAGAGTTCGACTGATCACCGGCAGAAGAAGTTTGCGAGGTTTTCGATATCTGAAACTACTTCTCCTCCTTCTCCTGTTGTTGTTTCAGCTGGTGGTGGTGGTATGGTGAAGTATGTGCAACGGACGCCAACTACGCCGCCGAATTCTACTTGTTGTTCGGAGTATCAGATTCAGAGTCCTGTGATGAATTGTTCCTCGGATAGTTCGGTTATGACTCATAGCTTGTCTGGGAGATTTCCTACTGTTGCTTTGTTTAAAGAGTATCAGAATGCTGCTATGGCGGTCAGTATTACTATTCTCCGTTTGTTTAATTATATATTGCTTTGTATACGACTATACGTGTATGCATACTTAATTGGACTCGAAGAGAAATTAGAAAAAATTTAAATGCTGATGTAGAATGAACTATTTTTCATGTGTGAGAAGTAAATAATTTAGATGAAACTGTAGAAAGTAAAATGTTAGGAATATTTATTTGTTTTTGTTCAATTTGTAAGAAATCGATTAAATTGAGTGAATGAGGTAACCTATTAGTACTGACTTTGTCCCACGAGAACTAATATCGTTCTCTATTTATTGCCAATATATTGTACATTCGACTGAAAGTAAACACTGTGGATGAAAACATATCACCCCCTACTGCATGATAAGTAGAAGGAGAACATAATGTTAATTTTACTTAAAGTTATTGTCCATGAAGGAAAGCTTATAACTTATAAGGAACATCGCACAAAGAAAGGCGTTATAGTTATTGTTAGATGCAGAGAGTATATGGTTTTTACTTGGGACAAAGGATCAGTTTCTTTGTCCATCACTCCATCTTTCCGAGAGTGAGACTGTTTCCATTCTTACATCACATTAGTAGCCGGTTAGGGCAAATAGTGGATATAAAATGTAGTTGGTTTGATCCAAATTTCTTATAGGTTTATCATAAGTGGTAATATTGTTACCAATTAAATACAACATCCAAAGATCGAGCAATAGATAAACAAGAACGTTTACTGTAATTCTTGCCTTGGATATCTCTGATTCTGTTTATGGCTTAAGATCGATTAAGCATTAGCTTGACCGTGATTTGGTTGAAGGAGTTTAGTAGAAGATAGAGACTAGTAGTGCATGCTAGAGTTGGTCACAAAGACAAATCTATGTTTCTTTATCTGATTGCAGCGAACAACTTTCTGGAAGAAGAGACTATAGAACCATTTATTTATTAAGAAAAATATGTCGTTTGTGTTTGTTCGTATCAGCAACTCAACTACTCAAGCTAAAAAATGATAAATTTCATAGAGATAAGTATCAAAATCCACATCAATAAGACTATAACCATCATATACAACACCAGGAAAGGCTAAATTTTACTTGATGTTCACGCCTCACTTCAGATTTCATTACCAAGAGTGCAAAATGATATCTATTTTCAGATTCTAGAGAAGGGCGACTACACTACGATATCTGGGAATCCTTACATCAAAAAGTCCGGTAAATGTGTTCCACCTTATAATTTATTTTCGTCCTCATAAATGTTTTTCTGATGGATTCAATTGGCAAAAACAGGTTGGAGAAAGATATCATTTTTTTTTAACATCTCTTATGAAATTAAAGATAAGACTATTGAGTTTGACGATAATCGTAATGTTCAGCGTGCTGAATTTATAGTCCGGGCACATATGCAGTATGTTTCTTTACTTGAGTTTCTGTATTAAGATACAGAGTTGGTTTTATTGTTCAGATTTTTACAACTTTTTGTTTGTAGAGGAGGTAGGTTTTCTGATGGATGGGGTTCATGTGAAAAACGTGAGAAGAGATTTATGAAACCAAATCATGATATTCCTAGTACGGCTGAAACCAGAGCAAAAAATAAAGCATGCCAGGTAAATCTTACTTTGAAAAGTCATGTCGATTTTAGGATTCATCAGTGTTTGAAAAATGAAATATCCCTCTTTAAGATCACTAAGCACCACTAAGGTGTCGAGCGTCCCCTCACCACTTTGGTTAGTTAAGGCCATCCGATCATCCACATAGGAGTTACACATTCACTAACACTTTGATTAACAACTGATAACTGAATCAAGCGTTCAACAAAATTAAGCAGAGATCAGTTAACATTTTTAAACTTGGTATTGAGTATAGACTCGTTATAGATAACTCCTTCCACTCCACCACGACTGACATTCAACGTGTCATGTAAATTGGTAATACTTATCTATAGGCTATTGGCTCGGTTAAAATTTCTAAACTTTGTATTGAACATTTCATTTTCTGTATTAAAAAAGCATTTAAAGTATTACCAAAAGATGTCGAGATTCATTTCATCCATCATTACATTAGTGGTTGAGAATCTCAACCACTTATGTGATAATGGGTGAAATATTGAAATGCATCTCGATCACTTTTGGTAATACTTGAAATACTTTTTTTTTATTGAGAAACTGATATGTTCAATTTTTGGCCGAGAGAGAAATTGTGCCCTTTTGAAATGTGACATGGAGATAACATATCATTGGGGGGATTTTCGCTTCCATTAGGAATTCCAGTTTTTAGCTACCAAATAATGTTTGTGCTTGCAGGACCTGGTAGGAATTGGAGAGTATTGTCCTGGTGTCCATGCTCGGAAATAAATTTAGAAATTCGAGAGTATCGTCCAAGTCATTCTACATTGTCCTGTTTGTATGACTCGATATACTGAAATAGGGACTCGTTACAGCCACTGGCATTGTCCTTGTAAGAGTTATTTGGTCCAGTGGTTCAACTTTTTATATAGGATTTGTTTGGCAACTCCAACATACGAACAGTAACTGTAATTTGACTCGAGAACCATATGCTGATAGAACCAATGTCTAATCTTGACTCCATAATTTCTGGTTATGGTCTTTTGAATATAATGGCAGCAAAACAATGTTAAACATGCACGTATATACACATAGGTCTTGATCTATTTCTTTATTTTTTGTCGTACATTTTAAACATTCATCGATAATAAATATTTTAATTCAAAAATATGTATTATTATTTGAATAATATAGTTCTGTGTAAAAAAGGGCTTTGATAATTACAATGGCCGAGGTTAATAGCTTAGGACATTGTTACATGTCACTATGTCACATGCACATAACAGGGGGAAAACACTTCCAAATCCGAAAAAAGGCTCGAATGTTGACCAATTGAGCAAGCGTGTCCAGGCAGATATATTTCGACACATCTAAACGATAAACCTGAAAGAACCAAACTACCGTGTGGATGGTCGTGGTACGTTCAAATCTAAATATACAAAATCTATCAAAGGAAACCTTTGGTAACATCATGTAGAGATATGGTACAATGTCTTGTGCAGTGGTGCCAATGGTGTCATAATACTCAACTCAAAAATCAAAAACATCATCGAGAATATACATGGTTCAATATAACTTCACATTTAAATGCACCTTTGTTTTACAAAGAACGCATGTTATAATGTTATAATAATCAATTTTACGACAAGTACTTGTGAGATTCATTAAAGCCTATCAAAACCTGATTAATTTGTACCTAAATTCCATTTTGCCCATACTCACAAAAACAAGAGACAAAAAAATGTCATGAAAATCTATATAATCTATTTCAAATCATTTAATTATATGAATCTTTCGAGAGATCGTTAATCGCTTTGTGCAAATGAAAGATGTGTGTAAGAAGCATCCCCTTAAATACTCCGTGACAGCAACTCTTCATAGACAACCTTCAGAAATCCAAAAGTAACGCTCCTAAAACAGAAGACAAACATCATCAGAAACTTGAATTTTACTTGTGATAAACCATCAAAATTAAAACACTTACAGGAGACAAAAAAGGTCAAGAGCCTTTTATGATGCATTTGAACATGTTTCCGTCACAGAGTTGTCTTTATCATTCAGATCTGCAGATCGTGTTTCACTATTAGAAATCTCCTCATTAAATCTGAACTCAAGTTGCTTTTCCACAGACTTCAAATTAGACTTCCGGGTATACTTTAATCGGTAAGGTGGAGATGAATTATATGTACTAACAGTAGCTACAACGTCTTCTGCTCCATTGCCGCCAATACTATCACCACATGATTCCGATTCCTCCAAATCATTGTCAGCTTTTTTCACTTCATCAGCCTTCAAATTCTTACGAAATGAAAGAGATGTCTGATCTTTTCTCTTTCTCAATATAGAAGGCGTATTAGGAAAACTCATAGCAGCAATCTTCAATATGGATTCCGGAGTTTGAGCATTCAAACTGCCACACCTTTCGGCATAAGGTGGAGTTGAGGAACACCGAGGTGACATAAGCGGATTTGAATTCCATGGCAAATAAAGCACACCCGATTCAGTTGGCATAAAACTCCCAATTTGTGGTGGCTCGTAATATAAAGAACCGTATGTTGGAACGTTGGATCTTAATGGGGTAACATCTAACGTCTCCTGATTAATGCCATCCTGGATTGGAATTGTACTGCAATTCTCAAACTTTGGAATTAAATTCCGACTAAGGTGACTAAGATCAAACTTTGAAGAATGATGTGATTTGCTTCCAATGGGTTCGGAATCAGTGGACCCACTTCTTAGAAAGCTTGATGAAGTGTCCACATCTTGAGAAGGGGTTGAGCATTCTACAGTATCATCTGTGATATATGTTTCGTCCTTACGGTGTTCTGCAGTTGTGGGTGATAACCGAGCATTGGTTCCTAAGGAACTGATTGGTTTTCCGGTTAAAGGTGTTTTCGTTACGTCTCCACCTCCATTTGCATCGTTCTTGACAGCTGGAAGGTTTCCGGTGGCTAAATAGAAATCTAACTTTTTCTTTAAGGAACTATTCCAATGATTTTTTATTGCATTATCGGTCCTGCATGAGAACATTTCTCATTAATAAAAAGTTTTAGAATGTTGCGGGTCGGCCAAACACAAGAAGACCCACCTTGACCTATACTACAAAATACCCGTTTTGACTCGTTACCCAACCCGTCCACTTTGCCACCCATATAAATATGAATAATCTTTTGGTAAAATTATAAATTATAAACATAGGGTACAGAACTGTAAAATATTACCTTCCAGGCAATTCCTTTGCTATTTCAGCCCATCTATTTCCATGCACACGATGTGCATTCATGAGGGCCAGCTCCTCTTGCAGGGACCAAGCATCCTTTTTAATATCTGGATTCAAATGATTGTGCCACCTGAAATAATTTGTACCGGATAATTTAAAAAATACATTTCGCGATATAATTTTCTCACAAATTCAGTTAAAATAAAGGATATATACCTTTCACGACATTGTTTCCCAATACGACCAGGAAGAGACTTTGCAATGAGAGACCATTTCGTAGGGCCGTATCTTTTCACCAGCTCGACTATATTTTCATCCTCCTACAGGGAAAAGGAACAGGAGAACAAGATAGTTTTAAGAATATATGCACAAAAACTATAATTCAAAGTAGGAAGTGCAAACCTCTTGAGTCCATGGGCCTTTTATAAGTTCTGGATTAAGAACCTTTTGCCAGCGATGCAGACATTGGACTTCTGATCTATCGGGAAAATACTCGGCTGCAAAAAAAAAATAGATAAGTAGTTAAGTTCACACACCAATTAAGCATTGTTTGTAGAGTTTTTAAACTAAATTTCTACAACAGGGGCAAATTAAATGATATAAATACCCTTCCTATCAAACAAGTCAACTAAACGTTACCCAACTCATTGTAGGTCACTCAGATGGTTTAAGAAAATTCCTTTCCCATTGTCATTTTGATCAACTCTATGTAGTTGCGAATTTGTAAGTATCAATCACAAGTTGAAAACGTAACTTATAAATTGTTTTACCACGTTTAGACATTTTTAGCTGTAAGAATAGTTCAGAAAGGTAATTTAATTTATCAAGTATCAAGTGAACGAGTTTGATGTACTAAAAAAGATAAGACTGATGGAATCCAATGGATCTGTTCCAAGAACTTGCTAATGGTTTTACATCTAATTAAGCTCAAACACCAAACAAGACACCAATTCCGTTAAGTTTAAATGGTTCTTGATGCGTGCTTAAACTATAATCCTCAAAACAGAACTGTCTCAAGTTAAATTTTGGATAGACATAAAAGCATACAAAGGGGCGATTACAGCATTTCATCCTATAATTACTAACATTAAGGTGTTACACATCTTTTTATGTTGGCTTAATAAAACTATTTAACATACTTAGTGTTCCTAGTTAAATAAAGGGAGATGCCATGTGCGACAAAATGATAAGAGTCTCACCTATTTTCTTCCAGCATTTGCCCTTGAAAAGCCCAACAGCTTTTTTTAACGTCTCATCCTGTCACAAAAAAATAAATCAAAGAACCATTATAAAACAAAGTTACAACTCATGATAGAAGCCTAAGTCTATAATATGTATCTGGAAAACAACCATTCTTCTATCACAACTACGAAAAACTAATAGAACCCTCGTTTTAATGCAAATTCCTGCAGGAAATGATAGTACAACCAAAAGCAGATTAAAATAACCGCATACCTCCTCTGGAGTCCAACCTCCCTTTGCTCGTCTAATAGGTCCAGTTGTCCTCCTATAACTCCAAAATCGCATTATCAGTAAAAAAAAACTAAAAATAACTCAATGGCATCACTTAAAAGTAGATTTTAAGGTGGACAAAGTATAAATAAACATAGACTTATTAGATTATGCAGTAAGGCTTATGAATTTCCATACTTGTTATCTTATGTATAATTTATAAATGTTTTTAACGGTTTTGCATCCTTGTGTAACAATATTACCTAACGAGACATGATTAGTAAATTACACCTCTTAAATAATGCAAGTACATCAATCATGCTCCAATATAGAAGTAAATTCATTTTAAGCTGTTCATTCCAAATTAAGAGAACCAATCCTATATAGCACAATATTTCGCCATTAAACGCACAAATGCAGTTCAAGTGTTCAACTACACAAAACAAGATGCAACTTACAAAATAAGCACAACATATAACGGAATTCAGCGATCAAACAAAAGCATACCGATGAGGCGGTGACATAGCAGTAGGACTAGGAATCCGTGGAGACTTTGGCAAAACAATGCCACTACTACCTTCCGAAAACGACGAGCTCGATTGCTTGTTCTCAACACAATATTCCACCAATTCCATATTCCCCATACCAAATTCTTCCGAAATAAATCCCTAATTACCAAATAAAACCCATAAATTCATCACATTAAATTCATAATCCACAACAATTAATACAAACTAAATCAACCCAGATCTAACAACTAAGCTTAACTAACTAAAACCCAATTCATAAATTCAACCACACAAAAACCCTAATCCTAGTATAAAATCAAGAAACACAAACTAAGTAAATCAAACAAACAAATTAACAGAATCCAAAACCTGGGTATAATTAAAAATCAAAACTTTTTAAGAAATTCAAATGGGTTTTGACTAAAATTCAATAAGATTTAGTAAAATTAATTATTATTATACCTGTAAAGTAGTAAAGAAGTGAAAGTTTTAATTAAGAACCCTAATTAAAACTTAAATGAAACCATTTGGGTTTCGAAAGAAACGTTTGCCCGTTGAAAGATCGAGATATATAGATATAGAGAGAGAATAAGAAAACGTATAAATTTTGTGTTTGTATTGTAACGAATAGAATTGGGGGAATGACGTCGCCGTTTAGTGACGTTAGATGGGTCAGAGGGATTTGAAAGTAAAATAGATGGGTGGAGTTAACGGTCATTGACGGTTTTCGTTAGCGTTTGAAGTTTTGAAGGATAAAATGGCACTTAAATTGTTTTGCAACCGTTGGATTTAGTTTATATGGACTAGAGTAATGGTCACATAATGTTATTTAACATTCTCTAGTTTCGTGCATCGTAAGATTTATACTTAATAGTTTGCTAAATTACTATATCTTAGGTTTGTGTGTACATAATGTTATTTTTTGGGTCGTATTTTTGTTTAGGTGTCAAGGTTTTGCTCTATTTGACGCTTTTGTTAAGGTTGAGCAATAAACCGATTTAACTAAATCGTAACCGAAATAACTAGGGATAGCATCCACGGGACGTGAACGTGCATACCCCTTATCCATCACTCGTACCTGCGGATTTTTTCATACCGGCCAGCCCCCGGGTGATTTCTGACATGTTAATTTTTCTACCCATTCTCACGACATGCGGGTACCATTACCCGCGGGTTGTATAAAACCATATTTACTAGTTTATCAGTTATCCGTATTTTAATAAATTATGACATAATCAAAGATTTAGTGAAAATTTTCAATAAATTACAAACATAAAACAAATTGAAAGTTTGAACTACGAGTGACGCACTTGACTACCACATATATACAAACAAATAAACAAATAAATAAATAAATTACGAATAGTTATAACATCTGTTTGAGCAAAGATTGATAGACTCAGTATCTTGGCTGTTTGGGGTTTAACCTCCTGACCTCCTACTAAGCAGTGCAACCTATCAAGCTCTTGGCGAGCCTAAGGTGGTCAAGTGGTTGGTTGAAGAAGATGATCAGAATATGCTTACTACGGGAAGTGTATGAATATTCCGGCTAGATGTAACTATGTGTAAGTATGATGAGAATAGTGTGTGTACTCTGTGTGAGAGATATATGGAGTGTTAGCGTGTCCCTGAACTGTATCAGGGTAAGGGTATTTATACCCAACAATCCAAGACATGGGAAACGGTTGGCTATGAATGCCCATTACGATGCTTTAATGGTATTTATGAGGTTCCAACGTCTATGACATTATGACGGTCATAATGAATAGACAAAGAGTAACGGTCTATCATGAAAGCTTGGAATCCAATGATGGTAGGACCTTAGGAGGTAGGACCTCAAGTGGTAGGATCGTTGGAGGTAGGACCTCAAGTGGTAAGACCTTAGGAGCCGGGGGCTGGATCCGGGAGCGGGAGCCGGGAGTCAGGGCCGACAAACCCGGAAGCTTGGAACCCGGGAGCTGGGGATTAAATAATTATGTTGTATTCAAAACAGGATTTTTCACTTTTCAGTCATAAATTAATAACCATGTCATCATATCAATATATGATAACATTTCAACTGCAACGAAGCGCGGCCAAACAACTCTTGTTTTTGAGCAATCGTTTAGTTGGATTAAGATATTTGATGCATTTAATAGACTGTAAACAATAACTCTTATTGCGATCGATACCATAACTCATTTATTAAAACGTAAAGATCGTGTAAATGGTATTTTGTTAAAATTTGAAGTTATCTGGATGCAAGAAATCTTAAATTTGGGATTTACCAAACACCCATTTAAGCATTTACCAATTCTGTTATTTATATTACGATTTTGATAACATTATTTTCCAATCTTTTAGTTTTTACAAACCGGTCACTCATGAGTCATGATATCTAAAGAGGGAAAGTATTTTTTTTAAGGGGTTAAACAAAGTTTACAAAGTGTTTTAAAAAGTAGCTAACTATAAAGACGTTGTATACTTGTATGTATATTTTTCATTCAAACCAATTACTCATATTACATTCTTCATTTCAGTTATCTCAAGTGAAATGTATTACAAAACAAGGATATTTTCGCTAAATTAAAGTTTAGTTCAAATAAAATTTCATATTACTTAGGGTAAAGGTCATTCAAACGTTATGTATTGGTCTCTTTGTTTCAGGATACTAAATGTACTATCGAAAATAAAGTGTATACAATAAACACTAATTACTGGAGTTGATAGCCATAATTAGAGAGGACAAAACTACCCAAAATCGGCGAGAAATCTGAAACTCGAGATAGTTGAGTTAGGTAAGGGGCACGTTGGCGGGTTAGAATACGTCACCACTAGACGTCCATTAAACGATCTCACGATCAACATGTTGAAGGTAAATCACATGTCTAAAGACATTTGACTAGTATCCAAGTTTCAAACAAATACCTCAATTACATATTCTCACCTCCTTACCACTAAGTCACAAAATTAGCACATATTGGTGGGTTATGAGATGGGTATGGGTAAAAAAAAAATGAGTGTTGATAACTACACTTTTGATGATCATATTCTTATCTCCTTACCACCAAACACCGCCTAAGAGTTTTGATGGCCATAACCCAAGGGATGCGGTTAACAAGCTTTGATGAGTGGTACAATAATATATATTATGTCCTTACATTTTGTGGATTATCAATGCACAACTAATCTATAATGTAACCGCAATCCCATGGACCATGATTAACAAAACTTAAATATTTTGTTCATAGTTTTTGTTTAATTTTCGGTGGTGATTTTTTACCCATAAACTCGATATGTTGTATGGTATATATGTAAACTCGTATACCTGAAAGGAAACCCAAAAACCCAATAGGTAAATATATTTTGATATTCAACGGGTATTGGATTGAATATGTATATGGACTTTATAAGTCGATGTAAGTTGTTTAGTAGTATCCGACCCAAACTCGACCTGTTGTCAACTCATTTGCTCGGGTTTTCGAACTTCAATCTCCCGATAAGCTTTTCTTTTTCTTTCTTTTTCCTCTTCTTTTTATCACCAATCGTCTTTTCATCCATTCTTCTTGACTTTTTACGTTAAGTCATCCCACAATTTTGAAACGGACCTAATAGCTAGTTTCATGAGATGTAAACTCTATCATGCTTTTTTTTCTTATATTATTTTTAACATAGAAGCTTTATTGATCTAATAAAACATCTTTTCAACTAAAGTTTCCGTTTTTAACTATTTTAATCAAAACTTTTACAACAAACATGTGATTTATTTTGATTTTGATAATTTAATAATGTATTTATAAACAATTTACCCATCTACTTTGTTTATTTTCTTTTTAATGATTAAAACGCGATTATATTTGCGTGTCATCAATTCAAGCCGAGCTCTACCCTCTATCGTTAAGGCTCGACGAGCTATTGAGCTCGGCTCGACCGAGTGAAGTATTAAGCTTACAACAGTTTTATGATCCCAAATAAAATGGAGAAACAAAAATGAAAAGAAAGCAATGAGATCTTGAAAGTAGGCGTAGTAATCGACAAACATTCAGCACCACCTGTTTTCCTTGTATTTCGTTTTAACGGAATGTCGTACACATCTCCCGATTTTTATTCTTTTTTATTTCATCAACCAAATTAGACTCTGTTTTTAAGCCAACCTTTTCTTTCTTTTTATCTCATTTCTCAAATAATCAATCAATCTTTCAATTTTAAACGTAAGTGTTGTTCATTTGTTTATGATAATGTGCATTTGTATGTTTTTGATAATAATGTGATTGTTAATGAATGATTTTTTTGGTTAAATACTACTAGTACATCTTTTTTGGGGGAGTAAACGACTTCTTTTGAGCCGGTAAATGTCATCGTCAGGAATATAGCCTTATATCGGGGTTCAAATTTGAATATCTTAATCCGCATGATTCTTGTTGATGCACAATTTAGAAAAAATCCCACCTGCATTCTGGAATGCAAGAATGCAGGTTTACTAAACTTGTTTGATTTGTTAGTCGGATATTTTGATTGTGAGATAAAAGGACATAGTTTACGTGTTTTGGCTAATGGAAATTTTGTTATTTACTTATTTGTGATTTAATATGTTTAGTTGAATTTGGATGGATGT
Organism: Senecio squalidus; assembly: GCA_910822075.1. Lineage (NCBI taxonomy): Eukaryota > Viridiplantae > Streptophyta > Magnoliopsida > Asterales > Asteraceae > Senecio > Senecio squalidus. The sequence continues at coordinate 17,293,673 of CAJVGC010000591.1, forward strand.
ATAATGTTGTTATTTCTCTTTAGGAATTAAAAGATGGCCGACGGAGAAGATATCCAACCCCTTGTTTGCGATAATGGAACTGGAATGGTCAAGGTATCATATTTTTCCCTCTGTTTTGGATATGATACAGATGGAAATTAATGGGTCGATTTGGGTTACGCTTTATCTCTATTGAGTCAAACGGGTTAGAAAACGCCAAAAGTTACCCAACAGTCTATTTTAATACTTCAAACCTCGTATAAAAAAAATTCAAAATTTGGACGAAAAGTGTTTCAGGTCAACCCATACCGACCCGTATAAAAAACTACCCATTTACCATTTCTGGATAAAATCTTGATCTTGTGGCCTTTTTACCCGTTTATTCAATGATCCCTTGTTTATTCTTTTCAAGGCTGGATTTGCTGGAGATGATGCCCCAAGAGCGGTTTTCCCAAGTATTGTTGGGCGTCCACGTCACACTGGAGTGATGGTGGGAATGGGTCAGAAAGATGCATATGTTGGGGATGAAGCTCAATCCAAAAGAGGTATCCTAACCTTAAAGTACCCAATTGAGCACGGTATTGTGAACAACTGGGACGATATGGAAAAGATTTGGCATCACACCTTCTATAATGAACTCCGTGTGGCTCCAGAAGAACACCCGGTTCTTCTTACTGAAGCACCACTTAATCCAAAAGCTAATCGTGAGAAGATGACACAGATCATGTTCGAGACGTTTAATGCACCCGCTATGTACGTTGCAATTCAAGCTGTTCTTTCTCTCTATGCCAGTGGTCGTACAACTGGTTAGTACCTCATCTAATTAAATAAAATTGATCCAAAAAATGTATAGGTGAAAAACCGGGTGGGTTGGGTGTAATTTGTTAATGGGTCAAAACGGGTGCTGTTCAAAACCTGTCAACTTTTTTTTTTGGGTTTAAGAGGGTGAAAACATATAATTATAACTTTGGGAAGTTCGAGCCGTTAGAGATAAATTTTGTACCCTAATTGATCAATCTTCAAGTAAAATTTGTATAAATTACCACCTTTTGGAAAGATGGATCGTTTAGTTAGTATATTATGTAATTACACAGAGCAAGTTCTGAAAAACGTATTCGTGAACATCCGGGTGGGTTAAAATGGGTCAAGTCGTCTTGGTTGACCAGTCGCCCTTTTTTCTTTTTATAAAAAATATTCTGTTAAAATAATATCTTCTTTTTTTTTGTTAATAATTCCATTTAGGAGGTTGAAAACATTTAAATAGCACTTTAGGACGTTGACCCGTTAGAGATAAAATTTTGACTCAAATTGAACCAATGTCTAGTAAATAGATTCAAAGTTGATACTTTTCGGAAAAAAAGAGTGATTGTTTTTGGCGCTTCTTGAGTAGGTATTTCGGGTCAGGTGGGTTGGGTAATGGGTTAAAACGGATTGAGTTGGCGTGGTTTACTTGTACTTTATTTTTATTTTTATAAAAGCTATATACTATCTAAATAACACCTAATTTGTTTGAATAGTTTAATTTTAGGGGATAAAAACATTAAATTAACACTTCGGGCAACTTTCAATATGTTTGACTCGTTTTACTTTTAGGTTAGTTATTAAGTTTGACCACTTAGAATAAATGGCTTCCTTTCGGAAAATGGTGAATTTTGGCTTATGTTTGCTTCTTTGTGTAGGTATTGTGCTCGATTCTGGAGATGGTGTGAGTCATACAGTTCCAATTTACGAGGGGTACGCACTCCCACATGCCATATTGCGTTTGGATCTCGCAGGTCGTGATCTGACTGACGCTTTGATGAAAATTCTTACTGAACGAGGTTATTCATTCACTACCTCTGCTGAACGGGAAATTGTGAGAGATATGAAAGAGAAATTGGCATATATTGCACTTGATTATGAACAAGAACTAGAAACCTCTAAAACTAGCTCTGCAGTGGAAAAGAGCTACGAGTTACCTGATGGGCAGGTGATCACGATTGGTGCTGAACGGTTTAGATGTCCTGAGGTTCTTTTCCAGCCTTCGATGATCGGGATGGAAGCTGCGGGTATTCATGAAACGACGTATAATTCTATCATGAAATGTGACGTGGATATTAGGAAAGATTTGTATGGAAACATTGTGCTTAGTGGTGGTACAACTATGTTTCCTGGTATTGCTGATAGAATGAGTAAGGAAATCACCGCTTTAGCCCCGAGCAGCATGAAGATTAAGGTCGTGGCCCCACCTGAAAGGAAATACAGTGTCTGGATCGGAGGGTCGATTTTGGCATCACTCAGCACTTTCCAGCAGGCGCGTCTTTATTTACATTTATTTTTATTTATGTATTTATTTCAGTTTCGTTTGGTTTATTTAAATCTAATAGTTTTTTGATGAATGTGATTGTTGCAGATGTGGATCGCTAAGGCTGAATATGATGAATCTGGACCCTCCATTGTGCACAGGAAATGTTTCTAAACACAAGAAAAGAAGTAAAAAAAGAAAGAAGAATCAGAACTATTCAGGAGGCATTGCGTTTCTCGATATCTCCATTCTCCTGTTTTTTCCACATTTAGAAATTTTATTTGGAGAATGAGGTTGAGCAGACAGCAGTTTGTTTCCCAGAATAATCTTTACAAATCTTTGAAGTAGTAGTTTAACTAGTTTTTGCTATCAATCAACGTATCGTTGTGTTTTTTGTTCTGTTTATAATAATGAACGAACGCTGTAAGGGATTTGTTTATATGAATGAATTACTTGTAGCAGTATCGGTTTTTATCATAATTCAATTCGTCTGCATGTGTATTACTAGTAGGAACAAGTTTAAGAGGATGTATGATTAGTATCTAAATGATTTCGACTGTCATGGTCATCATCAACAACATGAAGGAATGTCTTCTTCGACTCCATTGCAGTCTCCGTGAAAACCGAATGTGTATTCACGTGGCGCTTTATCATGTTAATTTGCTATTTTTATTATCCAATGATTCTAAAACATCATTATAACTAGTTAACCAACATACCATGTTCGATTCTTACCGACTGGTTTCTGTTAGGATATTTTACCGACTTAAAAAGTGAGTTATCAATAAAAACAAGAAAAAAAAACATATAGAACAAAACTTATTCAAACAAGACTTTAGACTTATTTGTGATTATATTTGCCCCACCATGTACCCAATTGACATTTAAAATAATTGATGGATGACTTCATATTACAAAACACATATTCAAATATACATAAATCTTGTACAAAATACTTCCCACTTGTGACTGTTATTCACAAACAACAATCTTTTTAGTTTGTAAACAATTATGTATATAAAATATTTTATAATATTATCATTGAAAAAAATGATTTTCAAACACGATTTACATATATTATATCCAACCATTAATCATACATCTTGTTCATATTTTCAAACAAAAACACCCACCGTCATTTATTCTGAGCATTTTAATTATGTTGTCGTATATACGTTCTTATCTATGAAATATAAACCTTCTATTTTGTGAAGAAAAAAAAATTAGTTATTTATGTTTCCATTTTACATTCTTAAGTCAAGTTAGAGCCCTAACAAGTTTATAAAACATCTTTTATAACTAAAATAAACTCCAACTTCAATCCCGATTATAAGCTCCAACTCCATCTTCACCCCAATTCCGTTATGATTAGACATGTTACCAAATAAATATAGCATAGACGCTTTAGACCACTCCCATCCGTAACACCAATAACACCATTTTTCGTTGCCACGTCACCATAACACCAACTTAACATAACACCACTAAACACCCCCATCCATAACACCAAAAACTGGGACCCACCACCTTTTCTTTTTTCATTTTCTTTCTTTTTCTCATATTATTTTTAAAACATTATTAATAAAATAAACTTAGATTAATATTAAAAAAAAACAATACATAGAAATAAACTTAACACGATTACATTAAAATTTTAAAAACCGAAATTAAAACATACATAAATTAAAACATACATAAATAATAGAAATCATTCTCTAAAGCGATAGTCATCAGGAAGCGTAGCAACGTGTTCAACGAGATCGCTTCGAAGAGCATGGTGTACATCACGATCTCGTATCTCTTTCATTACTCGGATTTGTAGTTGGCACCTTTCGTGACTAGTTCGTTGATCTCGTGGTATTGGAGTATAGTATTCCTCGCAGTCACTGATATTAAATTGATTGTCTTCGATGATCATATTATGCAATATGATGCAAGAATACATGACTCGTTTTAGTTTGTTTACCTCGTAGTATCTTCCGGCATTTTTTAACACCCAAAATCGGCCTTGTAGCACGCCAAATGCCCTTTCAACATCCTTTCTTGCAGCTTCCTGAAATTTTTTGAACTTCTTTCGCTTTTCGTCTGGTGGATGAGAAAATGATTTCACAAATGTTGCCCACTCTGGATAGATTCCGTCTGCGAGGTAATAACCTTTTTCATACGGAGTGTTGTTTACCACGAAATGAGAAGGTGGAGCGGTGTCGTGGAGGAGTTTCGTAAATAGAGGCGAGGCATTCAAAACATTAATGTCGTTGTTAGAGCCCGCGACACCAAAATAAGCATGCCAAATCCACAAATCATACGAGGCAACCCCTTCAAGCATTACGGTTGGGTGGCCATGATCACCTCGTGTGTATTGGCCCTTCCATGCAATTGGACATTTCTCCCATGCCCAATGCATACAATCAATACTCCCAAGCATCCCAGGTAACCCATGTTTTTCTTCATGCTTGGCATAAATACGTTGAATGTCCTCTTGTGTTGGCTTTCTTAAGTAAACGTTAGTATATAAATCACAAACACATTTACAAAAATTATCTAAAGCCTCCATTGATGTACTTTCCGCCATGTGTAGATATTCATCAAATGCATCGGAAGTGATTCCGTATGCTAAAACACGCATGGCGGAAGAACATTTTTATATAGCGGTAAAACTAGGTCTGCCCGCAGCATCAAGTCGGGATGTAAAATAGGTAAAGTGACTAGGAAGTGGAAGTTGAGGATAGTTAAGAATACCGTTGACTATTCGAAGAAATAGCGGCTTACTCATCCGGTATCTTCGTCTGAATTGCTCCGGTGTGAAAACGCAATCTTCGTTGAAATAGTCTGCCATAAGGCGTTCGTTTGCCCCAACTCGATTTCTTCTTATAAATCTTTTTTTAGCCCGAGGGTTTGAGGATTCGATGCCTTCCTCCGCTTCCTCTTGATCGTAAAAAGCCTTTCCGGCAATCTTCGCCATCAACATAATTGTTTCATCGTCGGAAGAGTCGGAATCGGTCAAATTCAATTTGAACGTTCTTGACGACATATTTGTGGATTAGAGAGAAAGAATATGATTTGGTGTGGGTAAAATGGTGTTATTGGTTGGGTATTTATAGGAAAAAAAAAAAAAAAAAAAAAAAATATTTTTTTTTAAAAAACTAGCCGTTGGATTCAACGGTAAATTTTTTTTTTTTTTTTTATTAAATAACGAATTTAAGGATAAAAAAAAAAAAAAAAAAAAAAAAAAAAACCCAAACAACGCTCGTTGCTCGGATAACACCACCGCCGGAACGCCGGAGTAACGGCGTTGGGCCAGCCGTTAACGGCGTTTCCGGCGGCCAAAAACGCCGTGGAAACGCACGAATGGGAGTGGTCTTATATAACTAGTAGAAAATAATGATAAGAGAGGGAGAATATAAGACTATGGGGTGTGGTGGGTGATTGGGGGTGATGATGTGGAGTGATAGAGGTGATTTGTAGAAAAGAGAGTGTGATTTGTAGGAAAGAGAGTGTGATGATGTGGAGTGATAAAAATGGGTGGTGTGGTTGTGTGTAAGTGATGATGATGTGGAGTGATAGAGGAAAGAGAGTGTAATTTTAAAAAGTTGTATATTTATAATTTTTTTTTATATAAATGAAATTTAAAAACTTGTATTTTTATTAAAAAAAAAAACAAACACACACTACAATTTATTAAAAAACATATTACGATTAAACTAAAATACGTTAAAAAAATACAATTTAAAAAAAAAAAAAACACTTCAATCTTCATCGTTGTTTCCTCGGGGGCGGTAATACCAGACATGTTCGATCAAATCGGCTAACAGACTGTGATGGGTACCTTCGTCACGCATGTCACGTATGTTCTGTTGTTTCTCTTGAAAGCTAATCTGGACTTCTGGTTCGGTGGCATTCTCATCATAAGCTTGACAATACGCGAGACCTTTGTCTTCCAAAATCATGTTATGAAGAATTATAGCGGCGTACATCGCGTTTCTAATTTTTTCTAAACTCCAAGCTCTTGCGGGGTTTTTAATTATATGCCACTTTTTTTTCAACACTCCAAATGCCCGTTCGATGTCCTTTCTTGAAGATTCCTGGGCTTTTTTAAAATGGTTACGCTTCTCGTTTAATTCGTCTCTTTCCCTGAAAGACTTTATTAACACCGGCCATTTTGGATAAATACCGTCAGCGAGGTAATACCCGTATTTGTAGGTTGTGTCGTTAACAATAAACGACTGATCGGGAGCCGTCCCATTCACAATGTCGTTGAAAAGCGGTGACTGATCCAAGACGTTGATGTCATTATTCGCTCCAGCAACCCCAAAAAATGCATGCCATATCCACAAATCAGTAGAGGCCGTAGCCTCTAACATAATGGAAGGGTGAGCGTGATCACCCCTATGGTATTGACCATGCCAAGCCACAGGACAATTTTCCCACTCCCAATGCATACAATCCAAACTGCCTAGCATACCGGGAAAATTGTGTTTTTCATCATGAACCATCATAATCTGCTGTATGTCGCTCCAACTAGGACGGCGTAAATATCTCTTGCCGTATAAAGAAACCACACCTATTTCAGATATTATTACATTTTAAGTACAAATAAGTTTTAAAGTAAACTAATTAAAAATGTAAAGGTTAAAAATTTACCTTCGCAAAAGTAGGCAAGAGAGTCACGTGAAATTCTTGCGGACATTTTTAAATACTCGTCCCACATGTCACTACAAGTGCCAAAAGCAAGTTGTCGTATGGCGGAGGTGCATTTCTGAATCGGTGTAAACCCAGCCCTTCCTCTACAATCAATTTTTTGCCTAAAATACTCAAAATTGTTTTCAAAATCGTGGCATATCCTGAGAAACAGCTCCCTCCTCATTCGAAAACGACGGGTAAATTGTTCGTCGTTGTAGGTGCAACCCGGAGAAAAGTAAGATTCCATTAGTAGTGTGTTAGCTTCTTCACGGTTACGTTCTATGACGGTTCTTCTTCTGGTGATTGGTCTTTGGATATGTTGTGATGCATAGCTAACAACGCCTCTAATCGTTTCGGCTACAATTGCATCTTCATCCGAACTTGACGAACTTGACATTTTATAAAACTTTGTGTGTGTTTTTTGTGTGTTTTTGATACAATATGTATATATTTTGTGTGTGTTTGAGGATGTGTGAGTGTGGGTATATATAGGCAATTTTAAAAATATGTCCGTTGCTTATGTCCATTCGACCGTTGCCTCCCATCCAAACTCCCACCACGGCTTTATTTCTACAACGCCAAGGCTTAAAATTTGCCAATAACGCCCCCACCGGTGTGGTGGAGGGCGTTGTGGGGCGTGATGGAGCTGACGTGGAGGCGTTATCGAGCATCACAACGCTGCACAACCCATAGTCTAAGGTGATTATTAAAAAAACAAACAAAAACAAGATCCACCTCGAACACCTCTCCCCACCCCAACTCTCTCTCTCTCTCTCTCTCTCTCTCTCTCATCTTTCTAGAGAGAGAAACATTAATCCAGTCCAAAAAAAATCAAATCTTTGAACTGGGTTTTCAATTTCCTGAATTGGGTATTCAATTTCTTGGAATTTTAATCCATACCCAGATATGAAGGAAGACGAATCGAATTGGTTTTCAAAATGGGAAGAACAGCTACCAAAACCAGAAGACCTAATCTCCTTATCACAAACCCTAATCACCCCTGATCTCGCAATCGCATTCAACATCGGTTCCGGATCATCTCAAACCCCAAATCACCATAATCACAATCAGCAGCCGCCGGCGATTTCAACCCCGTCGTCTCAGCATAATTCCGGCGAGTTTGACTCGTCGGAGTTGAACGGAGATGAGCCAGCTAGGACTTTAAAACGACCTCGTTTAGTATGGACCCCACAGTTGCATAAACGGTTTGTTGACGCGGTTGCTCATTTAGGGATTAAGAATGCTGTCCCAAAAACGATTATGCAGTTGATGAGCGTTGACGGATTGACCCGCGAAAACGTTGCGAGTCATTTGCAGAAGTATAGGCTTTATTTGAAACGAATGCAGGGTTTGTCTTCAGGTGGTGGGAATGGGTATGGGTCCGGGGGTGGGGATCCGGCCACGGATAGGTTGTTTGCGAGTTCTCCTGTGCCTGCACACTTTTTGCATCAGACGAGTATGGGTTCCGATAATTACTTGCCGTATATGCCGGTTGCTGCTTTGCAACAGCAGCATCATCATCAGCAGATGGCCGCGCAACAGCATCATTTGCATAGACAGTTTGGGTCTGCAATGCCGGTTCATAGAGTTGGGACCCCGGTTCATGGGTCTTATGTTGGTGATTTGGAATCAGCGAAAGAGAAAAAGGCTCTCACTTTGTTTCCGGTTGGAGATGATTGAATTTGAATTTCGGTAATTTTTATCCTTTGGTTTTTTACTTTGTTTTTGCCTTTTGATATAGCTAATCAGCTTATTTGAGCTGTTTCAAAGCGATTATCAGCTTATTGTGTTTTAAATACAGTATGTGGAAATTCAAACATTATGTCGTGTATTGTGTTTTGATACGTTTATAAGCTAATAAGACCGCGTTAGTACTTTTTACATATTTGATATGAGAAATTTGCTACTATGAAGGTTTGTAGATGAGTTATTGTTGGACTGAGATGGCATTGTTGATGAAGGCAAATGCTGATACAAAACGTCTTCTTTGACGGAATAAGAGGACCAAGGATGCACTATTTGCCACATATGAAGTTGAAACTACTTATTTGTAGACATTTTACTTATCTTGTTACTTAATTAGATGTGAAAATATGACATTTGCTTTGTTGTAAATTTCGGTAAACTTTATAAATGAGCTTTGATGACAAAAACTACTATTGTATTATGTTATAACGCTCTCTTGTTGATGTAATAAATCATCAAATTTACCGTGAATGATAATGTGTACTTTTCTGATATGTTAGATATGTGTCGGATGTGTGGATATGATATGTGACTCAAGTCTTAATGCTTCTATGTCAATTTTGTTTGTGTATAATAGTTTGTTACAGCCGCCAAGCGTTCATTATGGTTATTCTATTATCGTGATGTCGACATTTTTGGGATCATCCATTATTGATTCCGAGTCCATTGCTGTATAGATGTAATTTATCCAGATCTCGTAAGGTCAATGATTAAACAAAAGCAAAGCAATAATGCAAACCAATATAATAATTCATATCATTATCAAGATAGATCCGGAAGAGGGGGAAGGGTTAAGATATAATAATGCATACGAATAAAGTTGCACACAAACAAAAAAGAATATTAATTCATCCATAGATGTGTTTAAGTGTTGCTGTAAGATAATTAAAAACATCATTACATAACCGAGTTCCTATATTCTGTGGTTAGACGTTGAAATGATCTACATTTCTATAGTCATCTAACCGAGTTTTCAAAAACAAATTTGTTCCATGAGATTTACAATTAACAAAAGAATGGATGGGTTTACGGTATACAGAAACTAATCTACAACACTTCCATCAAAATAATAATATTACACTACAAACGGGAAACTATTAACTTATTAAGTTAACGAATTTGAACCTGTAAACGAAGATAATATCCCTATTATACGATTGCCCAAAACTTCTTTTGGCAAATTAGCACCGGTTCTGGTACCCCTTGTTGATTTTCCAGTACATGTGAAGTAACATCCCAAAGAAACTTTGGTGCAAGATCCTTTAATTTTGATATAATGGTTTCCTCGTCTCTAATAATGACAAAGCCCTGCGTAAACCATGATAAGGGGTAAATATGTCATTTAAACATAGAGGTGAGAAGGTAATTAACATTCAAGAAACATCAGAAAGAAATGTCTACCTGAGGTCGTACAAGACGGTCCATTTCTAGCATCATATCTTCCAATAAGCAACCATCATTGCGGTTTCTATAGTGGGTGAAAAGATAACTCGCGTGTAGTAAATCATAAGTGCGTGGATATGACGAAAATGGCTCACACCTATATGCGTCATGTGACAGTTAAACTAGTATCAGGACTCTATAATAGTCGTTATAAACTGAAATAATGATTAGGATTGGTTTGTATTTCAGCTCACCAGTCATGGAAAGCACCAATCAGGCCTCGGGCATAAATAGCCGACAGAGTGTTGTTCATTGTTGCAGGGACCACATTCATCACCCAAACAGGCCAAGTATTAAAGGCAACTGCAAATCCACCATAAAGCGCATTCATGTCCATAACATTTCTAACTGATGCCACATCAGCATTCATCAACCTCCAATAATGTCGAGCTTGATCTTGCCAGTATAACGAATCCGCGAGAAACATTTCTTGAGTAATACCTGCAGCCACCATTAATTAATGATTAGGGGGTGTTTGGATGTGAGCTTTAAAATTACCAATGGATGGACACTAACCTATATTATTGAGAGTTTCTAAGTACACTGAATGACGGTGTGGTCTAGGAGGCAGTTTTTGAAACTCAGAACTAGTGTCACTGACACAGTTCCTCAACGGTGTTTTCCACGAGGGTTTATTAGCATCAACAGAATCACAAATATTTACATGCATCTGCTCTGCGTTATTTTGTAGACAAGATTGAGAAACGTCTTTTATCCATATTGCGGTCTGAACTTTTCTAGCAATAAGCTTCCAACACATCGCAGAAGTTATATTCATCAATTTCTCCCAAATCAATGGGAAATCTTTGTCTTTTCTATAAGCGGGAGGAGCAGAATATACAAAATAACCATTTGGTCGAAGAAGTCGGTTTACTTCTTTTAACAGAATCCCATCTGCACATATCATTTATAAATCAAATTTTAAACTCGTTGAATATAATATTTTGAAATAAAAATTGGGTATTAGTGTAAAGATTACCATTCTCGTGCCAATCAACACGACACCTTGAACAATGAACCATCTCAAATGACTGACTGGGATACGGGAGTTGTTTTGTAGCTAAAGCGGATATCATAGCACCTATTCCTCGCTCTAAAGCAAACTGAATTTGGTTTTCATGACCATCTTTTGGAGCAAACGACATGGTTTGTATATTTAACGGAAGAAGATAAGCAGAGAAACTAGCGACACCACAACCAACATCAAGAACTTGATACACCCCAGATGAACGGAGATCCCCTGTTTCATTAGTAGTCATATTCCCTAATCTGCAAAAAAATCAAAACCGACAAATTAAATCCAAAAATCTACGTATGAACTAATTTCAAACTCGATTAGTACCTCTCAATGTATTCAGTAGCTCCATGTTTAAAATGCGTACCACCCCCCGGAAACCACCACAACTGATCCTTCTCATGAACCCAATTCTGCCCCCCTTTTACTTCAGAAAGATGAGTATGATTCACATTACTCCTCCACACATAATCACGACTCGTACTCCATCTCACCGGAATCTTATAATCAAAAGGTGGAGGTATCAAGCAAAATAACCGTCTTTCCAATGGAGGACAATGCCTTTCCAAATCTTCCCGTTTCAAAAGATCCAAACTTGGAAGTAATTCTTTAATATACAAAGGATCGTGACAAGGAATATACTCATTAAACTCTATAGGACATATATTCACCCCTGTGTCCAGAATCTTAACTGTCGTTTTTCGATACGTAAGACTAACTCTATTACTAAATGTACTACCATCTGCAAACATTAAAGAAGAAAGATTGATCAAAACACATAAAGTTTGAATTTTTTTAACATAAATCTCACTCAATTATTACTAAATAAAACTGTCAGTTTTTGATTCATAAGACTAACTCTATTACTAGTGTACTACCATCTGCAAACATTACACAATAAAGATTGACCAAAACATATAAAGTTTGAATCTTTCAACACAAATCACTTAAATCTCACTCAATTATTACCAAAATTTTCTGTCGGTTAGATACTTAAGACTAACTCTATTACTAAATGTACTCTCATCTGCAAAGATTAAAGATTGGTTAAAACACATAAAGTTTGAATCTTTTTAACACTAATCACTTTAATCTCACTCAATTATTATTAAATTAGTGTCGGTTTTCTCTAAGTAAGACTAACTCTATTACTAAATGTATTATAATCTGCAAACTTTACACAATAAAGATTGATCAAAACACATAAAGTTTGAATCTTTATAGCACACATCACTTAAATCTCACTCAATTATTACTAAATTAACTGTCGGTTTTCGATACGTAAGACTAACTCTATTTTAAATGCGCTACCACCTGCAAACATTACACAATAAAGATTGATTAAAACACATAAAGTTTGAATATTTTTAACACAAATCACTTAAATCTCACTCAATTTTTACTAAAAATAAACTGTCGGTTCTCGATACATAAGTTTAACTCTATTACCAAATGTACTAACATCTGCAAACATTAAAGAATAAAGATTGATCAAAACACATAAAGTTTGAATATTTTTAACACAAATCACTTAAATCTCACTCAATTTTTACTAAAAATAAACTGTTGGTTCTCGATACATAAGTTTAACTCTATTACCAAATGTACTAACATCTGCAAACATTAAAGAATAAAGATTGATCAAAACACATAAAGTTTGAATATTTTTAACACAAATCACTTAAATCTCACTCAATTTTTACTAAAAATAAACTGTCGGTTCTCGATACATAAGTTTAACTCTATTACCAAATGTACTAACATCTGCAAACATTAAAGAATAGAGATTGATCAAAACACATAAAGTTTGAACCTTTTAAACACAAATCACTTAAATCTCACTTAATTATTACTAAATTAACTGTCTGTTTTCGATACGTAAGACTAACTCTGTTACTAAATGTACTACCACTGCAAACATTACACAAAAGAGATTGATCAAAACACATAAAGTTTGAATCTTTTTAACACTAAACACTCAGATCTCACTCAATTATCACTAAATTATTACTAAATCATAAAATCGGATCTAAAAATTAAAGAAAATGGGTACCTTGTGAGGAATTGAGAGCAATTTGATGAACATAAAGCGAAGAATTTGGACCAAAAAATGTACCAGTGTAGAAAGAAACAATCATGAGTAAAAGAAGCAACAAGATTGTTTGGCCTGATTTCAAATCAAAGGCTGATTTAGGTAATAAAAAGGTGACCATTTTTTAGGTAATAATTTAGGATTTGATGTGTAAAATGTAAGGGATGTCGAGAAATGTGTCTAAGGAGTCATGGGGATTGATGAAGAGGGAATGGGATAAATGGAGTTGTCGGCGGAGGAGATCTTGGAACTCCTCGACCACTTCTCGTGTTGGGAAAATAGATCTGATTTAAACTTAGGGAGTGTTTGTTTTAGATAGAGTTTATGAGTTTATTAGCATACGTAAAAGAGATAAGGTCGTTTTAGATGTTTGTTTGAGCTTATTAGTGTAATCTTCTTTTGAGTGGCTTATGTGTTTATCAAATATTTTTGTTTTATCATAAGCTCATAAACTATTTCAAACACTTCATAAAAATTTAAAAGCTTATATATTATAAGCCATAAGTTACTTATAAATCATAAGTTTAAGCCCAAAAAATAAGCTTATACAAACATCCTCTTATTTTAGGTGTCCGATGAAGCCGATAAAAGTTGTTCGATAAATGCTTAGGTGAGTAGCTTTTCAAATTCTTAGATGGTTTCATCCGTAAACCCATTTCGATACACATTTACAAAATCTAATTAAAAAATATTTTGCATTAAATTTTTAATTAATAAAAAGCAGATAATGAGAATATTAGAAGCCGTGTTTTTCAATTAAAGGATAGTTTTTATTATGATTTTAAAATATTTTTAATATTTAATATATAATAAAAAAGAAGCCTTAAATGCCACATGATGACATGATGAAGTAAGGTCCCTTAGATCGATTAACTTTTTTGATTTCAGTCTTTAGATCATATTGTTGATGTCATAAAATCATATTTTCATTTTACACTATCTTACAATATATAATTACATTTCTCTTTTGTTATATATTAAAGATTAAAGATATTTCAATTTGACTATGTTTTACCTTATTGTTATTTTAAAATCTTCTAATACAAAATATCAAAACATGTGTATAAAGGTAAAAATGTATATGTTGTTATAACTATAAACAACATGTGTATAAACGAAAAGGTATATATATATATATATATATATATATATATAGTTGGTTTCATTTAAGAACCATGTAATTATTTAGGAACCATTAGGAACCATTTTTAGGCAAGGTGGCAATTTTGTAATTAAACTTAAGGTGGCAATTTTGTAATTAAGTCAAAATTGAGAGCCAAATTGGAAATCAATTAAAACCACTTTAAAATCCTAATTAACTTTAAATTAACATATCTAGAGTATAACTAGGTTTTAGGAAAAAACTAAATACACCATTAGAACAAGCATTTAATTATCTTTCCAACGAGCACCCACTTGATATACTTTTGACGACTTTTTTTTTTTTTTTTTTTACAGTGAGTTTCGGTATATACACTAGTGTATATACTAAATATTCACCAGTGTATATACTAATTCACAAAAAACACATCTGAACCATATATACTATACACTAGTGTATACACTATATTCACTAATGTATAGTTATACACTAGTGTATTTATACACTACAGTAGTGTATTTATACACTAGTGTATACACTATATTCACTAATGTATAGTTATACACTAGTGTATTTATACAATATACACTAGTGTATACACTATATTCACTAATGTATAAGATGTATTCTCTATTGAATACATGGTATTCACTGGTGTATATTGTATATTCACTTGTGTATATTGCGTATTCACTGGTGTATATTGTATATTCACTTGTGTATATATATATTGTATATTCACTTTTGTATATTGCGTATTCACAATTAAAAGGAAATTAATATAAAGATTCGTATACATTAGTGAATATAGTGTATACACTAGTGTATAGTATATATGGTTCACATGTGTTTTTTGTGAATTAGTATATACACTGGTGAATATTTAGTATATACACTAGTGTATATACCGAAACTCACTGTAAAAAAAAAAAAAAAAAAAGTCGTCAAAAGTATATCAAGTGGGTGCTCGTTGGAAAGATAATTAAATGCTTGTTCTAATGGTGTATTTAGTTTTTCCTAAAACCTAGTTATACTCTAGATATGTTAATTTAAAGTTAATTAGGATTTTAAAGTGGTTTTAATTGATTTCCAATTTGGCTCTCAATTTTGACTTAATTACAAAATTGCCACCTTAAGTTTAATTACAAAATTGCCACCTTGCCTAAAAATGGTTCCTAATGGTTCCTAAATAATTACATGGTTCTTAAATGAAACCAACTCTATATATATATATATATATATATATATATATATATATATATATATATATATATATATATATATAAATTGTGTTCTTATCATAACTTAAAATCTACATTAACATAAAATTTACATTTTAATTTTTATCTTTTTCCTCATTATCACAGGATAATAAACTAGTTGTTTATATTTAAAAAGCAATGTATGGGATAAATCGAAGCCATCTGTTGTTTTAGGTTTAATTCTAACAAACCCATGGTTAGAGTTAAGATTAATGAAATAACATCATGCAGATTTACATACCTTTAGGTATAATCAGTTCTATGAAATAACATTGTGTCCAAATCGCCGCACTATTGTGTAGATGGAACGAAATTGCGGCCGACATTACCAACGAATGATTGGTTTAAACATTATAATCAATTCTATAAATTGTTTTTCGGGCAAGATAAATCTTATGCTTGTAACTAATTTGTGTTATTAGATTGATATGTGCTTATAAAGTTTCATATTTTTTTGCTTTGTATTTTTCACCGAGTTTGATGACACCCCTCATTTGTTTATGCCTACTATAATGTTTTAAGATTCGAAAGTCTGGCCCTTATGGCATGATGCAATGGTAGGAAACCCTTAAGAAAATTGTACAGTTTGTTTTGCTTACTTTGTAGCAATATTTCATTTAATTTATGAAATGCTTATTGGACTTCAAAAAATTGTTACTAAAACCATAAAACCTTCAACATATTTGACCACATTGCGGACCCGTCCATTTGTTACCTCTATATTGCATATACCTAATCCATTTTCTTATTGTTATGTGTAGCAAGGACTTGAGGCGGCGGCACACAAGTACGATTCTAACCAGTAATAGCATCTCAGTAAATTTTGCCTTGATTTTATTTTATTAGTGGTTTTTGTGTTTCTAGCAACCATAATGCCATCTGCAAATCTTGATTTCACATATCGGCTATTGTTGATTTGTGGATTTATTTGGTTAGTGATTTTTGTGTTTATATTTAATAGTGGTTTTCGTGTTTCTAGCAGCGATAATGTCAACTTCTAATGAGGATGGATTTATTTGGACACGGGTAATAAAACAAAAGAAACTTGATTTTTATTTTAATTTTCTTATACAATATGTTTGAGCTTTGAACTCGAACTCCGATTTCTTTCAAATACATCAATTCTAAGACAAAGGATATTTCTTTCAAATACATCAATTCTAAGACAAAGGATATTACTATTGTACTTTAAATAAAATCTCATAACTGTATATAATTAGAATCTTATGGAAGTAAGTAGAAAGCATGAAAAAAAAATCAGTTGTATGTGTTGTGTGTGTATACACAAGAAGAAAAAAAAAGAAAACGAAGAAAGTTTATAAGTCAGTTTATCATTTTCGACTATTTCGAAAGCAAATATTCATCGAATAAGCTAACGAGATATACCAAATTACACATGGGATTGAGACGATCATTTTGGTGTAAGCGAAAGTTCGTCTCGTGAAGGTTGGTCTCGGGTCAAGTTGAAACCCGGTTTCGAAAGAGAAGGTATAACTCGATTTTTATGTTTACATATTGATTCTAAGTCGTCTCTTATCGTTTGATACTATTTTTATCGAGTTTTGTCGAGTTAAGAAGTTTGTAAGAATGGAGGTTGCAAACTTCAGGAAGAATATGAACCAGATGGTCCAACCGACGGCTGGGTTGAGCCAACCGGCGGCCGGAATTATCCAACCGGCGGTTGGAAGTATTAACGTTAAATTTGTATCGTTAATACTGTTGCGCAAGTTGTTACGTAAACCTTTGTTACGTTAAGACAGTTACACAATGTGTTATGCAACATCTGTTACGTTAAATGTGTTGCGCAAAATTTGTTACGGTGAATTGCCAACCGGCGGTTGAGGGATTCCAACCGCCGACTGGATTTGCCCAACCGACCGCTGGATTTACTCACCCGGTGGTTGAGCTTTCCGGTGGAAAAGAAATTCATCGTATTGTTTTTTTTGTTACTCTCTAATAGTTAGAAGTTGATAATATAGTATTAACGGGCAGTTTCTATCAGGTTGTTCGTAATATCGCCTGCTAGATCGTGTACTGTCTACCAAAGACTTTGAGGTGAGTACAATATGGTTTTCAAAACCAAGCATTAAGACAAATAACATTTGAAAAATAAAGAAACGTTTTTATGGATGATTTGATCAAATGAGATAAACCCAAAACAAGATAACTCGTTCATTTTATATAGAGTAGTTATGACTACTCGTGCTTGGTAGATGTACTTTGCCTTAAAGTACATGTTTATTATAATTATATGCGTAAATATAATTAATATTGTTGTTGTTTTATTTATACAATATAAGGAGTATGCCTTAGTATTGCATAAGATGCCTAAATTTGATTACGGGTAGTTCTAGCTGCTCGTAGATATATATTGAGACCTAATATGATTAACTAGGTGATAAGTGCTAGCCAATGTGATATATTTTGACCATGTAAGTCAGAATAGTTGCAGAGAATTCTGGACCTCCTTCGCAACATGTGGTACTGAGACGTATGTCTCATGTTGGAGTGATGTCTCGATCATGAGAGATCAACCGCAAACATCACGTGGAGTAGGGAGGTGTATATGATGACACACCGTGGAACCCTCCTTAACGACAAGGCATTGATATGTTAGATCGGAGTAGTGAAAGCCTGCATTTCGGGTTATTATAAAGATCGGGAGTCGCGCCCCAATGCTTATAATAAAATGAGAAATGTGCGAGTAGCGAACGGGGTTAAAACCCTAGGGCATTTGTGAGACCCTATTTGATTGATTACTTAGGGCTGAAGATGAAACCTAGTAAAATGATAAGTGCACTAAATGGGGAATTAATTGTATGTTGAGAAATAATTTCATATGCATGTCATTATCATATTATTGATTATTATTAATCATATGTGCTTGTGAGATTGCGGATATGGTTTGTGAATTTGTAAAGACGAACTTGATTATATTAAATGTTTTTAATAGTCTTTACTATTTATTGTCTCGCCAATTTAATGTTGATACTCTTTTTCCAAACCTGTGTTTTGCTTGTAAGTCGCTTAGACTTTTGGTGAGATGTGATGCTTCGGGGTAGTTTGTGTTTTCCCCGTGTCTTTTCAAACTATTACCAGCTTGTATAATATTTTGTTTTATATTGTAAATATTGACGTAACGAATGGTTTATAGCTGTTTAAATATTTTGTGAACCGCAAATTTATGTTTTAAATCACGGTTTATCCGATGTGTTGCTCTGAATATCTAAAAAGTTTTTGGAAAACGTGATTTTTAAAACCATGTCGTTACAGTTGATTATTGAGATTCCGCCTCATAATCAATTGGTTTAATCTTGTTGATCCGCTACCAGGGACCTACACGTTTCTTGAACGACTTCTTGAGTTTCTTGAACAATTTCGACTTCTTGATGTGGTTATGATTGCCGAAGTTGAAATTGTGGTTGTTCTTGTTGTTATTGAAACAAAAGTTGTTGATGCATAAAATATTGTTCGGGAGTTAACGAGTTGAATGGTATTGGTTGGGGTTGTTGTTGTTGTGGATTTTGTTGCAAAAAAAAGTTGTTTAGTATTTGTTGTTGTTGTTGTTGTGAAAATTGTGGTATTTGGGATGATAAACTCGGGTTTACTTGATTATGGTAGTTTGCGAAACCGGAAAGGAGGATGTGTTGTGATTGTGGCATCGAAGGTATGTTTGCGTTTGTTGGGAGAGCGTTTGAAGACGATGAAAAGACAATTTTACGGTTTTGAGATTATAGATGAAATGTGAGATGCGATTAAGAAATGGTGTGAGTTTTGGTTAAAAGTGTTGTTTTATTTATACGAGAAAATTGAAAAAAAAAAAAAAACAAAAAAACATAGTCATTGGAGGAAAAAAAATAAAAATAAAAATAACAACAGCACACAACGAAGCCCCACAATGAGACGGAGCGGTGTGGTAACCTTCGTTGTGGGCCGAGAACGAAACGAAAACGACCGTAATTTTAACCCCCTTCCCGTCCTCTTATGTTAGTAAACCCAAACCAAGCAAGTGGTGAAGTTGGCATTATGCCATAACAAGTATTCAAACAATTTGCCACTAAATAAAATTGTATTACTTGCCTTGTTTTTCTCCCCCCACTTGTTAATACGACACCGTGAAGAAAACAAAAGGTATCAAAGATTCACCCTGGAAACAAGGCAAAATTATCGAATCGAATTTGAGGATAAAATTGCTTATCTAAGCATTAAGGATTATTAAGGGGTGTTCAGATTTTGTGTCATATTATTATTTATGACTTAAATTAAGTTAAACTAGTTTGTTTTGTACTGTTTAATAGATCAAACTCGATTGGACTAACCAATTTACATGATCAAATAATCAGATTCTAATTATTGAAAAGGTAATAACTTAAAGAAATATACTAAACATAGTCCCCGTCGGGGTTATGGTTAAGAAACAATTTTATAATTAAACTTATTGAATTTAACTTTTAATAGGTAATTGCTTAAATAACATAAAAAAAACAAACATGGTATAATTTCATTGATGTTCTATAATTGTTATTCATAACCAACAGAGATGTACTATACAAATTAGTCCTCTAACAATCTAAAAACAATCTAAAAATCAACCTTCTTTTTCCGTTTCTGAATCGCGGTCACCTTTCTTGGCAAGGAATCAATAGAAATCTTCACCTTCTTGTACTTATCACTTCCTTTCTCGACAGAATCTTGTAACACTATGCTCGTTTTAGCAGGCTTACTCTCGTCTTTGCGGTCGTTAGCATCAATAGGAAGAGACGGGTGGTCTTTGATGGTGTCAAGGAAATCTGTAGGAAAGAAGTAGTATTGTTGAAGGCCAGCCATTAATTAATGGTTGATCGAATTGAATTATGTGGAGAATATGTAAAGTTGGATGAAAAGTAGGTTTAGATTTGATATGGGGTATAAATAGAGAAACATAAATCTTTAGAGTTTTGTGTCTTGTGCTTCACGCATAAGTAGGCTTGGAATCTTCTTCTAGTTGTTAGTCTTGTTGGCTTTGTTATGACCGCCTTTTGTGTTTCCATATATTACAATCTACGCTCACCCTAATTATGTTTCAATCTTTTATTATATTTTAAAATATCAAAATAAATATGTTTAAATAGTTAAAAATACAGTCTAATAACCTAAATGATATGATTCAATGGTATTTCTAGTATCTTCAACTATTAAAAGTCACGAATGGTACATTGGATATGGTTATATAGAATTTCTAATAGACTTAACTAATTTGAATTTATAGTACCCTACGCCTAAAGCTGAGTATCGAGCCTAAACAAACTGCCTTGAGAAAAACAAAAACTTATAGAAATAATCCAAGATATGTTTGGTCCTGTTTGATCAAGCCGGTTCAGACCAGTTTGTCGGTTCGATTCGCTCTAACAAAGCATTATAGTGGATTGCACGTTAGACCAAACGAAACTTAACAGAGGACCAAAGATAAAGACTAACGAGTTAAACTGTTTTACATTTCTACCTAACATTAAAATATTAATTCATATGATATCTTTACAAAACCGTTGAAATTCATAAACAACGTGTATGATACTAGAAACTACACTTAGTCAAATTTAAGGTACTATTCTCATCCTTTAATAGTTTACATTACCAAACATCTCACTCAACCAAGTTTAAGATACCAAACTGCATTTTCACATATTTAAATCATGTTCGTAAGAACATATAACTAAATTAGCTATTAACTAAGCAAGTTAATTGTACTATGAAATAATATTTGATTGAATAAAACATATACTTTTTTCCATAGTAAAAATGAAATATATATATATATATATATATATATATATATATATATATATATATATATATATATATATATATATATATATATATATATAGGGTGAGGTTCGGGTAAGAACAGCCCAAAGTATAGGAACGGTAAGAACAGTTGCTGACCGTCCGATTAAGTGATGATCATCAGCAGTACCCTTACTACTGATCAGTAGAAGGGTAAAACTGATCAGTAGAAGGGTAAAACTGATCAGTAGAAGTTTACTACTGATCAGTAAGGTTACTGCTGATGATCATCACTTAATCGGACGGTCAGCAACTGTTTTTACCGTTCCTATACTTTGGGCCGTTCTTACCCGATCCAGTTTCTATATATATATATATATATATATATATATATATATATATATATATATATATATATATATATATATATATATATATATATATATAGAGTTGGTTTCATTTAAGAACCATGTAATTATTTAGGAACCATTAGGAACCATTTTTAGGCAAGGTGACAATTTTGTAATTAAACTCAAGGTGGCAATTTTGTAATTAAGTCAAAATTGAGAGCCAAATTGGAAATCAATTAAAACCACTTTAAAATCCTAATTAACTTTAAATTAACATATCTAGAGTATAACTAGGTTTTAGGAAAAACTAAATACACCATTAGAACAAGCATTTAATTATCTTTCCAACGAGCACCCACTTGATATACTTTTGACGACTTTTTTTTTTTTTTTTTTACAGTGAGTTTCGGTATATACACTAGTGTATATACTAAATATTCACCAGTGTATATACTAATTCACAAAAAACACATCTGAACCATATATACTATACACTAGTGTATACACTATATTCACTAATGTATAGTTATACACTAGTGTATTTATACACTACAGTAGTGTATTTATACACTAGTGTATACACTATATTCACTAATGTATAGTTATACACTAGTGTATTTATACAATATACACTAGTGTATACACTATATTCACTAATGTATAAGATGTATTCTCTATTGAATACATGGTATTCACTGGTGTATATTGTATATTCACTTGTGTATATTGCGTATTCACTGGTGTATATTGTATATTCACTTGTGTATATATATATTGTATATTCACTTTTGTATATTGCGTATTCACAATTAAAAGGAAATTAATATAAAGATTCGTATACATTAGTGAATATAGTGTATACACTAGTGTATAGTGTATATGGTTTAGATGTGTTTTTGGTGAATTAGTATATACACTGGTGAATATTTAGTATATACACTAGTGTATATACCGAAACTCACTAAAAAAAAAAAAAAAAAAAAGTCGACAAAAGTATATCAAGTGGGTGCTCGTTGGAAAGATAATTAAATGCTTGTTTTAATGGTGTATTTAGTTTTTCCTAAAACCTAGTTATACTCTAGATATGTTAATTTAAAGTTAATTAGTATTTTAAAGTGGGTTTTAATTGATTTCCAATTTGGGGATTTGACTTAATTACAAAATTGCCACCTTGCCTAAAAATGGTTCCTAATGGTTCCTAAATAATTGATGGTTCCTAAATGAACCCACCTCTATATATATATACATATATATTTATATGAAAGTAGAAGAATTATAGGTAATTTGTTAAATATGAACCTAATTTTTCTTTTCATTTTTGGCTTGACAAACGAAATACTAGAAGATAATTTAGAAGCTTGTACTACACATGAATTAAAGATTTTTTTTTTCTTTTTTTTCATATATGGTCTCTAGAACGTAAAGTCAAAGTCATATTATCTCATTTTAATAGTCATTTGATAAGTGGCGTTTTTCATAAGACAAAGAGTCATTCAATTCATACGAGCGTCACTCAACATTCCTCATTTTCATGTTTTTATGTTTAGAAAAAGAGAAGATATCCTACCTTTTAGGGCTCTTTTCAAACTCTGTCAAAACAAAGAGATAAATTATGTAACAAAACAATTACAAAAAACATTTTACAAAGTTTGAACTCTTGATATCCGCCTTACATGTTCCTATATCAAGTATATATGTATTGTATCCCTATGTTTTTTTTCCATCAAAACGGTCGTATATTTTTTTGAAACATTTGTCTTTTTTTTCAAGCATATTAGGAGCACATACTAATGTTTACGGATCATGGGGCATAAAATTACTTACAATTGTATAACAAACCTTCACAATGTAATACATATATAGTTTATGGGAGTTGATATCTACACCACTAATCTTAGCCATATACCACCTGAATATATGATTTGACTTCTTTACCCTCAATACCTTTACTATTTTTAAACGTAACCTAAATATACACACCTAATTAGATCTTGAGCTATCCCTCTTCTCTATCCTTTTTTTAGTTTTTTCATTTACTTATTGTAGAATTAATCTTATTGTAAGTTTATCTATATTGCTTATGTCAAATCATATAACTATATTTTTCAATCTATTTTGGTTGAGCGTTCATGGTTTCTGGAACTATTGACTTTTAATGAATTCTCCGGCAAGGAACGTTGCCGGGATGAATAGGACATTCAAGGAATAACAACAAAACCGGTACCTACTAGTGTGATTTATGATGTCCAAAAACGAAGTGATATATATGTTGCTTAAAAGATTCGAAAACACTCATGATACTTACTGCAACTTTAAATGTAGTTTTTATACTTGCTAATCTATGTTATTGTTTGTCATTTTACCACAATATTTTAATTTTATTGAATTACAGTTAAAAGAAGGGAACATAGGGAAATACGATGAAGAAATAGGATCTTAGAAGGAAAAATTAGAAAATGAAAATTATGAGGGTTTAAGATGTTAGGGGTAAATATTAGTGGTGTGTGACAAATATTAGTGGTGTTGATATGATATCCTATAGTTTATGTATGACATATACTCAATAGTTTAGAGTAATCACCAAAATACCAAAAATCTCTTTCAAAATTGAGATGAATTATGTGGATCTAAGGAGCATATATATTTCAAAAAGAAGACATATTCCATACACCCTTGATCTTTATTTATGTATTTATTTATTTATATATTGTTTAGATGTTTGTGTAGCCAATAAGATTTTGTTAGAATTTTTATCTCGATTACCTAAGTTAACATCTTGAATTTCTTTTTTAAATTAGAGTGTTAAAAACCAAAAGTGACAACAGAGGATAACACGACCCTATAAGCCTTTACTAAATTAATAGTGTCTCAAGAAATTTCCCATTCCCTAGTGCAGGAAGTCGGTCGAGATTGCAAGTTTGCCAAAGGTATTATGATTTAGAACCTTGGGTGAACTAAGAGCCTGTTCCAAGAATAATCCATCATTGAACATTTTAATTAAAGACCGTCTAAAACTAAGACGAGTTTCAAACTTTTCTAACTAACCAACACTCATATCTAATTATCTATAGAAACCGAGCTGCTCATTACTAATAAGCCTGTGGGTTTATGTTTTCAAGTTTGTATTTATAAATTTTACCTTTGATGATAAAATATACTCAAAAACAATAGTTTTACGAGTAAAATCCCCTTGTTAATAGTATTATATATTGTCCCACATCGGTTCAATCCATAAAATAAAAGTGGTTTATAAACAGGAGAAGTGGACATCAAAGCACGACCTTACTTGAACAGGATCTGTTCTATAGGCTCGTACCTCTGTATTCTTGATTTCTAAGAAGACAGAAACCCATGTCTGGTTGATGAACCACGACCATGTAATCGGAGCGTGATTAACCGAGCTTCATGGTCTCGGCCATGGCTCAGTAGAGGATCGTTGCTAGCTCATCTAATGAGCCTAGCATGGTTACATGGTTGTCTGACAGACAAATCCATCTTTTTTATGTTCGGACTTGATCATATCTGTTTGTATTTGAGGCTTTTACTCGAGTTCCACCGGAAATGTTAGCAAACCAAGTGTTCGATAAATTGACTAGGTGGAGTTTTGTTCAATAAGTATAATATTGTATTGTAACAATATGACTGGATGTTGAAATGCTTTACCCATTTCGGCTATTTACCAGGTTTCCGCTATGTTGTAAACCTTAACGTAATTCTCACCACTTCCTCGTTGTGCATCAACTCCTTGGTGAAGTTGGTTGAAATACTTTACATTTTTGCTTAGAGCCGTCCATTTACCCCTTAGTTGATCTTTTGTCAACTTAATGTTCGTATCCTTGTTTTATGCTTCTTGAAACTGCTTCCAAAAGGAGTCACCAAATTGATTATTTTCAGTTTAGAAATGTGATTTCACGTGAAGATCTTCAACGACTGATTCGGGTTGTTGTGATTGATGTTGCGGTTGTTGGAATGATTGAGTTTGAACTTGTTGTTGAAAAAGGAGAAATCCTTGTAGTTGGAATTCTTAAGACGTTTGTTAAAGAAATTGTGACTGTTGTGTGTGTGGCAGTTGTGGTGGTGAATAAATACGGCTTAGTTGTTCGAAACCCCCAGGTTGTTATTTAAACATCTCAGCACTTTCTCCACGCTGGTTACATGGTGGAGGAAAATGTTGGATTAAAATAAGATTGATTCATGTTTATGACATACCTCCAGATGATCCGGTGATATTGTTGAATATGTTAGCCATCGATTCCCAAAATGAGATGATCGTATTAGGATGGTATTAAGGTTATATTAGAACCTTATTAGAGAGAACACACTTATGTGTGTGTTGGGATAAAAGACATGGTGATGATAAAATGAGCCAACCCTTCTAAGGGTTTATCACATCCCTTATATACACACTCAAATTAGGAGTGTGTAATATTTAGTCCCATGGTGTTTAATAAGTGTTTACATTAAGCTCTCATAGTTCCGATCACCTAATGGGAAATCTATAGTGTCGGTAAGGTAAATACGTCCATCGAATATTTACTAGACACAGATTTCAGTTAGTGTCAGTCATCATATCAGTAAGGATAAATGATCAATGAGGGTCACAAATAATATGGGTCCAACATTCTCCCACTTGACCGAGTAGATCATTTATCTATGAGTATTGATAAGTCCGTACGAGATAATACTCATTTTGTTTCAAACCGAAATCATAGTCAATAAGTACAGTCGTAGAGAAGAACATCTACTCAGGACCCCCACTAGTCAAACTATGACTCAAATTCAAAACTGAATAAGCAATGATAGACCAACTAAGACAAATTTTGTTATAATAATGTCCAACACAGTTATGCGCATAAGGTGTAAATAATGGACAAACAAAATCTGAATAAGGAGGAAAATTTTTCATTAATAAATAATAATGACCAATAAGTACATCATGCTATTAAATTAAGTCTTTTGTAAGCCCCATATTCGACACGTGTCCTACGAATATATTAGGAGGAAGACCTTTGGTCATCGGATCCGCTAGCATGTCATGTGTACTTATGTACTCAACACAAAGAACATTTTCCTCAACCCGTTCGCGTACAAACAGATACTTTGTGTCGAGATACAGCCCAGCGCCAGTCGAACTGTTACTGTTCGAGAAAGTTACAGCAGCTGGGTTATCACAGTAAAGCTTCAATGGTCTAGAGATTGAGTTGACGAGTTTGAGTCCACTGATCAGGTTCCTTAACAACATCCCTTGACAGGTTGCATTATAAACGGCAACATATTCAGCCATCATAGTAGACGTTGTGGTCAGTTTCTGTTTATGACTCCGCCAAGAGATTGGTCCGCCAGCTAACATGAAAATATACCCAAAAGTAGATTTATGGTCTTCTTTGCTTTTAGCAAAGTCAGAATCAGAATAACCTACTACTTCCAAGTTGTCACTTCTTCTATAAGTTAATTTGTAGTCTTTGGTCCCTTTCAGATATCGTAGAACCTTTTTAGCCGCTTTCCAGTGTGCTAATCCGGGGTTAGATAAGTAACGCCCCAGCATACCAGCTATGTAAGCGATATCTGGTCGAGTACAGACCTGAGCGTACATAATGCTCCCAACTACAGATGAGTAAGGTATCATCCTCATTTCAGCCTTCTCAGTTTCAGTGCTCGGAGTTTGATGAGGTCCAAATACGTCCCCTTTAACTACCGGAGCCACAGTGGGTGTGCAATGCTGCATGTTATAGCGTTCTAGAATACGGTCAATATAAGCCCTTTGGGAAAGACCTAGAACACCATTACGTCTATCTCGATTTATTTCGATACCTAAAACATAAGAGGCATCACCGAGATCTTTCATGTCGAAATTATGCGAAAGCATTCGCTTCGACTCATGTAGCAGATCCAAGTTGTTACTTGCAAGTAGAATATCATCCACATACAAAACAAGGATAATAAAGTTACTCCCACTGATCTTGAGATAGGTGCATTGATCCACTTGATTCTTTAGGAAGCCATCAGATTTTACGACTTCATCAAATTTAAGGTACCATTGTCGTGATGCTTGTTTCAACCCATATATCGATTTATTCAACTTGCAGACCATGTGCTCTTTACCTTCTGGAATAAATCCTTCAGGTTGCTGCATGTATACGTCTTCTTGCAAGTCACCATTTAGGAAAGCGGTCTTGACATCCATCTGATGTAACTCTAAATCATAATGAGCTACGAGTGCCATGACGATCCTTAGGGAATCTTTACGAGAGACAGGAGAAAAGGTCTCTTGATAATCGATTCCTTCCTTTTGAGTAAAGCCTTTTGCAACCAGTCTGGCCTTATAGCGTTCGACGTTTCCATTCGGGTCTAATTTGGTTTTGAACACCCATTTACATCCAATTACTTTGGATCCTTTAGTAAGTGGAACCAATACCCAAACGCCGTTACGCTCCATGGATTTGAGCTCTTCAATCATGGCTTCAATCCATTTAGCGGCCTGATCACTATTAATAGCTTCTCGGTAAGAGGTTGGATCAGTAAGTTTCCCAATGTTTTCGACTTCAGCCAGATAAGTTTCGAAATCATCAAAATTAGTGTTTCTGCGAGCCCTTGATGATCTCCTGAGCTGAATTACGGGTTCATTAACAAGCGGTTCTTCGGCGTTAAGATTAGGAGGCATAGGAGGTTCAACCGGTTCATTAGGAGATCCAGGTATAGCGGGAGCAGCGTTGGGTACAAGATGAATTATCGGAGGAATCGTAATAACCGACGAATGGTTTCCCCCCGCTTCTTGTACTTCTTGCAAATCTAAATCAGGATTTGTCGTGCTCCCACTGATCTCTGAATTTTCGAGGAAAGTGGCATGTTGCGTATCTATGATGCGGGTAGAGTGAGAAGGACAGTAAAACCGATAACCTTTGGAGTTCTCGGGATAACCAATAAAGAAACATGTAAGGGTTTTAGAATCCAGTTTCTTTAAGTTAGGGTTATAGACTTTTGCTTCGGCAGGACAGCCCCATACTTTCATATATTTTAGACTCGGTTTCCTACCTGTCCAGATCTCATAAGGAGTTTTAGGGACAGATTTTGATGGAACCCTATTGAGTATATGAACAACTGTTTTTAAGGCCTCAGTCCAAAGAAATTTGGGTAGGTTAGTGTTGGCGAGCATACTTCTCACCATATCCATCAAAGTTCGGTTTCTCCTTTCAGCAACACCATTCTGTTGAGGAGAACCTGGCATGGTGTATTGGTTAATTATGCCCTGTTCCTTGCAAAAATTATAGAAGGGACCAGGAGCTTGACCAATGTCAGTATGTTTACCGTAATACTCACCTCCCCTATCTGATCGGACAACTTTTATCTTATGATCAAGTTGGTTTTCAACCAAAGTTTTATAATCGACAAAAGTTTGTAAGGATTCAGATTTTTCTTTAATCAGATAAAGGTGCATATAACGTGAATAATCGTCAATGAATGTAATAAATGATGTATGTCCTGTTATTGATGCGGGATAGGGGCCACTAATATCAGTATGAATTATTTCCAACAAGTTGGAACATCTGGTGGCTCCTTTCTTATTCCCTTTAGCCATTTTGCCTTTGAGGCATTGAATACATGTTTCAAAATCACTAAAATCAAGAGAGGGTAAGATTCCTTCTTTTACGAGTCGTGTCATGCGATCTCGTGAGATGTGGCCGAGACGTTTATGCCACAATGTGGAGGAATTCTCTGCTTGTTTAGGTGATTTTGTCTTTGTTTTAGTTATGTCATCAATATTAAGAGACAACAAAGACTGTGAGAAATTATGATCTAGTTCTAATTTATACAGTAATCCATCCAAAAAACCACAACCAAACAATTCATTATTAAGAGTAAAAGTGATCCTGCCACAACCATGAGTAATTACATAACCTTCAAGATCAAGTCTAGATATAGATACAAGGTTCCGAGTAATTCTCGGTACATATAAGGTATCTATTAATCTAATACACTTTCCGGTATTCATATGTAAATTTAAAATTCCCATGGCTTCGACATCTAAGAGATCACCATTTCCAACTCTAAGTTTTCTTTGGTCCTTTGGTAGCTTCTGGATTGTAAGGAATCCCTGTAATGAATTTGTCACATGGACCATAGAACCAGAGTCACCCCACCATGTACTAAATGGAACATCAGTAGTAAAGGAATCAAATACTACATAAAGAATGTTACCTTTCTTAGCTAGCCAGTCCTTGAATTTAGAGCAATCTTTCTGTCCGTGCCCTTTGGTACGGCAGAATTTGCAGTTAGTATTTGAGGATTTAGGGCCAGAGGTAGCAGCACCATGATTTTGGACTTTATTTTCAGTCTTATTACTGTAGTTACCTTTCCTCTTCTTGAAGTTTGAAGTGGTAGTAAGGTGAACAGCTTCAGGTTGAATGTGCTTAAGACGATCTTCCTCTTGAACGCACATAGCAATCAGTTCACTTATCGACCATTTATCTTTCATAGCGTTATAATTCACTTTGAAAGTGTCGAATCGAGCAGGCAAGGAAGTCATTATGAAGTGCACAAGAAAATTATCTGAGACTTCCATTTTCAAATCCTTAAGTTTGTGAGACATGTCAACCATCTTCATTATGTGTTCACGGACACCATTAGAACCCTCACATTTAAGAGTTAGCATCTGTAGCATTAAACTACTCGCAGTTGCCTTAGACGATCCCTTAAAGTGATCCTCAACAGATGTGAGGTAAGTTTTCACTTTGTCGTTATCAGGGATAGCTCCTCGGATGCTGGGATGAATTGAGTTCTTGACCATCATTAGGGACAGCCGATTCGCCCTTTCCCACTTCTCAAAGTCCGCTTTCTGAGTCGCAGTAGACGCAGCAGTAATAGCGGCGGGTTCATCATGGCGAATAGCATAGTCCATGTCGAGCATTCCCAGAGTTAAGTAAAGTTGATCCTTCCAAGAAGTGAAATTAGCACCAGTAAGTGCCTCAATGCCGAAGTTTGGTACTGTAGTGGAGAATAAGGAGGATTTAAGATTATGATACGAGTTTTAGAAGATCTTATAGTGACAGAGTTAGCTATATAAGGCAGACTAAGTAATGTCCCTTAAGGTAATAGAACTAGAGTAATGTCTAAAATAAGTAGACCTAATAGTAATGTTCCTGAGACTAAGACCATATTAATAATGAAGCCAGTGATAGGTAAGCCTATTAAAAAACACCAAAATAATAAGCTAAAGTAAAGCTCTACTTAGATGTTACATCACCTTTGGGCAGAAATAACTAATATCTAAGTAAAATTATGAGCATAAGGTTTATGCAACACAACGTTTGTCTTTTGACCTTTGGGCAACAAAATAGAACATCGTGTTTTAAGGCATAATAAGAATCCTTTTAAGCACACAAGTATATTAAATCACCTTTGGGCAGAATTAATATCCTACGTGTTTATTATGCTAAAGGAAAAAAAATGCAATCATAGTAATCACCTTTGACCTTTGGGCAACAAAAGATGAAAAACATGAATATTAGTGCATAAGTATAATAAGGTCACATATAAATAAGGTGACAAAATAAGGTGACAACGACAGTAAAGCAGGGGTCAAGCGCCCCAAAACCTAAACGATTTTTACAAATAAGGCAACCAGTAAAACTCTAAAATCGACCAAATTAGGGTCTTTAGTTATTCGTACGGATGAGTATTGATTCGTACGGATATAAGTCCAGGTTCGTGCGGATTAATCCTAGATTCGTACGGATGTAACATTTAAGTTCGTACGGATGTAAGCCTAGGTTCGCACGCATTTATCCTAGATTCGTACGGATCAATCAGTTAGGTTCGTGCTAATGAACAGGTTAGGTTCGCACGAATCAAACAACACATTCGCACGTATGAGACTTCATCCGTACGCATGAACAAATTAGGTTCGCATGAGATAATCTTTGGTTCGTGCTAATGAACAAGTCAGGTTCGTACGAATCAAGAAAACTCATTCGTACGTATGAGGCTTCATCCGCATGTATGAACAAGTCAGGTTCGTACGGATGAGCCTTCATCCGCACAGACGAAGTTCATCGAAAATTAGGGTTGCTGTTCAGCCGCCGCAGGTCCAAAAAACACCAATTTTTCATCCAAAATCAAAATCGCCGGCCAGATAATTTGCAGAATAATAATAGCAATAGCCAGGCAACATATAAACATGAACCAATGGATAATCACGAGCCATTGGCTCTGATACCACATGTTGGATTAAAATAAGATTGATTCATGTTTATGACATACCTCCTGATGATCCGGGCATGTTATTGAATAGGTTTGCCATTGATGATTCACAAATTGAGATGATCGTGTTAGGATGGAAAATTAGAGAGAAACACTATGTGTGTTAGGGATGATAATGGTGGCTTAAGTGACCAACCCTAATAAGGGTTTATTATGGTCCTTATATAGACACTCAAATTAGGAGTGTGTACCATTTAGTCCTTGGTGTTTAATAAGTGTTTATATTATAAGCTCTCATAGTTCCGATCACCTAATGGGAAATCTATAGTGTCGTTAAGGTAAATACGTCCATCGAATATTTACTAGACACAGATTTCAGTTAGTGTCAGTCATCATATCAGTAAGGACAAATGATCAATGAGGGTCACAAATAATATGGGTCCAACAGGTGGACCTGGTAACATGTAGTCCGATGATGATGATGACATTCTAGGAGATGAGAGGTGGATCAGGTGTTGTAATAATGGGTCAATGAAGAACACACGGGGATTTGTGGGAGAAATAAATTAAGTAATGGATAGACTAATTTTGTAGCCAAACTAGCCTATGAGGAATAAACACATAGGATTTGCCTAGAGAGAATCGTTAAATCCGAACAAGTTCAAGGACCAATTATATAATTAACTCAAATGTGAAAGTAAAATAATGATTACATAAATGGTTGTCGTATATAATATATAATTTAATATAAGGTGAATAAATATATAAGATAAATAGTTCATATAAATAAATTTTTGTAGATTTATTAATAACTTGTTATATTAGTTTGGAATTAAGTTATTATACATTAAAAAATTAGGTATGTTTGGCGACAAATTTATTTTGGAGCCGTCCGTTTTTAGAAAATAAACTCTTGTGTGTGAAACTTTTTTGAGGTATTAGAGTTTTTCAGCCGGAAGAACAGAAAAAAAAAACATCTTAATTTCTCTTTAAGTTACTGTACGTAGAAATCTACAATTTTTAGATTTCCTTGAATCTACATATTCTTAAAATAGAGTTAATACATTCTTATGTTAATAAACCCAACCCAAACAAGTACATGGCGAAGTGGGCATTGTGTCATAACAAATGTTAATACAATTTGCCACTAAATAAAATTGTGTTACTTGTTTTTTATCTCCCAACTTGTTAATAGGGACACTCTGAAGAAAACAAAAGATATCAAAGATTCATCCCAAAATTGCTTATCTAAGCATAAAGATTCATATATTATTAAGGGGTGTTTGGATATTGTCATATATTATTATTTTCATGATCCAATAAAAGCATATTCTAATGCAAGAACTCACACCCAAACTAGGCTATTGATGAATGATCTTGTCGTCTATTATACTATACCGTTTTCTGTAATGTATCAGCTTAAAGAGATTAAAAACATAAACTCTTATCATACAAAAATCTCGAGACTACAAAAACACAAGTTAACCGATAACAACCACTATACATCAGCAAAACATAACGAAACCAAAAAAGAATGTCAAAAAAACTCAGAATACGATCTAAAAATCAACCTTCTTCTTCCGTTTCTGAATCGGGGTAACCTTTCTTGGCAAGGAATCACTGGAAATCTTCACCTTCTTGTACTTATCACTTTTTTTCTCGATAGAATCTTGTAACACAATGCTTGTTTTAACAGGCTTACTCACGTCTTTGTAGTCGTTAGCATCAATAGGAAGAGAAGGGTGTTCTTTGATGGTGTCAAGGAAATCTGTAGGAAAGAAGTAGTATTGTTGAAGGCCAGCCATTAAGTAATTGTTGATGGAATTGAAAATAAGTTGGATGAAAATTAGGATCGGATTTGATATTGGGGTATAAATAGAGAAACTTCTAAAGGAGGAAATCTTTAGGGTTTGGTGTCTTGTCCTTCAAGCATAAGTCAAAGGCTTGGAATCTTATTCTAGTTGCGAGTCTTGTTGGCTTTGTTTAGACTGCCCTATCTATTTCCATAATTAATGTTGCAATAACTTTTCTTTTTTTTTTAAAAGAGTTTTGATAGTTACCACCTTTAAACTCGTATCTAAAAAGATAAATCGATATATAAATTGATTGTACGATAATTAATAATGTGGTTATTCCGAAAATGCAGATGACTTGTTTTGGTAATGTAAAAGATGATAAAACACTTAGGACGCATTTGTTTTATAGAATAGAATGGAATCTGGACGAAATTAGAATTGAATTTAATTTCGTATCGTGTTTGGTTGTCAAATTTACAGTTCATCCGGAATTCAAACATTCCCTCATTTGAATGAATTATATTCCTTGGGGGAACCATTGATTTTAATTTCATTCCATTTATGAATCTCCAAATTATCAAAATATCCATCATTCAAACTTAAAATCATCATCTTCATTCTTTCTTATTGTTTTCTCTTTCAGAAAAATTTCTCTATATTTATAAAATAAAATTAAATAAAACTTTAATTCGCAAAGAAGAATGAAAAATATTGTTGTTTTTTCTCCGTTCTTTTTAAGTGTTTTATTTATTTTTAATGGTTATTGTATGTTAACTATTATTGTTGTGTTATTAATTGTTATGCTTGATTGTATCGTTTAACATGCTTATAACATATAGTTCTAAATATTTTAATGATATTTGTGCCTTCGTTCTGATAGTTTATTATGGTATTAAACTGAATAAACATGGTTGCGTTTATACTCATTTTTATGTTAATAAACTTTAATAAAGTGGTTCCGTTTTTCCGTTTTTTCCTAGTTTGTATGGTATTGAAGTGCATAACAATCACATAGTTTATGCTTGTTTTTATGGCATAACAACGGTTGTGTTTTCCTGGTTTTTGTGGTATTAAGATCATTAAAGGGTATTTTAGTCATTTAACGTAATTTCATTCCAATTCATTTGACTGATTTACCAACCAAACAGATACATTGAATTGAATTTCATTCCTATTTCTGACAGCCAAACGTGAAACATAATCATATTCCTTAAAATATAATTTCTCAGATTCTATAGATTTAATTCCATCAAAAAGTATTTTTTGAAACAAACACACCCTTAAATTTTTTCTATAAACTATCCCTTAAG
Organism: Senecio squalidus; assembly: GCA_910822075.1. Lineage (NCBI taxonomy): Eukaryota > Viridiplantae > Streptophyta > Magnoliopsida > Asterales > Asteraceae > Senecio > Senecio squalidus. The sequence continues at coordinate 17,328,692 of CAJVGC010000591.1, forward strand.
GTAGTCATTGTATATCTAAATCGTATTTGAAAGAATATAGAAATAAAGTTAACTGATATTGTTATTAATTATACTTAATTTATTAATTTAAATTTTTTTTTCTTTAAAATATAAAACTAATTATCCTTTTCTTTTTTGTCAAGAAAGACAAACGAAATACTAGAAGATTTAGAAGGCTGTCTCACACATGAATTCTAGAATTTTCATTTTGTGTTCTTTAAATTTTTGGTCAATGTGGTTCTAGAACCTAAAATCAAAGTCATATTCTACCATTTCAATGGTCGTTAAATTGGTGGCTTTTTCCATAAGACAAAGAGTCCAATTCATACAATTTAAACGAGCGTTAGTCTTTCCTCAACATTGCTCATTTTCACGTTTTCAGTTTTACAAAATGGTATCTTTATATATGACTAAAGGATTGAAAGAATAACGAATAATCCTACAATCCCCCTAATGGGACGATAGCATATAGGGATGACTACATCACTATTCCCTCATTTATTACATATTCTATGATCCACCCATACGCCTCATAACAAAATAAATAATGTGTACAAGTACCACAGACGATGCTTTAACCTAGACGTCGTAGATCATGGCCAGAGACAAAGCTTCATGGAGAGGAAAGTGGGCATTTACCCCTTCCAAAAATTAGGAAACTAATGCAAAATTTATGTTTTTGTAATGTTAATTTTGTTTGTTTACCATTGTAACCCCTCTAAGATTATTGTTTAATACTTTGCGCCCCTTAACAATTATACTCAAGCTCCGTTCCTGATTATGGCGCATGACTACGGTATAGGTGTATATCTAATCAGATTGTCAAACAATATGCAACGAAAACAATTAGAATCAAACACATAATCAATATTAACTAAGTTAAGAATTGTACATTTGTTGTTGATTTACCTCGTTTAGGATTTATAGTGAAATCTACTACAGGCTTATTCACAACACCTTCTTTAGCAATAGACTTGTATGCTAGTACATGTTTACAATCACCACAACTCTTGTATTCGAACTCAACACAAATACGAAAACCCGTTTGGGTTTGTTGGTTCGATCGGCCAAGGAAAGAAACAAGAAATCAATTTTCTTGTTCTCCTTACTCGATTATGGGATACAAGAATAATGGACTAGGAGTTTCTTATATAGCCGACTAATATCTTAGATTCAAGTTGTATTATAATTAGTAAACCTCCATAATTAGATAATACATCCTCCCATTTATTAAATATTTCACTTAATAAATTAACTAATAGATAATAGATAATAATAAATAAACGTATAGTCATGTCTAAATGTTAATGTGTGCAATCTCGTAGACTCATATATTTATAGACACACATTTTATTTGACGTGTTCAAATACCAACATACGAAAGTGTCACGTTACGGTCATTGTTAGTAACATGTCCATGGCAGTCTCGAGCTCAGAATAGCTCGAGGGGATTGGTGGCGCTGTTAATCTCAGACTCAGCTCATAAGGTTGCCTTAAAACCCTTAAAACGCAACGTTAACCCCATAAGGTTGCTGAAAACACGAGTTGAAAACGAGGGGGACATAATAAAGAACCGTTTTCGGGGACTGAGAACGCGCCCGCTCCAGCCCCTTTAGGGCAAATAAATATCTAGTATAAAAATTCTTTGTGCAGTTTTCAAATATCCAAGAGGAGTTTAGGACTAATCTGTAAATAATAGGTGATATCATTTAGCACAAATTAACTACCTCAAAACTCTCTTGTAGACATTTTTATTGCTCTTTTAAGCAATACAAAGTTTTTCCCTTGTTCTTAGTTGTGATTTCATGTCCACTTTCATTACATATGTCAATGAAACATCAACAAACGATTCTCACTCCGTACATACCAAGTTTCACTGCATGCTTATCGAGATAAGTATGTGACACTTAGGTGACTCACTCTTTTTAACATGTTGGTATAAATCATTTGGTTTTTGTATATGGCCAACATAAAATCTTTTACAAAAATACTTTTTTTTCCTTAAAGGAAAATTGCTACCAAACAAAAGCTTTATTGTGAAATTTGGATTTTTAACCGAACCATGACTAATTAAACGACTTAATCATTGATGTCGTCTTCTACGTCTTCACCTTGACCGGAATTCCATCCCAAACTTTGGTGCCAATTTACTCCTCATAGGTTACTTGGTCAAAAAATAATAATAATAATAATAATAATAATAAATTATCGATTGATATGGAAAAAAGGGTTATGACATGCTATAACAAGTTATGGTTGATCCCAGTGACTAAATTAAACGGTTTTTGAACATAAAATGAACATAATATAAACTTTTTTAGTTAAATGATTCAATCAGATTTTTTAATAGAATACAATGAGGTACCTTTAAAATAATACAATAATAATCAAACACATGAGATTTAGAGTAAAATTAACCACCACATAATTGAGTGCATCAATTGTCTTGGCTTAGTTGACCAAGTTCTCCGATTATAGGCTCTTACACATATATATATATATATATATATATATATATATATATATATATATATATATCAAAACAACGATAAACATTGAATTCGAAGACGATATATAGCGTTGGCAAGTGTTTTTGCTATGACAAAACAATCAAACCACATTGTCACCAAACATAATTTGAAATAATTTCTCAAATCCGTTGCATTTGACACCAAGTGTGTTTGTATGATGAGGTCAAATAAAAGATGGAGTTAAATCCCATCATAGAAGTATTTACACCATATAATCGGAAAGAGACAAGTAACACACAAGCAACAAGTAAACTTGGTATCAGGGCCGGCCCATAGGCTGGGCGGCTTGGGCCTAGGCCCAGGGCAACACAATTAAAGGGGCATCAAACAAACAACAATTGACCCACTAACAAAAATTACTAAATTAGAATTTGAGCGGGCAGGAAACCAAACGACGCGCCAATCTGCTCCGCTGCTGCCTGCTTAGCTGGCCGCTGCCAATCTGCTCCGTCTCATTCAATAGCGGCTCTGCTCCGTTTGCAGCGAGTTTAATTGCTCCGCTTTTCTGCTCGATTGAATCGCCATTGGAAGGTATATGATTTATTTAATTGCTCCGCTGCTCGATTTAATTGGTCTCGTAATCGTTTGCTAGTATATGGTATATGATTTATTTAATTTAAATGTTAATTGTTATGTTTGTTTGTTAAATGGTGCTAGTTGTGTTTGTTGCTGTTTATAAATTATATGTTGTTTGTTTAATTGTTAATAACATATAAATTTATATGCTGTTTGTTTAATCGTTTGCTGGTATATGGTATTAGTTGCTATTTATATCCTGTTTGTTTAATTGTTAATAACATATAAATTTTGTTAACATATAAATTTGGTATATCTTTGCTGTTTGTTGGTATACGTATATGATTTATATGTTAATTTATATGTTAATTTATATGTGCTAGTTGCTGTTTGTTGGTATATATATGATTTATATGTTAACATATAATTTATATGTTTGTTTGTTTAATGTTGTTTGTTATGTTTGTTTGTCTCGTTTGCTGGTATATGATTTATGTTAAATTTTTGCGTTTTATCGAATAACTTGTTTTGTATGTTTAGTTAGACTTGTGCATTTTAATGTAATTTGATGACTGATTTCAAAAATTGTTTAGTGTTTTATGTTCCAGATATTGAGATATAGCCACTGGCCACATTCTGATTTTTGCAAGTGTTGGTCTTTTTGCCTCTTGGAAGTGAAAAGTGAAAACATGATAGATTCAAAAGTGAAAACAAAAAAGAAATCAAAATATTCAGGTTCTATCTTTTCTTTTAAAGCATTCTTAGTTATCTTCGAAGTACAATGACTCAAGATAGATTGAATGGGTTAGCCATTTTAAGTATCAAAAGTCAATTTTTTCAAAATTTAGATTATAAAAAAATAATTGATGTGTTTGCTTTGAAAAATGCAAGAAGTCATCGTTTTAGGTAAATTTTGTAGGTTGAGTTTATAATATCATTGCATTTGTTTGATTATATAAATTTTTCTGCATTTATTAAAAGAAACTTATAGTATATTACAAGTTTAACGGGCATAATTTTCTCATCTCTCCCGGGGTAGCAAAAACCATTGGACCGGCCCTGCTTGGTATGTTTATTTCAAGCAACTCTTCTTAGCCATGCTTGTATGAGAATCATGTATGTCCTCCATTGTTTTTGGTAATCAATTATCGAAGCTATTTTGTTTCTACATTTTCACTCAGAGTGGAAAATCAGTAATCATCTTGTCATGTTCGATGAATGTTCTATACATATTGAAGTTGTCGTAGCTAAGGCTATAAAATATTGTGGGGATACAAACGATTCAGGTAGGGTGTTTATAATTTGGATAAATCAAATAACTCATCCGGTCTAATTGTCATTTGATTTATTCGGATTGGACTATTTGGATTTGCTTTCGATTTTGGGTAAAACCGAATAATATACCGGTTTAGTGGTTCGATTTTGGTTTAGTGCATTTTAAAACGGGCACCACCCAAAAACAAAATAAATATTTATTATCAAAAAACGTTTCTAATAACCTAATCTAAATAACATAAATAGTATCTTAATAGCCAAATTTCAAATCTAAAGACACATAATTATCCAAATAGTCTAATATAAATTGCTAATAGTTTAAATTTGGAGTAATATAATTATTCGAATAAAACTTAATCAAAATTTAAAAATACTTTTATTTGGGTAATCTAAAACCCAACCAAATAAACCGAATCCTTATTTGGATGGTTTGGTTTGGATATTGTCACTATTGTTGTCAAAAAACAAACAATCCAAGCTTGATAACCCTCTTAACCTAAAACCTCACCGAACAAACACGAAACAACACTATTTTCAAGCGGCACTAACATAAAATATTTCGAGGATACAAACATTTCAAGAGACACTAAGATTTGGATAATGCACTTATTATTGGTTAGCATATATTTTTTACTCTTGTAAAACTATTGAATTTAAACACCATATGTGTAACCCTTATTTCATTACCTATAGTTTTTCATCATATGATTTTATAAGTTAATTGAAACAAGTTTGAAAATAGAAGTTAGTCAAAGGCAAAACTAATACCACCACTCACAATGGTTTGTAAAAATTTACTAATAAGTTATTGCCAACCAAACACCACATAGATAATAAAATTGACTAAAATCAATTGACTATTACCAACAATAAACCATCACTTAACAATTACGGACCCTCACATTATTTACTAAACATAACACGTACTTTTTTTTTATCCGAACCCACCACCTCATCACTTAAGTCGTCGGTACGCCAACCAAAACCACCGACAAAGGGTAAATAGTATAAGAAAATACTCAATTATTCTTATTACTCAAAATCTTATAATCTTGTTTTCACATTGAATATACATCACTTATTAGGAAGCCTTTTGGGACATCTTCCCAAGAATCCTTAGAAATTAAAGCTTCATTAAACTACCTAATTAACCATAATGGTTCATTATTTATAAAAGTAAACTCAAAAGACTAAATGTTAAAATTCGGATAAAGAGTGTGCCGAATAGCCGATACTAAAAATGCCATAACTTCTTCTTCAAAGCTCCAAACGAATAACCGTCTTTTGAATTAGAAACTAGACAATTGTAACTTTTCATCCATGTATGATACATAATTTTTGGACTTATGTGTCATTCCAGTTTATATATTGAAGTTGGGACAAATTCTGAAAATAAATAAATTCTTTCTTGGTTCTTTGTCTCGCCTTCCGTATCATATTAACTCGAGATGTTTTGTGTGTTTACCATCATCTTGTACCATATTCCTAGTCAATTAATCACTCAACGTCATCTTGATCAAACCAAAAAAAGAATGAAATAACTAAAGAGCATACAAATAGTCCAAATTTGATCATTTTTATAACTTTATTTATCATTTCATTAAATAACAGAAAAAATTGTTAATCATATACCTCAAAGCTACGGATAAAATAAAAGCTAAATCTATAAATAAGATGTACTTGACCATTAAAATTAAACCGTTATGAGATCGTTAATCAAATGCTCCGTAACTACGAATAAAATAGAAGTTAGATTCATAAACAAAATGTACTTAACCATTTAGAATAAACCATCAGAAATTAGTTAATTACATTTGAACCGTCTTTAAACATAGCTTCTCTTTAAACATAGCTTCGCATAAAATATCCGAGTCAATAAAAAATAGAAATAAAAAAAACCTTTTCCGAACACTTTTACAAATATAATCCAGTTTCACAAGTTATTGTGAAAACAATATCCACTTAAAATGTCTCTATCTTAGAAATAGATAAGAACAAAGCAACCGAGCACACACCACAACTTGATCCAATAATTCCCCAAATAAATCAGTCAGTCAGTCAAATCCTGCTACTATAAACCCTAATTTCAATAACCACAAATTCATCTCTACCACTTTTCTTATCCCCAATTCATTTCATCCTATCTTCATTCACATCTTTCCAATTTCTATATCTATATCTATATCTATATCTATATCTATATATATTTGTATCTATATCTATATATCTGTATCTAATAATAATTACATAAAATTTGAATCATCAACTGCCACGTCACACCTCCGCCACGGTTTATTCTTATCTTCATCATTTGATTCACTTTCTTCTGTATATATATTATTGATTCATTGATTTTAATTTGATATCGTTTCATACACTATGGATATAAGTAATGAGGCACAAGTTGATTCGTTTTCGATCGGGCCGTCAACGGTTATCGGTCGAACTATTGCTTTTAATGTTCTATTCTCTAAGTCAATATCACAATTAAGGCATAAGATCACTCATTTATTGATATATTATTTTTATACAATTAGATCGTTTGTTTCGGGTAGTGTTATCCCTGTGATCTCGTGGTTTCATCCGCGAAATCCGCAAGGGATACTAGTGTTAGTTACATTAATGGCGTTTTTACTTAGACGGTGTAGTAATGTGAAAGAGAGAGCTGAGATGGCGTATAAGAGGAAGTTTTGGAGGAATATGATGAGAGGTGCGGTTACGTATGAGGAATGGGCTCATGCTGCTAAGATGTTGGATAAGGAAACGCCGAGATTGAATGAGTGTAATCTTTATGATGAGGAACTTGTTAGGAATAAACTTCGAGAGCTTAGACATCGTCGTGAAGAGGGTTGTTTGAGAGATGTTATGTTTTATATGCGAGCGGATCTTGTTAGGAATCTTGGGAATATGTGTAACCCGGAGTTGCATAAGGGTAGACATCAGGTTCCGAAGCTTATTAAAGAGTATATTGATGAGGTTTCGAGACAGTTGAGAATCGTTTGTGATTCTGATTGTGAGGAGCTTTTGTTGGAGGAGAAGCTTGCGTTTATGCATGAAACAAGACATGCTTTTGGTAGGACGGCTTTGCTTTTAAGTGGCGGTGCGTCTCTTGGGGCTTTTCATATTGGTGTGGTGAAAACGTTGGTTGAGCATAAGCTTTTACCTCGGATTATTGCTGGGTCGAGTGTTGGATCTGTTATGTGTGCTGTTGTTGCTACCAAATCCTGGCCGGAAATTCAGAGTTTTTTCGAGGATTCGTTGCATTCTTTGCAGTTTTTTGACCAGATGGGTGGAATTTTCAATATTTTTAAAAGGGTTATGACACAAGGAGCGGTTCACGATATCAGACGTTTGCAGGTGATTTTAAGGAACTTGACAAACAATCTTACATTCCAAGAAGCTTATGACATGACAGGTCGTGTTCTTGGGATAACTGTATGCTCACCAAGAAAACACGAACCTCCAAGATGTCTCAACTACTTGACTTCGCCTCATGTGGTTATATGGAGTGCAGTTACCGCCTCCTGTGCTTTCCCAGGTCTTTTTGAAGCTCAAGAGCTCATGGCAAAAGATAGAAGTGGAGAAATCGTTCCATATCATCCACCGTTCCATTGGGGTCCGGAAGAAGCCAATGGCAGTTCTACACGTCGTTGGAGGGACGGTAGCTTGGAGATAGATTTACCCATGATTCAATTGAAAGAGCTCTTTAACGTAAATCATTTTATTGTCAGTCAAGCAAATCCGCATATTTCCCCCCTACTCAGACTGAAAGAAGTCGTTAGAGCTTATGGAGGCAGCTTTGCTGCAAAGGTATGCTTCTTTAATTCGAGTCGTATATTTTTAATATAACAATTTATAAATTTATAAAGTTTTGACATTTAAATATTTTTTCTCTGCAGCTTGCTCATCTAGTTGAAATGGAGGTAAAATACCGATGTAACCAGGTTTTGGAACTTGGCTTTCCGTTAGGAGGACTTGCAAAGCTATTTGCTCAAGATTGGGAAGGTGATGTGACTATTGTTATGCCTGCTACCTTAGCTCAGGTTCGTATTTGATAATTTTTGTAATATACATTCGGTTTGATATCTAGTTTTGATTAATTGAATTTATATGTTATTGTGTGACACAGTATTCAAAAATCATTCAGAATCCGTCTCACTTAGAGCTTCAAAAAGCTGCAAACCAAGGAAGGAAATGTACATGGGAGAAGCTTTCAGCCATTAAAGCCAACTGTGCTGTCGAACTTGTGCTTGATGAATGCGTTGCTATTCTCAACCACATGCGAAGGCTTAAAAGGAGCGCAGAAAGAGCAGCTTCAGCTACAGCCAATCATGGGCTAGCCAACACGTTAGCCAATACGGTTCGGTTTAATGCTTCCAAAAGAATCCCCTCTTGGAACTGTATGGCTCGAGAGAACTCAGCCGGGTCCCTAGAAGACCTTGCTGATGTGGCTTCATCTATTCATCAGGGACTTGGTGGAAGGAACTGGCGGCTAAATCATAATGCACACGATGGAAGTGATAGTGAATCCGAAACTGCAGAGTTAAACACTTGGACAAGATCCGGTGGGCCTTTGATGAGGACAGCTTCAGCTGACCAATTTGTCGACTTCGTTCAAAACTTGGATTATGATTCCAGAACGAATAAGCCCGTGCTACATCATCAGAACTCGAGGGTTGTTGTAATACCTACGGAAAGAAGCTCTGATTTAGAATCTGATCAAAGGGATACGAACAATAGAGTTCATACAAGCATTACGGTTACTGAAGGTGATCTTCTGCAACCGGAGATGATCCATAACGGCATTGTGTTTAATGTTGTAAAGAAGGGAGACTTAACACCAACAAATAGGAGCCACGAGTCGGAAAATAACAACTCACCTTCAGACTCGATTGCTGAGTGTGTGCAACTCGATTGTTCAGAAAAGGAAATGGATGCTAGCTCATCTTCTGAATATGGTGATGCTGATAACTACAACAATGAAAATGTCAACATACCCAGCTCTAGTTGTGACCCGAAGGATCATAGAAGCCCTATAGATGATGAAGGTTGTAATCGTATATGTATTGAAGATCATTAGCTGTTGTAAGTTTATCATTGCTTAAGCTTTTCAAGCTAGCAAGTCACTTGATATTGTACATTCTAAACCAATCATTCTACATTAAAACATATCTCGAAAGATTTCCGGTTAAAATCCAAACACTTCAAGTCGTTGTCGTATCGGCTTTACATATAATTGGTTCAAACTAAAGATGTTTAGGTACAATCCAGTGTCTACCTCAATTGATGTGTAATGTATATAATTTTTTTTGAGCTTACGAGTTGTTTGATTGAGACACTAGTTCGTTTAGGAAAAATGTGTATAGTGGACGGTGATGAATCTAGGATGCGATTGTAGGTAGGTTCTTCCCAAACAATTTAGATGACAAAGTTTTTGGTCACACGGGTCGAGTTGATAGTTAATACGAGTATACGATAAATCAAAAGAATTTAATAACCTAAAAATAGTATTTTGTATATTTATTATCAAATAAGGTATTATCAACTTAGAATACGGGGAGTGATAATCAAGTTGTGAGATGAGAGTCTTAATTTTTCTTTTTCTTTTTTTAACATTAAATTAATTAAAAAACAGTTTTGTAAAATAAAAACTAATACAATTTATTTAAATAGAAACTAGTATATAAAATTAAAAACAATACAATTTACTTAAAACTAAAACAATACTAAAAACTAAATCATCTCATATTTCTTTCGAATGCGCATTTTTTCGCTATCGATCCACTCCGCTTTTCGTTGTGGCATCCATCCGTGCTCGTTTGAAGAAACAACATATCGTCTTTTTTTGCATTTGTATAAGCCGCTTCTTTTTGGGCTTTAAGTGTGTCCCATTTTGTTTTTGCCACCGTTTTTTTGGATTGGGTAAGTTTTTTGAATTGTGAAGCAATCGCGCCATACAACGCCGACGATGAAGATTGAGCTTTTTTAGATGCGTCAGATGATTCTTTTCTTTTATTTCTTCTTAGTTTTTCCCTTGGTGGTCCGTTTCGATCATCCGTGAAAATATCGTCGGATATATCAATGTCTTCAAGGTCAACGGTCGTAATTGAAGTTTTGATTTTCGCAAAAGCACGCACTTTGTATGATGTCTCCAAATTTCTCACGCTTTCGCTTGCCTAAAAGGCACACCATCCATTTGAAGGTACATTTTATTCGCCGCCTCTAAAACCTTTGCATCGTCTTGCCCGCTTTCCCGAAGTCGTAAAGGATCCGCGTGGTGCCCAATAAATGCCTTTACTTGGGCACTCATCGTCGTGAACTTGTTGTTCATTTGATCCTTGTTTCTCTCCACCATACCTAGCCCCCGAGCTTGTTCGTTGTAACCCGCCACAATTCGTCTCCAGAATCTTCCGTCCGGTTTGTTATTCGTGATGTCCAGAATCTTCCGAAATGTGAAACCACATGTTCGCCAAAAGTTCTTCCTCGTCCGTGTTCCATTGCACCTTTGTACACATCTTTCTTTCTTGGTTAGATGGTCCGGATTGTTGCGTTTCTTAAACGACTTCTTGAGTTTCTTGATGCGGTTGTGATTATTGGGGTTTAAATTGTTGTTGTTGTTGCAACAATAGTTATTGTGGTTGAAATTGTGATTATTGTGATTTTTTGGTTAAATTGTTGTACTTATATGTGAAAATTAGAAGAAAAAAATAAAATAAAATTACAACTGTCTGTTAATTAAACCATGAGAACGAGCCCCCACATGGGGACAGAGTGGTAACGAGGAGCTGGAGCTCGTTGTCCACAACGACACCAACAACGACTCCACTCCCTTTGCTCTTATAATATTACAAGTTTAAACTATTAAAACTTTTTAACAACCTCCTTCCATTTTTATATATCTTGAAAACCATGGACAATGTTTTGTGGGTTCAATGCGAATCTTTAATATATAATAAAAGAGGGGCCTTAAATGCAACATGGCGGAGTAAGGTCCCTTGGATGGGTTGTATCTTCTTTGATTTCAGCCGTTAGGTCAGATTGATGATGTCATCAAAGACTATTTCTATTTTACACCCTATATAATTACATTTTCTCTTTCATTTACATCTCCACTGAAATAAAAAAAACATAAGTTTAATTTACTTATAAATCGCCCAATTTAGACTATGATTTACCATATTGTTATTCTAAAATCTCCTCATAAAAATATCAAAACATGTATATAAACGTAAAAGTGTATATATTAATTTAACTATAAGCAACATAGGTATAAACGTAAACGTATATATGTTATTATACGTATGACATTGTCTTATCATAATAACTTAAAATCTACATAAACAAAAATTTACGAGTCAAACTTTATCTTTATCTGCGCTATCGCGGGACAATAATCTAGTAGATAGACATAAAGAGAACTGTTTCTACAAGTTGGTCGATTAACAATAAAAAAATTTAGATAGATAAATAAAAATATTTAAAAAAAGAAAAAGACCCATAATGGTAAAGTGATACTTAGTTAAAAAGTGATGTAATGAAATCTGATATTTTATTAACAGAATCTTATCGAATGCCGAATTTCTATTATTTTATTTAATAAAAGTATAAAATGATAAAATGATGTGGAATTCCTTTAACCATCATTTTCAAACCATTATTGACTTCAAAAAAAAAATCCCCATGTGCAGAACGCGGAATATGAGAACTGCCACATCGAGCACCTAAACCATGGACCCCAAAATCCAACTCACATCCAATCATTTAACAAATCTGCACCGTCAGATCAAAACCAAATTCCATCATCTCGGTTCACTTTCACTCATCTAATTATTAAGTTATATTTGACGTAGTTAAATGTTATTAAAAGTTGAAAATAGAGATATAAACTAAATTGGAGGCTAAAAACTTGAGTTTTCTTTATTTAGAAGCTCCAAAAACTTAAAAAAAAAACTTGTTATCAAATATATTTAAAAAAAATATTAATATTAATCATATCTAAAAGCGATATATATAACATATTAATTACATATATAAATAACATGTAACGTAAATATTAAAGATAAATCGTATATGTTTACCACTTGAGTCATATTGTTAAACAATACATGACAAAGAAAAATTGATCAGATATAAATAATTAAATCGGATTAAAGTCATACCTTTTATGTATTGAATTAATAGCAAATAAACGATAGATATAAGTGTAAGATCTATTCCATAGTTACGTACGCGACACCTTCTTTAGCAACCGACTTGTATGCTAATACACGTTTATAATATTACAACCCTTGTCTAGCTCTTCCACAACCTTTGTCTAGCTTGCTTGTTTACACCGTATGCTTAAACTACACCTCAGCTAGGTGTTCGAAAAAGTCTGATCGCCGTAATGGATTAAGTCTTTACGACATCAAGACCTTTATGGCGTAAAGCTTAATGTCTTTACGCCATTTTTTTCCCTTTCCTTCTTTTCTCGAAAACCGAAAGTCGAATACCCCTATGAAGGGTTTCGGTCGACTAGAAAAGTTGGAAATCAATTAGGGATTAATCCTTAGTCGATTATTGTGTATTGTAAATGAGGTTATTATTTGATATATATATAAGTAAACAATTAATTGATATACAAGTTGTATTATAACTAGAAAACCTTCATAATTATATAATACATCATGATATTTATTAATTATTAAAATTAACTCATTTAATTAATAATTAACAAATACTAAACGTATAATCGTGTCTAAATATCAATTCGTACGTTCTTATAGACTCACACATTTATGGACACATATTTATTTAACTTCGTTCAAATACCAACAAACCATTTAAACACCAACTAAATACAAAAATCCATTATTTATCAATACACATTAACTATTTAATCGTGTTTAAACATTACTTATATTTTCTTAATCATTAACGGGGAAACATCTGACCACGTACACCCAGTCACACATACCCAACTTTATACGCGTTACCTGTTGACCATTTGACAGTATTACTATAATCCGATTTCAAATATCGGGTTTGGATATATCCATATCCGAATACCTTTCCTATATATACTCAGTCATTTCTTTCCAGACCGCCATCAATTATTCCAGATCATAGTTTGACTACTAGTTTGCTTTCCAGATATTTTTTTTGATCGAATTCTCAAAGGTATAATCACTGTTTATTTTCTGTTAATCGATTAAATTTGAATCAGCTCATCTGTAAATCGACTGATTTGATTCGATTCGAATTCGAATTTTCTGACCTAATTTTACTGAGATTCGTTATATAGATTTGTGATTTGGACTGTTTGATTGACTGATTAAGCTGTGGAATTATCGGATTACTATCTCCGATCGATCATCAAAAGTAGATTTGAATTCATATGATTGAGCTTAAGTAGAATTGATCTTAATTTTCATTAGATCTACGGCTAAATTTTGATTTTGATACTTTTGTTTGATTTGAGATCGAATTTGAAATTTATAGCTTGATTTTTGATTTTGAAATGATTTTGACTATTTTTGATAACTGATCGGAGTTTGATCTACGATTTATAGAGTTTTGTTTTTAGATTTCATTCGTTTGATTGCAAGCATGACTTCATATTTCAATGATCTGGATGATGAAATTGTTACTTAAATGTTTTTGATAAATTTGCTGATGTGAGATATAATTAGACTTCATAATTTTACTCTCGATTGTCGAAAATTTAATTTTACTGATCATCTGTTTGATTTCAAGCTTGAAATCACATAAGTTGTTGTAATGGTCAATTGAACAAGTTAACAAGTAACAGCACTTAATATTTGTTTTGACTTTACTTGTATGAGATTGATCTAGTTTCACTAAACATTTTTGCTTTCGAATTAATTATTGAACGATAATTGACGTAGAAAACCCTTATATTATAAGTAGATTGTTATCATAATCTGTGGATCAACGCCTAATATTGTGATCAGTGAATATAGGATTATTAAATGATTAAGAAGTATGAATAGCATGAAATATAACAGAACTGTTATTTTAGCAAATTTTGTGTAAATAAGTTATAGTTGTTAGTTAACTAACAGGTTTTTCGATTGCTAGGTAACTTGTGAGAAGAAGTTTGTGTGAAAAGTACAAATGGCATTGGTTCAACAAGGAAGGTCTACTCTAAATCCAGATGCACCGTTGTTTGTTCCTGCTGCTGTTCGTCAAGTCGAAGATTTCTCCCCAGAATGGTGGCAGCTGGTGACGACCTCTACTTGGTTCCATGATTACTGGCTGAGCCAGCAGCAAGGGGAGTATGGTTACTTTGGAAACGCAGCAGATGGTTTCGATAGCTCTGATATTGCTGATATGCTGCCTGATTCGATTGACACAGATGAAGATCTCTTATCCATGGAAGCACAGTATGAGCAGTTTCTCCTTTCAGCTGAAATGGATGCAAAGAACAGTTTCGGTAAGTTGTGACACCTACACGTGAACACAATCATCATGCTGAATTGCTGATTATGTTACTTATACTGGTTTTGACTTGGGTTTACTGTGGTTGTGTTTCTAGGTACAGAAGCAGTGGCACCCAGCCAGTGAAGTCGCTTAACCCAAAGATCAGCCTGCAACAACGCTGAATGTTATTAGTTTAACTGCTTTCCCTGGCCTTGCTTAGCTTTGAGTTCTGTCCGTATACATAGTTACAAGAAACGGTAGTAGTAATAGTAGTAGTGTCGTTTGTTTGCTGTAAGTGGTTGTATAGAGCAAGGTCTTCGTTTATCTTCTTTGAAGTGCATACAAGTCATGTCAAGTTGTGTAATTGCTAGTAGTATTGAATATAAAGAAACAAAAACCAGTTAACTGGTCCATAACCTTACTGTAATCGATTGCTAGTTTGAATTTGTTACGTGGTTTCAGTTGGTTTTACAAAGTGGGTAGTTAATTTCTTGTTTTGGTTTAAATTTTGTCGGTTAAAAAAAAACTAGGCAAACAGTTTGGTAGGGTTTTTTTTTGGTAATGATTGTTTGAGCCGGTAAAATGGCCAACAGTTTGGTAGTTCCAATATTCTTAAAAGCAAAGATGAATCATACATTTGAAAAACATTATGCAACCGTTGCTTTCGATACTAGATGTCACCTTAAACACAGCTAGAGTACCTTTATTGGTTGTAAACTTGTACTTGATATCATAATGTTGTTATCAAACATGTTAAAACTTTTTTGTGTCTGCCATAACAAAGATGTTACACAAGTGTGGGAACCGAGAGGAAATATAGTAAAATCACTCCAATCTACTACGAGAACAAAGAAGATATACAAAACTGTACTAATTATTTTGACATACAACAAAGCTGCTATGCAACACTAAGGTAGCAAAAAATATATTTCTTTCCTATTAATATATGCTAACCAGCGACTGTTTCAATAAAAACCTCACATACTTGTTGTCGAGAAAATGGCAAGACGTCATCCGCCAAACAAGCATGAATATAGAATTGGCACAAAGTAAAGATCAGGCTAACACGTCACCGTTTTGGGGCTGACTTCTGTTTTCCTTAGCAAGGGCCTCCGATATAGCCTTTGGCAGCAAAAAGCCAGGTCTCTCGAGAAATGGTGCACGATCAAGTACCAAAGGCTCTCGGTACGTTATCTCGATCCCATCAAAAGTCCACAACGACAAAGTTGCTTCTCCTTTTAAACCCACAGAAAACCATCCTAAGCCTGCAGCCGATAGGTCTATGCTGTTCACGTCCCAGCTTGTTCCAGATACTTTGACTTCTCTTGACTCCCATTTTCCCAGTTCAGACACACGATCTACACCAATTGGTGGCTGAAACAAAAATTCCATTAACGCATAAAAAGGTTTATCTTTAGACATTAGTATATTGTTTGTTTCTTCATAGGTACCTGCAATCGAACACCAGCATGTTTGCTCCAAGTCTCGTCTGCATTTTCAGTCTTCCCAAGATGCAACGAAACATTTGGTGAGGCCCAAACTGTAACATAAATCGTCTGCACAGATGCTTGAATTAGGTCTAGCCTCATCAGACCACCAACATATATCGTCTGCCCTTGCTGCAAAATCCGAAAATCTTGCATAAATAAAGTATGCCAGTAAATAATAACATCACAAAAAGTACTTACCTTTATTCTGTATGATCGAGGGCGTAATTCCTTTCGAATTTCAACCATCTTTTGCTCCTCTCTATTCAATCTAATGGACATCAAATAAGGATGCAATAACCCTGGCGTATCATACATTTTCGCTTTCGCAGATAATATACCTCCAATTCTTAAAATCCCAAGTGTAGTCCCAGGAACCGCAGCTTCAGTAAGTTTCGAAACTTTCACCCCTCCTTTCTTCGCAAGTGCATTAATCAATGTCGATTTACCAGCATTTTGCGCCCCAATCACCCACACATGCCCTCTAGGTCCCGCCAAATCCTTAACAAAAGTCAATAAATTTCTAACACCTAAATCCTTTCTCGAACTAACCAAATAAACCCCGTTTAACCTAGGTGCACCTTGAGCCCTAGCACGATGTCTAACCCATCTATCTAATCTAGTTGGCGAAATCTGTGAAGGTAAAAGATCAACTTTTGTAGCCACAAGAATCAACTTAGGCAACTTTTTACTACGAGGTAAACCATCACGACCTTCTAATGCTGCAAACAAAGATTTAGCAGCTCGTTTTGGAAACGAACCATCAAAATCCACACAATCAACAACCATTATCACAACAGCAGAATCAGCATTCCCTGTAGGTTTCATTAACCGAGTAGTAATCAATCTATCAAAATCAAAATCAGGTATCAAATTCTCAGCAGTCTGATTCTTCACCTGTCCATAGTTTCTCAAAGAATGACATCTTGCACAAACCGTAACCTCTTCCTTTTCGACTTTACTCTCACGAGCTAGCTTCTTCCGTTCAGATTTCGACACCCTTTTCTTTTTCCCTTTCTCAATAACTTCCTCTGTAATATTCCCATATCCTACCCCAGGCGCGGTAAACCCGTCTAATTCCTTCAAATCCTCCTCCTCGTCATCCATTTCGGGTTCCCAATCCGAATCCCAATCCATCTCATCTTCAATATCCAATTCACTCCCCAAATCATCATCATTTTCGCTCTCGAATTCGTCTTCCTCTTCACCTTCTAACTCAGCTTCAATTTCGATACCTATATCGATTTCGTCTAACTCTAGTTTCTTTTCCTGATAAAACCCGGGTAAAGTAGGATCATAATCTTGCATAAAAACACCACAACCAGGACAAACAAGTCCTAAACTTTCATCATCATCTCTACCCTCACTCAAAACTGGTTGTGTTTTTTTATATCTTTTTTTTGTTTGTGTTGTTGTTGTTGATTGGTTACTATTTAGTGATAAAGTAACATGTGAACATTTGGGATTAGGGTTTGAAATGATGGGTATAAAGGGGAAATTGAGAAGAAATTTTGATGGGTTTAGGATTAGGGTTTGTGTTTTTAAGGATAGTAGAGGTGAAGAAGATAAGAAAAATGACATTTTTTTTTTTTGTTATTTCAAGTGATGATGATGGGGTTTAGTTGAACCCTGTGTGTGCTTCTAGTACCAAACATTGCGTTGTAAAAGTTATGATATAAAAATAAACCGGGGAATCGTGCTTTGTACGAGCTCGGGGCGAAAACAAAATTTGTGATGCGCGTTAACCACTTCGACAACAACTTGTTTTGTGAATAAAAATGATAAAAGATATATTTAAAGATAATATTTTGATTATAATAATAGTAAAATACATAAATCCATAGGAGAAGACAACATTTATATTACATAGTAATATACAATGAGAATTATGTGTATGATATTCAAGTGTATTTGATTCCTAGCACCCTTGAGAGAAATTCAAGCTAATTTTCGATTTTGAAATAATCGTTGAACATGACATCAATTTTATTGCGTTATCCACATGATGAAATCACATTAGGTGAAGTCACATCATTTGCACTATATACATCAACTTTTAGGCTAGAGGGAGTAATGCAACAAACTCACCACCAACTCACACTGCCACGTCAGCTTTCTCTCTCCAGAAAACAAACTCACCTTACTCAGGAAATAACACTCACCACGCACTCACCGCCAACTCACCTTACCAAACTCACCATACCATTTTCATTTAAATACTATTATTTATAAACTAAAAAAATTAATATTTACGTAAACGTAAACGTTAAAAACGTAAACGAAATTTAAAACTTTTATTCAAACGTTAAAAACGGTACACGAATATTAAAAAGACATTACAAATAAAGATTAAACTAAGCATTAAGAGACAAGTGTTCGATAGTGAATGTGTGAAGTGATATATTAAAGACATTAAAAACACCCATAATCGTAGCCGAATTCATTTTCTAAAAAATAGTGAATGTGTGAAGTGATATATTGAGAGAGTTTTATATAATATGAGAATGTTGTGTTTATAAATGGTTGAGTTAGTGGGTATTATAGGTAAAAAAATTGGAGTTTAAAAAAGTTTTTTTTTTTTTTAAAACAATGCAAACGTTGAATTTGGGGGAGGGCCCACCACTACCAAGACTCACCTATGGTGAGTCTCTCACCATTTGCACAAAAAAAAACACTCTCACTCACCTCCAAGTCATGGTGACTTTGTCACCATTTTTGAGTGGGAATAACACTCACGCGTGACTTTCTCCCACTCACCGCCACCTCATGGTGAGTGGCTCCTTACTCCGTTCAGCCTTAGATGAAACATCACAATCTTTTTCAATTTACGTGATTTGAAACTTTAAAATTAATAGAACTCGTTTAAGTCATTCCAAGTCATCAATTACACTGTTAAAGACGTTATGAATCGTTATGATTAGGTAACTTCCAAATTTCAAATCTAAAACACAAAAGAAATAGAATTGTGTAGACTAAACTTAGAATGATGGATAAATTAATTCTCAAAAAGAAAATCAATGGTCACTTAATTTGTGTTATAAAAGTTTGAGTATCAAAACAAAATCAATTTATAATTATGAATTTTAATTCCGTCAGCGATTAAACAGGCCACTCTTTTTCCCGCTCATATAAATTCTTTTTAGCGCCTTTGATAAAAACCAAATTTCTCCTCCTCATCCTCCATTGCTGACGTCATCATCAATGGCTCGAAAGAAACACTCCTTGTCATCATCATCATCTTCTTCTTCACCAATCACAATAGGTAAAAAAATCTCAGTTTTTTTTTATTTTATTTTTTATTTTTTAATTTTTATTTGTTTATTTGTATCAGGAAATTGTGAGGTAATTGTTGAAGGAAAGAATTGCAAAACTGAATCTACTCAAAACAGTCTTCAGATCACTATTTCCAGAAACAACAAAATCATAATCAATGGTATACGAACCTGTCGAATATCGAAAACTGTCTTGTGATTGTTAATTTTAATTCTGACTATTGTTTCTGGCAGTTGTGGAGAATGCACTTGGAAAACAACGTTTCCTACAGATTGGTATTATTTTCTTTACTGAATTGTTTGCGATTTTCGACGTTTGATTACAAAGTTTACTAGTCAACATATAATATTTAATGCCTAAAAAACCTTATTTTTACCTTCAAAGTTACCCGAAAAGGGAATTGTTTATATCTATATCGACATCTCAAATCGGAAATGTTGAATACTTATTGAATTTTTACTACTTTTGTTTAGGAAATTATGACTTCGTGCTTGTTAACGCTAAAGATTCTGATGAACAATCCAAGTCTCTGCTTCAAGTAACTCTCTACATAAATACGTGCTCACATAGCCCTTCCCTGTATCTCATTCTCATATATGTGCTCGTATTTTGTAGGAAGTATTAACCTTATATATAAAAGAACTACCTTCAATGAATTATGCTGCAAATACTGGAAAGAAGTCGATGTTTCTTCAAAGATGTGTATCCAATGGGTAAACTTATTCTCACTAATGGTTCTTGATTGATGATACCAACAGTCCCGTTACTCTTAATAAAATATTTGTTACATGTGCAGGAAGTATAGCACGTTAGTTTTGAAATCTAATTTTGCAGAAGGTCATGGGGAGGTATGTTTGTATTTTTACTCTCCACTTTTATTGAGTTTCTTATCTAAAAAACATATAACGTTTGTTATTTGTAGTCAATTATTTTTTTCTTATTTTTTGTTCCTTTCTGCAGGTTGTTGCTGCAATAAGTTTTCAACTAATCTCGGCTGATACTCAATATGCCGAGGTCCCACTTGCTGCTGTCAGTTCAGCTTACCAACATAAGGTCTTCTGCTCATTCTTGCATATTTTTATCTAAAACTTATTTCGTAAATGTTATTGTTAAACTTATGAACCGGAAATTTTCAATTTTTTTTTTTTTTTAGGTATTATCATTTATTTTATTACATTATATAAACTCAATAATCGTCTTTAAAATCTTACAGGGCATTGGTCAGCTGACATATTTAGAAATGAAGAAACGACTGCAGAATGTTGGTGTACAATTCATATATTGTTGGGCAGACGTGGAATCTGAAGGTTTTTGGCTCAAGCAGGTAACGCGCAATAACTGTTTGTAATTGGTTGTTTAGGTAACTGTCGGATTCACAATATGTTCTTGATTTAGTGTTGGGTTAATTGCATACCAAGCTAACCAACTTTGTTCTGAGTTTTGTTTTGGGTAACCATTTTCTTTCGGACAGAGCCCAAAAAGCCATTAGTTTTGACCCGTAATCAATAAATAACAAGTTCCAAAAAGCCATTCTGTCATATTTTGACCCTTAACCGGCTAAGATTGCCTTAAATTAGACTGATTGTGTAAATTAAAAAGTCATCTTAATGTCAATTTTAAAAATGTTCAAGAGAACACTCTTGCAATGATAGTTGGTTAGCAAATAATAACGATTGTTATGAATCCTTCCTCTATTTGTGTAATTTGTTTTTATTTATTTATTTAGATGTTTCTAATACTTTCATAAACCTAACAGGGATTTGTATCAGTTGGGCAAGTGGACACCAAGGGTAGAGCTAGAAAGTTACCAATTAAGGCGGATATTAGGAGAGCATTATGCTTTCCTGGTGGTTCAACCCTCATGATTGCTAATTTAAACAAAGAATGTTCAGATAATTCTCCAGATGATTTAAATTTACCGTTATCTACTTTTTTAAAGCCTCCTCAGAAGTCTTTAAGCACTTCCATGACTTACAGTCAACTTCCCGGAAATGAAAAGATCATACAAACCGACCACTTGATGAACGGTGAGTAAGAAATAAAAGCCATTTTTTTTAAACTTTTTTATAACCAAGTCTTCATATTCTACAACCAATCTGTCTTATTCCTGTAATAGGTTGCAAGGATCTTGTTTGTTTGGACAATATAGAATGCATCAATACGGGAAAAAGTGTAGAAATTAGTATTGAGGGTGATGGCAAACATTGTTCGTGTACTGTATCGGGTGCAAAGAAGAGAACTTGGGAAGCCTCTCATACGTCACTGAAGTCAAAGAAAGTCAAAGGAGGCCATATGATTGTTTGTCAATCAGATAGTGGCTGTGTTTCAAAAAGTAATAACACTAATAACTATTGTATGGATGTCAGCCCGTTGACCATTTCTAGGGACGAAAGTGTGGCAAATATTACACCTACACTAGCAGGTCTTTTGAGCAACAATAACGAGGAGAAAACGCAAGAAATAAATTGCTATAGAATCATGTTGATGAACATAGCGGATGATGCTAAAAAGTCAAATCTGACAAAGGTATTCTAGTTTGTGATTAATTTTCGCTCAATTGCTGTCTTTAATGGTTATATCGATGACAGATAATTGAGGACCTTGGTGGCTCTGTTACATCTGATGGAAAACTAAGCACTCATATAATCACTGGAAAAGTGAGAAAGACGTTGAATTTTTGTACTGCTCTCTGTTCAGGGTGAGTTCTGCTTAGTTTTAGATTCAACATTATTTCCGCTATCATGTAAAGTTTTTAAAATCGTTCACATGTATGCAGAGCTTGGATAGTATCACCTGCTTGGCTAAAAGAAAGCTTCAGAGAAGGACGATTCGCAGGTTAGCTAAGTGGCTCTTTTTTGTTTATCCAACTGTTTATAGTTTCTAACATCTCTTGGTCTCTCTATATTCCTTCAGATGAAACGCCTTACATTTTAAAAGACGCCGAGTATGAGTCAAAGTATAGGGTTAACTTAAAGGATACAGTCGTTAGAGCAAGAGCAAGTCCCGGAAGTTTACTTAAAGGTTTTGAGGTATGCCTTGTTGCTCATGTTCAACCCCCTATCAGCACTCTGTCTGCTATTGTCAGGTCTGCAGGTGGAAATGTAAGTCAACTCGTCCATCATCTTATTTATCGTCTCTTCATAAAATTTAATTAGTTAGACGGGTGTTTTTCAATTTTCCTATTGGTTTCAATTTTGTTGCACATTCAGGTTATACGTGATTTAAGCAAAGTGAAGGATGCTACAGAAACCATATTTGTGGCAAGTGAAGAGAACATGGAAGAGGCGTTGTCGGCTATAAACAAAGGCATACGGACATTCAGTAACGAATGGTTCATGAACTGTGTCATGAAACAAGAACTAGACTTGGATGCTCCTCAATTTGCTGAATCCCTTTAACTCAACTTCAAGTTTTAATATTATTGCATTTCTGCTCATATATATATGTAAAGGTTTGCAGATTTTTTATCGTTACAAGTACCCAGAATGGAATAAAGATTAAGGTTATGAATTTATTTTTCGGGTTTTTGTGTTCTTGAATGATCTGTATTTTGTTTATCACTGTTGAAGCTTTAAGGATAAAGACACCAGTTATTTTGGTATTTGTTTAGCTACAATGTTTATAACAGTTTTGATATCAAATCTTATGTATTTCGCTTAAAATATTTTGATACGCATAATTTTATTATATCTTTATTAAAATTCACCGTTCTAATTTCCATGTTATAAAAAATTAGTATTACAAAATTGATTTTGATTATTATGTGTTGCAATTTTTTTTTGTTAATTCATCTTTAAATGAAAACTTAATCTATCAAAATTCTTTCAAAGTGCGAATGTATAAAGACAAATATATAATCTATAAAAAAGTGGTTAAATGGTTAGAGTACAAGTGATTAATTATTACTAGAGATGAGCAAAATAATGGAATTAACTCAAACTAATACAATTACCAATGGTTTAGTTATGATTTTTTATTAAATAAAACTTTCGACTCCGGTTATGGATGAAAAAAATTAAACAGTATAATCGAATCATGACCATAACCGAAAATGTGTTCTTAAATAAGGTTTTATTCGAGATTTTCATTTTCTAGTATCTAATATTTGCAATAGTGTACTACGAAATGATGTAGGGTTCATAGTTTGGAATTTCAAGTCCTTGCTTTGATCATGTGTTTATTTTAAATAAATGCGTTTCTTTTCAGCCAAATCCCAGATAACGGTTAACCATTCGGTTATCGATTGGTTTCTAATTTCAAATAACTTAGTATTTCGGTATGTTTTAGGTCATAATTAAACCGAACCATACTCACTCCTAATCATGTACTTTCCATTTTGTTGACGCTTCTTTAAGGGTTTATAGTTAATGATTAAAGTAGTAATTTATACATGTTATTTATATCTTATTCATAGTCCAAGTGAATATGGTTATCGACTTCACAATTTAAATAAAATGCTCTCCTACAAACTTGATAAAAGAAGTTTTATTGAATATAATGTAACACGAAGTCAAGTCGGAACATAATATGTGAACTTTAAATTTATAGCAATGTTACAAGCAGTTATGTTTATTTTATTTTTAAAAATTTACCTTTATAAATAATATCAAATATGTGATTATCTTACCTTCAAAAAACAAAAACAAAATATTTACTTGAAAAAACACTCTTATTCTACTTTGACGTGAAATCTTTTAAACTAGCATATCTATTTATGCAAAGAGAAATGATTAATAGACCTAGAAATGAACCTAATGTATTCCATAATTATACATTATGTATTAAAAATATATCATGTTTTCTCTCTCCTCAAATACAATACATAATGAAAAACTATATAATGCATTAAACCCATTTATAAGTCTAAAAATTAAGTCTCTATATCATTTTTCTTATGTAAAAACAATTGCATTGAACTTTTGGACAATTTCGGTTTATTAACACTTTAAAACGAACGTTTAAGAAAGAGATAGAGACCCTAAAATATTGTACAATAAAATAACACTTTTAATAACAAAAAATCTATCTACATGATGAGAATTGGTAAAAGCAAACGTTATAAATGATATATAATTTATTTAAACATGATAGTACATTAATAAATCTGAGAGTCTGAGACCGTATTTTTTAAATTTTCTCTTCCTTTAACAAATGTACAACAAATTTATACATGGAATAACATATATTAAGCACTACCCATAGGGCTACGGGTATGATTATAATAACCCATAATAATTACCGGCTCCAATCACTTTAAAAGAAAAGAAAAGAAAAAAATAGCGGTGAAATTATCCAATCCAAATAATAAATAAAAACCATAAACCCTGCAGAAATAATCAATGTTGGAACTTAAATTCCACCCAAAAATGGCGGCTGAAACTGCACACTTTCTGAATTACTACAGCTCTAGTCGCCGGAGATACATCGCCGGAATAACCCATGAACGCCGGCAGCTACTACTTCCAGTTGCTGCTGCAGCAGCTTCTTCTCAACCCAGCAAACAACTTGGTTTGTGCCAAATTAATTAAGCGGTATTTGTGTAAGCTTATTTGATGGGCTTAAGCTTATGTAAGATAAGTAGCTTATGACTTATGAAATAAAAGCTTATAAATATTTGATAGATGTTTGGCTTAGCTTATTAGCTTATCATAAAAAAAAAAAAAATGAGGAAAATCTTACATAAGCTCATGAGCCACAAAAATTGGGCTTATCTTATATACCTTACATAAGCTAATAAGCTGTCAGTTTTTATTTGTATTTTGCAATTTTGCAATTTTAAAGTTCTGGGTTTGACTTTTTTGTAATTGAGGAAGTCAATGCTGCCTGCTATTTTGACCTTTTTCATACTTTTAATCTCATGCTTTGTAGAAACTTATTGGAAATGAATAGAGTTTTGTTAAATATAGTTTCGTTGCGATGTTATGTTTAAGAAGGTCAGACATGTATAAATAAGTTGTATCCCAAAAATGCATAGGTAAGTTATTTAAATGGTAGGGACGTATAATAATTCCTACGTACTCAACAAAATTGTCCACATTTCTGTTTATGTTGTTTTAAAGTTACTGTTATGTTTTTAAATATGGATAATTAAAATGTAACAACTTCCCATTTTGCCCCTAAATATTTTCAACTGTAAAAGTAAACGATGTCTTTAATACATGGCCAAAATGGAAAATCCAATGAAAAAACACTTCATTAATTGCACCTGTCTTATTTCGATTGTCTTCTGTTTCCACACATTTTTTTTTTGTTGGGACGGAGAAAGTAAAATATTTTTATGCATGTTTGAACTTTTATCAAAACTCAAATGAATATTATGTTGGCCTGATAGAGGTTTAGAAACAACAATTTGTAATTAAGTTTCGATGAAGAAAAAGAAAAGATAAAACATTATGCTGACCAGTTATAGTGATGTGATGTGATGTGATGTGATATGGTGGTTTGTGTAGGTATGTTTTCGTTGAGAAAGAAGATAGAGGACTCGGTTAATCGTGCTGAGATTTTGGGTTTGACTGCTTTGGAGTTTGAAGAAGCACGAAGAATTAAACAGGAGGAAATGATTCGTGAATATGATTTATGGGACGATTTAGCCAAGTCTAGTGACATTCTTATTAAATTAGCTGATAGTGCTAAGGTTGTTGATGCTCTTAAAGACCTTACGTATAAGGTGATGTTATTTCCATGTAACATTTTAACCGTCTTTCTAACAAAACGGCAGCTTATTATAACAAGTTTTGATTAATTTTTTTTATTTTTTTTAGGTTGAAGAAGCCAAATTAATTACAGAGTTGGCTGAGATGGACATTATAAATTATGCACTTCTTAAACAAGCGTATACTGCATCTGTAGATGTTAGCAAGTTTTTGAACAAATATGAGATGTCGAAACTTCTTAAAGGAAAATATGAATTTGAGGGAGCTTGCATTCTAATAGAAGCAGGATCTGAAGGCATTCGATCCGAGGTTTTTTGAGATTCATTTTTCTCTTATTTTGTGTAATTGTTATTTAAGTTAGTTATAAAAAGTCCCCCGTATGTTTTTCAGATATGGGCGGAACAACTTGTTGGAATGTACATGAAATGGGCAAAGAAGCAAGGTTTAAAGGGAAGGATAGTTGAGAAGAAATGTAGTATAAAAGCAGGGGGTATCAAGTCTGTAATAATCGAGTTTGAACAAAAGTATGCGTATGGTTACTTTTTAGGGGAAAAGGGTACTCATCGAATGATAACTTCTCATCCCGAATCTTTATCTGAGGTATGTCTTATGCAGAAACACATTCTCGTCTTGTTTTTGCTTTTAGTATGTACATATTAGCCCCCATTATTAAATAAATGTTTTTTGTTTTTCGAATATTAGGTTAGCTCGGCTGCAGTTGATGTGATACCTTTGTTCCTCGAAGAGACTCCTGAATTAATTGTTGACGAGAAAGACTTGAAGATCAACTACCTTTCATGTGAAGAAGATCGAGGTCGAAAAGGGATTGTAGTTCAAGTTCAACATTCCCCAACTGGCTTAACAGTCTACTCATCAGGTAGTTAACTCCTCTAAAAAGGGCTTATAATTGACTTAGAATTCTCAAAAACTAAATGCGATAATATTTCTTAAAATGTTGTAGGGGAAAGGAACCAATTTTCTAACAGAATGAAGGCTCTTAATCGGTTAAAAGCGAAACTCCTAGTAATATTGAACGACCAAGAAGTCCCCAATATTAACAAAATCAAGAACGCGTCTGTTATTGACTTTTGGCATCAAGAAACCAGAAGGTATGTGTTTCAACCATACAAGCTTGTTCAAGATGTAAAATCCGGGATTCAATTAGCAGACCCTAATTATGTTTTAAATGGAAATCTTGACCCTTTTATTAGTGCTCATATAAACAATAGACAGCTATGTGATATGGAATGAAAGTAGGCGAGGTTGTCTCGTGTAGAGTATATGTTGTTAATGTGTATGCATATGTTTATGATATGTATTCTTTTTGCGGATATCTGATGGATCCACTTGTGAAATTTTGAACAATTAATGATATCTAGCAAAACATTTTTGTGTAACTCCAAACGGGATGCGATGAATGTTATTTACTCGTGTCTATCGGGCATTAGTGTTATTTTGAAGATTTTATTTGTGTAGCTTTTTAAGACGATGAAATATATGCTGATTCCTATACTATATTGATTGTTAAATAATTTTATTTAGTGTATTTTAAAAGTTTCTGTTTTCATCTCAAAATTTGCAACATATATTCGACTTCATATGTGGGTTGATAAAACTCTTTTGGTCAAAAAATATTTTCGGTCGACCAAGCTGGCCCCGGCCAAACTCATCCCATACCAAAAAGTTACCCATGACCCAACCTCAAACCGGCCCACCCTTTTTGCCACCTCTGTGTAGGCACGGCGATGGAAGTGCACACTTCAGTGGATTAAAGTCGTTAAACCCCGAAAGTAAGGTTATAGACTCTTTCCGTACTCCACTAGGATCAACCAAATTAAGCAAGTTTTGCATCTAAATGATAGTGGTTAAGTTGTTCACAGAATCGGATCACAGAAATAATTAAATTAATAATTATAGCAGTAAGGAGGTGACATCTGTAGCACAACGCCAGTAGTAGTTTTAACGAGTTTTGATCATTTTCTGGCCTTGTAAACGTACTGCCGCACATATCTTCTTCCAGGATCGGTTCACAATAAGGGAGGGTATTAAAACCCAAAACGAATTTGCAAGGATGTAATAAGAATAGTAGTAAAACTTGCTTGCAGCAAAGTTATCACCTTCTAGGTAAGACGTTATATAGTACACACTCGTTCCATAGAGCTGTCCTAGAGCGATTGCTATTTGGAGCAAGTGACCGTATGGCTTTCTAGTGGCTATAGCATACCTGTTAAAAAGTAGCAAATGAACATGCTCAAAGATTAAACGTTGTAGTTGGCAAAAATACACAAAAAAGTAAACATACGCAGCTAGAAGGCAAGCTGGCCCCACTAGAATAGCTGTTATTCCTTCAACAGCAACTACTGCTGAATCCCTTGTTATGTATCTGGAGTCGCCTTTGCTGTTTTCTTTCCCTGTCATATTTTCCATTTACTAAAATGAATATAACGTGGATGAATCGATGTAGTAAAATTATGGTAAGGATAACAGGAACTTTCAAACTTCTGCAAGGAACGAGGTCTGCTTGTAAAACTCTGGGCTGAAAACAAAATATCCTTCGATGATCATATGGGTGAGGCCAGTAAAAACCCACCAGCACATGAGAATTTTCTCGAGTTTTGATATTTTAGGAAACCGCCCTGTCATGACATTTAATGAAAATGCTCCCGTTAAACTTTCGTTTGTCTAATAAACCTCGTGTCAGTTGCAATAGAGATAACATAAAATCGTGCAAGTTATTTTTTTTGTGAAATAGAATTTGCTAAATACTTGGTAAGTTGGAGATATAAAGTCAAAATATTTGACCGTGAAATTCAACCTGCCAACCTACTCCCTCGTTCCCAAAACAAGATCTACATTAAGATATAAGACGTCGTATGTCAAACAGGTTAAGGTTTAACGGTTCAAGTTCACAAGTTTTACGGATCTTAAAGTTGAAGCACAATGAAAAATTATTTGGATGAGGATACACATCAAATGTATATTTGTATCAATACACGAGATCTATCTTTGTTGACTTACGATAATTAGAAACAAAAGTAACATTTGAGTAACAGATTTAAGTAATGGAATAACGACTACTGAAATTAAGTTGACTACCTGCAAGAATCCAGACGAAGAAAACAACTAGGAGAGAAGTGCCCCCATAAACACGGAGAATGGTAGATTGAGAGAGGATACTTGGTACGTAATCTGGAAGAATGAGATCTTTAGGAACGTAAGGGTGAATCGATTTAGATGACTGAACTCCAGTCATCCTTCCACCGTAGAAACTGAAAGCACTAGTACACCAACACCACTATACCTCAGCACAACTGCATAAGTCAACTTTAAGGCTTGCATAGTTGCATGTTCTGTATTAAAAAAACGCGAGAAAGTTACGAATACCCCCTCAGATATTTTATAGTTTTCAATTTTAGTCTTAATATTATAGTTATTACATTATGTTCTCGAGACATTTTCTTTGGTAGGGAAATGACCGAGTTAACTTTTTAAATGAAGGAACAGAAGAAATGGTTTTTTTGCTTGTACCAAACTCGATCGCTTTACAGCTCTATCCATTTCAATTAATACTTCGGCATGAGAATTAAATCTGTTAAACTCATAATTCATTAGTATCCTGTGTACTATGGTAGAGCATACAAACACATTAACCGACTTATGTAGTATCAAAATTTGTACATGTAGTGCTATACAAACTAAAAACAGAAGCATCAGGCACTTACATATAGGGTAACGGTTTTGACCGATGAATTTATTAATGAGATGATTTATGTTATGTTTGATCTTTTACATGCCAAACTTTATAAAGAGCAAATAAAGAAACATGTCAAATAGGTTGAATGGGTCAAAAGTCGTTCAAAATGTATTTTTAATGCATAAACCTTCCGAACAATTTATTTGAATACTTAAATGTAATATGACTTTTGTAATCATACTTAACACATTAGTTAATTAGTTATGAATGAAATAAATAAAAGAAATTGGACGAAAAGTGCTCCGGGTCAACTCAAACCCGGCATACTCACCAGGAGAAAGCTTAGGGACTATTTCCATACATCGTAGTGTCAAGAAAATAAACAAATATTTGCGTCTTTGTTTGCAAAGGCTACATGAAATAAGGTTCATTCTTCTTCGAATTCTTGGTCAAGTGAACACTTTCATAATATCCCCTTTACCAGGAAAAAACAAATTCGTTAATGGTACATACTCATAAATTAACAACAATAACAAAGTAACATCAGGAGCACAACATTAGAAGTTTTTAACGACTTTTGGTCTTCTTCTGGTCTTGACTAGCAGTTTTTGACGGCTTTTGGTTGGTCTTCTGGTCTTGTAATCGCACTGCTGCACATATCTTCTTCCAGGATCGGATCACAATGAGGGAAGGTATCCAGACCCAAAACGAATTCATAACGATGTAATAAAAGTAGTAGTAGTACGGGCTTGCAGCAAAGTTATCGCCTTCTAGAAGAGATGTAATGAAGTATACAGCCGTTCCATAGAGTTGCCCGAGAGAAATAGCTATTTGAAGCAAGTTACTGTATGACTTCCTTGTGGCTATAGCGTACCTGTTAATAATAAGCAAATGAATGTAATGCTAGCACGGGTATCACTATTATGAGTGAACAATATTCCTCTAGCCATTGTACTTGGCCTATACGTATTACCAACAATCATTATAGCTTTCAATTTGCAAAAAGAAAAAGAAAGTAGTTTGCCAAACTATATGAAAATGGACAAGAGATAATAGGTCTAGTTATTTTGTGCATGTTTTTCCTTTGTCCTATTTAAAGTACAATGTTTGGCCAACATTTTAAGGTGTGTTACTACCAATGTTGTAAATATCGCTCGGCGGTACCTCGGCGGTCGACCACCTTTAAGCGATAAATCGGTCTTGGCGGCGATATATCGGTTTCTTGGCGGAGACCCTTAATATAACGGAATTAATTTTACAAAAATATATATTAGCAATATTTTAACAAAAACATAAGACATAAGTCCACAACTAGTTTCTTAAAACTTAAATAAAACAGTAAGACATAAGTCCATAAGTCCATAAGACATAAGTCCACAAAAACATACGACATAAGTCCACAACTAGCAATATTTTAACAAAAACATAAGACCGATATTGACCAAATTAATCCGATTTTGACCAAATTGACCAAATTAATCCGATATTGACCAAATCAAAAAAAAAAAAAAAAAAAAAAAAAAAAAAATCCGATATTGACCAAATTAATCCGATTTTGACCGATTTTTAACCGATTTTGACCGATATTTACAAGGTCCGATTTTTTTACCCTATAAGTCAAAAATCGTATCGGTCCACCCCCGATATACGATTTATCACTGATATATCGGCCGCCAAGGCCGATATTTACAACACTGGTTACTACAAATGTACACTTTCCGGTCGTTTTTATTTTTGAATTTGTATTCCCTTATATTACCGCACATTCTA
Source organism: Senecio squalidus (assembly GCA_910822075.1). NCBI lineage: Eukaryota > Viridiplantae > Streptophyta > Magnoliopsida > Asterales > Asteraceae > Senecio > Senecio squalidus. The sequence continues at coordinate 17,360,313 of CAJVGC010000591.1, forward strand.
ATAAAGATCGATTCATATATCAGCACAATATTAACAACTAAATCTTCTTAGTCCTAAACGCCTTCCCGGCATACAATCTCTTAAGTCTTAACTATCTGGAATACATTTCGGTAGTATTGATATAAGCAACTGTCGCCTAGTAGATAAGAGTTACACCTATTCATTATTGCAGGCATGTAACAATGTTCGTTTTGGAACAATTTACAAACCAATAAGGCAATTATCACACTTGTTCAATCGTTAAAGAATCAAACTTCGAAATTGAAATATTAGGTAACAAAGAAATATAATAATAAAAAGATTTATGAAAAATATTGCTAACGCCTTCTCATAAATATTGCACATTTGACTCTACATGTAGTTAGGTAGATATGTTTGACCATTAGGTAGATGTCAAAAATCGAAAATCCACGTCAACAGTGATAATGAGATTAATCAATATCAATGAATTTAAATGATAAAATGGACAAATAGGCAGTGTACTTTACGACTTTTCCAGAAATGGAAAAACACGGGACCTCATAAAACAGAAATTGTTCCAAATTACACGAGATAGACGGAGTAGTTATGATGAGTTTAAAAAATCCCCCAAAACAGGTACAGAGGAAAACTTAGTCATTTTTAGACTACACAACAGATTTTTACCACGGAAATCAACACACTACGTTCCTTCCATTCTAGTAGTAATGTCATGTGAAGTGATAGTGTGATTGTGTGCAAGCACTAACTTTATATAAAACAGAAAAAGGATATCATTTTTATGAAATGAAAAAGAAGACATACGCTACTAGAATGCAAGCTGGACCCTCCAGAACAGCTGTTATTCCTTCAACAGCAATTACTGCCGAATCCCTTCCAGCGTATCTAGAGTCACCTTTGCTGTATTCTTTCCCTGCCATAAGTAAAAAACCACATTCAAGTATATTTTCGATTTATTATAATCAAACGAATGCAGAAGAATAGATCGACAACATTGAAGCATATCAAGAACTTACAAACTTCTGCAAGGTAAGTGGGATTCTTCTGCTTGTAAAACTCGGGAGTGAAAACAAAATAACCCTCAAGGACCATATGAGTAAGGCCAGTGAAAACCCACCAGCACATAAGAACTTTATCGAGTTTCGATATTTTAGGAAACCGCCCTGTCATGAGACATGCAATGTAGTTAACATAAAGATAGTGCATGCCACACATATGTATGTGTATCTGATAGAGAACAAGAGATCAATATTCATTAAAATGGCAGACATATCCTCAAGCAATCATTGTCACGTGTTTAACATATGAAACAAAAAATTTCAGAAAAAGCACACAGATCCTAATAAATTAATGCGTATGAAAGGAAGTCGTTAATAAGATCATCCAATGCTTCCTAATGCTACCGTTCCCTAAACTAAGGCTAAATAAACCTGATGAAACGAATAAAACAACATAACATCTTGCAAGATAGAAATGTAAGATCCAATAACAGACAGATCGTTTATCTGAGGGCCAGATCGGTAACATATGAAGCAGATCCTGATAATGTATATACACATTCCTAATAAACGGTTGGGGACGATACTTGAAATTAGTATTAACAAAAAGTAACATAACTAAAGTCCGAAAAGCCGCAACTGCAACTAAAACTAGTCAACTACACTAATTTACATAGAAAATAACGAATCGAAGATAAATTCATGAATATAACGAATCGGAAAGCGAAATGTAGATATAAAAGTACCAGCAATTAACGAGACGAGAAAGATGACTAGGAGGGAGGCGCCACCGTAAATACCGAGAATTGTGTATTGGGAGAGGAGAATTGGAACGTAATCATGGAGAATTAGATCTTGAGGAATGAATGGGTGAACTGATTCCCCGCCCATTCTACCTCAAATTGAAACAATGGAGCTCAAATGAGACTTGTTTTGATTTAGGTACCTGGATTTGGTATTTCTGATTTCATACACTCATAAATACTCCATTCACTATTTTATATGTATAAAGGAGTTGTATTTCGAAAATACATTGTCATGTATTAAATTGTAGGTATATGTTTGAACTTCTTAAACGTAGTTTTTGGACTATGTTAATCAAAACTCTAATATATATTTAGGTTAACCATTGATCTTGTAATGTCGTCATCTTTTTTTCATTTTCGTCTTTAGGTCTATCAATTGTTTTACATCATTTAAGGTTCAATGAATTAGATCTATTTTTAGATTTATCTTTTAGGTCTTAAGATGATTGTGATATTAAACTGAGAGAAATATGACATTTCAATTTGAATAGATTCCTAATGTATCGCCTCGAAAAAGAGTGTGTTTGGGATTGCACCACTTGAAATGCTTTAGACTTGTTGCGTTTTTAAGTCAATATAGAGTTTGAAGTATGTCGTGTTTTCATATTTTTAGTTTATTAGGCAAAATAAGCACCCTTAAACTGCTTTTATGTAAATGTTCACATGACATAAAACACGGCCGTGCTCAAACAGTGGCAAAGCCGTCTATAACTTCGACATTCACTAAAATCAACAGGAGGTTATTACGTTTTACAAGTTTACTTATGAACCCATCACTTTTGGTTTGTCTAAAGTAGTATACATATTGGTATGGTAGAGTGCATTCACAGATTGGTGTGTGAAACAAAGTGTTATGAGTAATTTGTGTTTATTTCGGTATGATTAATCATGTGCTTTCTGTGACTATCCAGGCCAGTTTCAGATCAGGTTAAATGCTGGACCAGTTTAAGACCATAGGTATGGCCCTCGCGACCTCACAAGTCATAACTGATCATGGGCTTCCAGTAACTAACCGTTCATAGACAGGATCGTCTTACAGACATCTACACGAACGAATGAATTAAAAATACATCCACAAAAGACAAATTCACGAAGTATAGACACCAACATTCATTTAGCCTAACGGAATCAAGGTGACCCACCAATCAAGAGGTTAGTCCCGACTTAGAAAACCAGACAAGTGTGTGTTAGAGAGATAGTATTTACGACTCAAATAACAAAACACAATAGAAGATATTGACTGAAAATGATATAAACAAACAACTGTCATACACGGGAAATTTGAACTTGAACAGCAAAAATCAAGTCATAATGTAATAAGACCAATGGCAATGTGGATTATATAACCGTAGTGAACTTGCATCATATTTTGATGAAAAAAATTCTAATTTCTAGAATCAAATTACAATCCTCTTCCGACGAGTAGAAGGAGCCGATCCATTTGCCTCACTCAAATGCTTCTGATACAACTTCAACAGTTCCGGGCCTTCCTCTTCATACCTCTTTACAACCCAAGCGAGAAACTTTTTTTCCGAGTACATCAACCACTTAGTAAAACTAAAATCATCTATCTCCTCAGTCAACCCTTTTTCCGCCAAATACTGATAAACCAAACACCTAGGAATAACTCTCTTCTCAAAGCTAAAACAAATAACAATCGGCCACTGAACGATATAACTTATTTCCCAACCCATCGTATTCATCACAAAATCCAAAGTCCCCGATATTTTATCCATTGAAGCCATCATACACCCTGGATATTTCTCAAACGCCGAAAAAATCTCATCTTCTGACCAACCAAAACTCTTGTAAAGCTCAACTTTTTTTTCCCAAGTCGACTTACTCATCGATCTAACAGCATGAATCGCCCAGAGAAACCTCGATTTCGAAGGATCAAATCCCATTTCCATCACATCCGCAATGACTTTCTTAAACCTATCAGCAGTCGTAAAAAAACTCCTCGGCTGTTGTGCCAACATAGCTTCAATCTTCTCTTTCGGAACCCCAATATCTAACAGCATTCGTATATTTTCCGTAGCATAAACTTCTAAATCATAAGTTAAAGCTAACGGGTACCTTTTGATCGCATTAATAACTTTATCATCCGACCCCAAAACAGATTTCAAGTAATCAACACAAGGTAAAGCTTTATCTTGAAACCTTTTCCTCAAAACAACTTTTGGTCTAGAAATCACAATCGAAACAAGATCACTACTCGATAAACCTATAGAATTCAAAATTTTAAAATTGGGCAAAAGGGTATTTTCAGGATCAGATAACAACACTCTAGGATGCCTTAAAACAACTTTTGTAATCTCTGATTTAGTAAAACCTTGATTCTTGAGAACAGCAAGAACAGAGTCTGCTGTATGCGGGGATATCGATAAATCGAGGGATTTGGAAAGTGTAACTGCGGATTCTGGTAAAAACCCACATGAATTTATGAGGTAATTGACTGTAAATGAGGTTCGATTTGAGGAATTTGAAGATGTGGTGGTGAATTGGGAGGATGAGGGTAATAAGAAGCCATGGGAGGTCTGTTTGAGGTTGATGAAAGGTCTGGCATGGGGTAAAACTGTTCTACATATGAAATTAAACAACATTTGAAAGAATTTAAGAATGAGAAAAGTGTGAATTCACCAGGGGATAATGTATGAAGTTTGAGCCCTTAAACCCTAAGGAGACTTAATATTTGATTTTAGAAACTATAAAAACTAGTGTAGTACCCGGGCCTTGTCCGGGATCAATTTACTAAAAAAGTTTATATTTGATTTTACTGTAAAATATTTGGTTTCGTATAGCCAAACACTTCAACTTTCACATCCAAATGTGTCTAACTGTCATCTTCTTTTGCAAAATTTTTCATCCCCGATTCAATACCTTTTTCACACTCATGCACTCCAAATCCAATTTTATACCCTCAGTTGAACTTCCACTTTTGATTTCGCTACACATATTACCGATATATTGATTTTGTGTATGATATGTAAGAAAAAATTGTTTGGTAGTGTTGTAAAAGTTAAGATAACCATGCTTGAACTTATTCGAAAGTGCTTGGAAGGTTCCAATTGACATGTTTATTCTATATATGTTTTCTTTTGCGTTTCTTAATAATGTAAGTTTAAATACGGGATAATTACATACATCCCCTTCAAAACTTCATTAATTACGTAACCCGATCACAATTTCAAATAACAAATATATATCGGTTTTTACATTTAAACTCACATATTTACCCAATTTCATCTAAAATATTTTTTATATGACAATTTTGTCCTCCACCCTCAATCCTCATCCATCCCATATTAATCTTTAATCTCTTACCTAATTGATTGTTTCATTAAGATCCCTACAGTGGCGGTTCCATTGTCAAGTTTAGAAGTAAAAAGAAAATGTGTTTATAATAAAATGATTTATAACAATTTACATATGGCTGCTACTACCCGAAGACATACAGATAAACATAGATTTCAATTTCATATATAAATTAATGATTCATAACAACTAACACATGTCTGCTAGTATGTGAAAACATATGAATACTACCCGAAAACATACAAATAGATATAGATTTCAATTTCATATATAAATTAATGATTCATAACAACTAACCCATGCTTGCTAGAATGTGAAAATATACGAATAATACAGATTTTAATTTCATAAAAAATTACAGCAAATGTTGAATGATGCATACTTATTGAGAAAACTTGTAATTTCATGATGTAATTGGCTTTGACCAGAACGGTGCGCTCGAATTACCAATCGTTTTGTTAATGGAAAAATTGAGAGACAAACTTTAGGGATTATATTTTCTTTCAAATTTGAGTTAATTACACGGATGGTCCTTATCCTATTATTCAAATGACATTTTTCGTCCTATTTTTTGGATAAGTACATGGATAGTCCTTTGTTTGGAATTTCTGCACATGGACAGTCCTTTGGTCCGTTAGTGTTAAATCAATTCTGTTAGTTTTCGCAAAATGACCATTTAACCCTTTTTGTCTTATTCGCAAAGGACCATCCGTGTAATTAACTCTAAAATTTTGGTAATCTTCTCCAAACTTTAAATCATCTACAATGGAAACCCCCAATTCAAAATCAGTATCCCTAATCCACTCAATTCCCCCAAATTGAATTGAAATCGGTTGAATTTTGGGGAATTGAGTGGATTAGGGATACTGATTTTGAATTGGGGGTTTCCATTGTAGATGATTTAAAGTTTGCAGAATATGACCAAAATTTTAGAGTTAATTACACGGATGGTCCTTTGCGAATAAGACAAAAATGGTTAAATGGTCATTTTGCGAAAACTAACAGAATTGATTTAACACTAACGGACCAAAGGACTGTCCATGTGCAGAAATTCCAAACAAAGGACTATCCATGTACTTATCCAAAAAATAGGACGAAAAGTGCCATTCGGGTAATAGGATAAGGATCATCCGTGTAATTAACTCTTCAAATTTTATAGAAATGGAAAAGGGCATAAAGGTCTTCAAAATAAGAATGGGTGTATTTGTTATTTTGTATTTTAATTGGATATATAGGTAATTATTAAAGTTTTGAAAGGGATATATGCAATTCTTCCTTAATAGTAAAGTATTTTTATATTCATATCATATTTAAAGAATTACTTTTAAGGCTTAAAAATGTTAATTTATTATGTTACCATGGGAATTTATTATCCTTTTAGGTATACATTCAGTGGCGGATCCAGTGAAGTAGGAGGGAGGGCAACCGCCCCCTACGGTCAGAAAAAAATTAGAGAAAACTGGTATAAAATCAATGTCGTCACGCCTAATTTGTTTAGACTTTTATATGTTTGCCCCCCTCAATTGGTCGAACAATAATTCCGCCCCCCTTATCTCGATTTTCTGGATCCGCCACTGTATACATTCCTTTTTTATTAGTAGTAAAACCATTGATGATAAAAATATATTTAAATAAAATATATATTGAATCATAAATTTATAAAATAAACTACAAATTTCTAATATAAAAAATAATACTTACGCATTTACATGTGGACTAAAAAAACGGAGGGAAAAACCTGACCACATTAGGAGATAATGTTAATATTCAATAATATTATGAGATATATTATATTAAATATTAATTAATAATTAATAGTGAGATAATGCAGTTACCTATTATTTCCCTATTGAAGAAAATAACTGTCACTTTAAACCGTTTGGATATGTAGTTAACCATTTCCATATTGGTTAAAAAACCGTCAATATAAACCGTTTTATTTTAATCAATGGCTTATAATTATAACCGACACGATCTAACGGGTATTAAAAATAAGTAATTATGACGGCCGAGATTAAAAGTTATTAAATCGGACGGCTTATAATAAAAGTTAACCGTCGGGTAGTTACTTGCTGAAAACCATAGATATAGAATATAAAGTTTTTATATTATATGTAATTTCGGGCATAATGCATAAAAATCATCGAAAAAGACATCCGTTTTTCAATTAAGATATCGAAGTTTTCTTTTTCAATTTAATCACCTAAATTGGTTTATTTTTGTCATCTCGAGTCATTTAGTGGGTATCCGGTTACCTTATTTTTAATAACCGGTTTAGATTTTTTTTTTTATTCTTTTCTAATTTGTTTGTTTAATATCATCATTTCTTCCCCTAAACCCAAAACGAAGAACCCTAATTTCAACTAATCCCCAAATCCAATCATCTTCAATCAAAGTTTTGTGAATTGGGATGGAATTGGGAAGAAGATGGAAACGAAATGATTTTTTGAAAAAATGGGGTGGTGACCGGTTAACGGTTGGATACCTGATAATTGACCGAATTGAAAAAATTAAACCACTTTAGGTGATTGATATCGCTCATTTATATGACTATTTTATCGCGATATTCATTGTGTTTTGTGTCCCAAATGTAATGGAAAGGCCCTTTTATGCTTATGTTTTGTAAAGTTTTGTGTTAGGATTGAGTTAGGTGTTTTTGGAGCAAAAAGAAGGAATTTTTGGACTTTAACTTGAAATTGGACAAGGCACCAGGACGAGCGACGCATTCATGGAGATCACTCAGCTCATTCAGCTCGGAAGTGGGAATGCGCCGCATTCCCATGACTGGCGGCGCATTCCCAGTCGTGACAGTTATGTGGCAGTTTTCATTTTTAATCAAAAGTATACCAAAAGTCTCTTCACCCACTACAAGAGACAGACGTTTTGCAAGACTGAATATCATCATTTTCATCATTGTTTTAGTATTTTCATATCATTGGAAGCCTAAAAACAATCGTTAATTTCCGTATTTCATCAAGAATTGCTAGTTTCGATTTCATTTAGTACTTGGAGATTATTTCGGAACTTGTTGCTTACGTTTGGTATTGATCCTTTATCACTTTTATTTCAATTGAATCATGTCTTTTACATATTTGATTGTGTTTGTTACAATTATGAGTAGCTAATTTCTTTGAACGTTTGCTTGGATTATGTGATCGTTTATGTGTTAGGTTTTGGGTGTGAAATTAGAGTGATATGTAGAGGTTAATTGGGGATCCGTTTGGGTTAATATCTTAATTATCTTGTTAAAATTGTTTATACTCTTATTTGGTAATCTAAAAACGGGTATTCGAAAGGAATCCGTAATTTTTACTAAAATAGGAACGAATTAATCGGCCGGTCTTTAGTTGATTATAAGTAAATGATATTCGAAAGGAATCATTAACAACAATTTTTACAAGTAGATATTAACACGAACGCTAGCTACTAAATTAAGAGAAATCGGTTTAGGAGTTAGTAAGCTATTTGAAAGGAAGCTTATAAATTAATTCTCACATATCGGCTTGAAACTTTATGCACAATTACTTGAGGTGTTAACGGTATTCGAAAGGAATCGTTGCATGGTTAGGTAATTGGAGAAATCCGGTATTCGAAAGGAACTTAGGATTTTACATTAGAAGCTTATCGACATTTTCACACCTAAGAAATAACACATATTCGTAAACGGTCCAAGCAAGCGTCTTTTTATCCATATTTGAATTCTAAAGTATTTTTATCGTTAATATAAGCAAGTCTTCTTAAGACTAAAACCCACTTGTTACTTGTTACGTGTTTTTATAAACTAATACTTTCAACTATAAATAGTCCCTGTGTTCGAACCCGATATTTGCCAATACTGTTTTACAATTGACAAGGGTACACTGCCCGTGTCGTAATCTAGTAAAGGTTTATTTTCGGAAAACTAGATTTTTCACATCAAGTTTTTGGCGCCGCTGTCGGGGACTTGATTTAGTTGAAGTTTTTAGTTTCTTGTTTGATTACTTGTTTGAATATTTTTCACGGGTATTTGTTTTGTGTTGTTGTGATTTTCAGGAGTATTGATTGTGGATGTACACGAGATCCCAAGGGAAACAAGTGCATAGTCCTCTTTCGGATCCGGAAAAACTTTTGAGGAAACGAGGTTTAGGAGCAGCCGCATCGGTTGTTTATAGTGAAAGCGAATCTTCCGAGGAGGAGGTTGAAATTGTTTTTGAAGAAGAAATGGCAGGAAACGGGGAAGATAACGAAAGACCGATAATAGAAAACAACCCACCCAATCCTTTTGACATACCGATGATCAATAGGAATAGGATTGTACCACAAACGCAGGGGTCGGCCATTGTAGCACCGGAATTGGGGGTTGACTTTTCCGTTAAGGGTCATCACCTCAAGATGATTCAAGATAGTACTTTTGATGGACATTTCAAGTCCGACCCGCATAAGCATGTAGCAAATTTCATTGAGGTGTGCAAAATGTTCCGATATGGAGCGGGTCAAGAGGAAAGTGTTATGTTGAGTTTGTTTCCATCGTCTCTCACGGGAGAGGCGAAAACGTGGTTTAATGAGTTGGAGCCGGGAACAATTGAGAGTTGGGAGGCGATGAGGGAGCTTTTTGTGACGAGATTTTTCCCACCCATTTTGCGTAGGAAGCTATTGAACCAAATCCGTTCTTTTCAACAATGGGATAAGGAGACCATAACGGATGCTTGGATTAGGCTTAAGGAATTGTTGAGGAATTGCCATGGGCATGATTTAGATCGGGATGAAGTGATTGACATTTTTTATTATAGTTTGGATAGTCTTTCTCAACACGACTTGGATCTAGCGGGTGGAGGTAGTTTCTTATATAAGTCACCAAATGAGGCGCACCGAATGATGGAAGATCAAGTCCAAGCTCGTATTGCTAGGGATCGAGTTACTAGGAATAGGAGAGTAAGGGGAACGGTAAACCAAGTTGAAGAAGGAGGTAGTAGTGGTAGCAACAAGGAAGTGGTTAACGAAATTAAATCCTTGGGTGAAGAAATGAAAAATCGAATGGGTCGTTTGGAGAAGGATGTCCACTTGGTGAAAAACGGTTGCGGGAAATGTGGAGGACCTCATTATACGGATGATTGTGAGCCGAAAACCGAAGAAGCCAATTATGCAAACTACGGGTATCAAAACCGGGGCAATAGTGGATATGGAAATCAAAACCGGGGAAATAGAAATGAGGCAAGATTTCAACCCAACCAATCGAAACAAAAGGAGGAAAATAACGAACAAAATTTTGAGGAAATGATGAAAGAGTTCGTTTACTCCCAAAAGGCAACTAACGACTTGATGGCTAACTCAATGAAGGGATTTACCGCAAAATGGCAGCAAAGCCAAAGGAATACTCAAGCTAACATGCAAGACTTGGAACGAAAATTTGAGAGGCTAAATGAAAAGTTCTCAAACCGACCAACGGGTCAAATGCCAAGTTCAACCCAACCAAACCCGAGGCAAAACCAAAACAATAACGGGGGATCATCAAACCAAGGGTCGAAGTATGTACCACCAAATAATCGTGATGAGCATGTTAATGTGGTTGAGACTCGATCAGGACCTAAGTATGGGGGGATTGGAGAAAAGGGGCTGAATAACAAGAAAAATCAAAACGGTGCTGGAACGAGCACGAATGCGCCGCCAATGGGGGGAATGCGCCGCATTCCAACCCCCGAGGCGAATGCGCTGCCTCACTCACCACCTGTTGCGTCGCATGTTGTCCAGAACATCCCGAATGCGCCGCCTGTCCCTCAAATGCGCCGCATAGAGCCCGTTGACAGCGATTCGGAAGACGAAGAAGAGATTGAGATGGAGTCAAGGCCCGGGAAGGAACAAATGGTTCCTAGCAAAGAAAAGGAGATGGAAAGTGAAGTGAAGGGGCCGTATAAGCCATATATCCTATATCCGCATAGACTTCGAAAAGAAAAGAAAAAGGAACAATACGGTAAATTCATCGAATTAATGAAAACTGTTAACATTAATGTTCCTTTAGTTGATCTTATTGCAGGTATGCCGAATTATGCAAAATTCATGAAGGAGCTAGTGAGCGGGAAAGGTGATTACATGGAGAAAATCACCGCGTTTCTAAATGCCGAATGTTCGGCGATTGTGAAGAGGTCTATCCCACCGAAACTTGAAGACCCAGGAAGTTTTCTGTTGACTTGCACTTTTAATGATACTTTTACCTTTAGTGCATTAGCGGATTTAGGGGCAAGCATTAACTTAATGCCCAACTCTATTTACACTAAATTGTCTTCAAATGCTTTAACACCAACACGTATGAGCATAAGATTGGCCGATCGATCTTATCAATATCCATTGGGTATTGCCGAAAATATGCTCATACGGGTTGGAGATTTTCTATATCCCGTAGACTTTGTTATTCTCGAAATGGAGGAGGATGAAAAAGTTCCTCTCATTTTGGGTAGACCATTTTTAAACACCGCGGATGCTATCATCCGGGTTAGGGATACCGAAATTTCTTTGGGTTTGGGTGATGAAAGGGCAACATTTTCTCTAAATCAAGCAATGAAACATTCTTATTCTACTGATGAATCTTGTTTTAGAATTGATGTTATAGATGAAGCGGAGTATGATCTCGATTGGGAAGGTATTTTGGAAGAAGAAGCTGAGATGGAGATGTTGAATTCCATTGGCAAAGAAGAGGCGTAAGAAGAGCAAGGCTCGAGTGAAGTGAAGGAGTTGGTAATTAACGACGGGGCGAGGATCAAAACCTCAACTGAAGATCCCCCGAAGGATTTGGAGCTTAAACAATTACCGGAACATCTAGAGTATGCATTTTTAGATGGTAATTCTAGTCTCCCAATTATTATCTCGTCTTCACTTTTGGAAGACGAGAAAGTTAAATTACTAACGGTCCTTAAAAGTCATAAAAAGGCTTTCGCTTGGCGCATTTCTGATATTCCGGGTATAAGTTCTGATTTTTGTAAACATAAAATCAACTTTTTAGATGATGTAAAACCCGTTGTCCAACGACAACGGAGACTTAACCCGAATATGCAAGATGTGGTCAAAAAGGAAATTGTTAAACTCTTGGATGCATGTATTATTTACCCGATAGCGGATAGCCCTTGGGTTAGTCCGGTCCATTGTGTGCCCAAGAAAGGTGGAATGACCGTTGTACTTAATGAGAAGAATGAGTTGGTGCCTACGAGAACCGTGACGGGATGGAGAGTGTGTATTGATTATAGGAGGTTGAATGAGGCGACACGAAAGGACCATTTTCCATTGCCATTTATGGATCAAATGATTGAGAGATTGGCGGAAAACGAGTTCTATTGTTTTCTCGATGGTTTTTCGGGTTATTTTCAAATTCCAATTGATCCCGAGGACCAAGAGAAAACAACTTTTACTTGTCCTTTCGGTACTTTTGCTTATAGACGGATGCCATTTGGGTTGTGCAATGCACCGGGAACGTTTCAAAGGTGTATGATGGCGATTTTTCAGAATATGGTCGAGAATTCCATGGAGGTTTTTATGGACGATTTCTCGGTCTATGGGAGTTCGTTTGATGGGTGCTTGGAAAGTTTTGATAAAATGTTAGCACGGTGTGAAGAAACGAATTTGGTGCTTAATTGGGAGAAATGTCATTTTATGGTAAAGGAAGGAATAGTGTTGGGGCACAAAATTTCTAAGGCGGGAATTGAGGTGGATAGAGCGAAGATTGAAGTAATAGCAAAGTTACCACCTCCAACGAATGAGAAATCAGTTAGAAGCTATTTAGGACACGCGGGGTTTTATAGGCGGTTTATTAAGGATTTTTCAAAGATAACTAGGCCGATGACTCGTTTGTTAGAGAAGGATACAAAGTTCGAATTTTCGGAGGATTGTATGAAGGCATTTGAATTGTTGAAGGAACGGTTGACAAACACACCGATCTTAGTGTCACCGAATTGGGATTTGCCGTTTGAACTTATGTGTGACGCAAGTAACTTTGCGGTAGGGGCGGTTTTGGGCAAAGAATTGACAAACACTTTCGGCCCATTTATTTTGCTAGCAAGACTCTCAATGAAGCTCAGCAAAACTACACCACTACCGAGAAGGAGTTATTAGCAGTGGTGTTTGCCTTCGATAAATTTAGATCATACTTGGTATTAAGTAAGACGGTGGTGTTCACGGATCATTCGGCACTGAAATTTCAGTTTTCAAAGTTAGATGCGAAACCGAGATTGATTAGGTGGATATTACTTTTGCAAGAATTTGATGTGGAGATCCAAGATAAGCGGGGTAGAGAAAATATGGCGGCGGATCATTTGAGCCGATTGGAGAATCCTAGTCTTGGAGCTTTAAATGAGGAGGATATTCGAGACACCTTTCCGGATGAAAGGTTGGCATTTGTTGGAAAAGTATTTGGTGAACGGAGTCCTTGGTATGCCGACATAGCTAATTATTTAGCGGGTGGAGTTGTTAGTAGAGAGCTCACCTATCAACAACGGAAGAAACTATTCTCGGATGCAAAGTATTATTTTTGGGAGGAGCCGTTTTTGTTTAGGATGTGTGCCGATGGCATGGTGAGGAGGTGTGTTTATGGAGCCGATACGAGGAGAATTCTTGATGAATGTCACCATGGTCCAACGGGGGGGGCATTATGGTCCTTCGGTAACGGGGAAGAAAGTATTTGATGCGGGTTTCTATTGTCCTACGATTTTTAAGGAGGCACATACCTTGGTGAGGACATGTGACTCGTGTCAAAGGCAAGGTACGATTACTAGAAGAGACGAGATGCCACAGCAAGGAATTCAAGTGTGCGAGGTTTTTGACATTTGGGGCATAGATTTCATGGGACCGTTTAAACCCTCCAATAGGAATGTTTACATTTTGGTGGCGGTGGATTACGTGTCAAAATGGGTCGAGGCAAAGGCGTTACCTACCAATAATGCTAACGTGGTTATTGACTTTTTACGAAGTTTGTTTTGTAGGTTTGGCATGCCAAAGGCTTTGATTAGCGATCGGGGAACCCATTTTGCAAATGCCCAAATGGAGAAAATTCTGAAGAGATACGGAGTTCAACACCGGTTTTCGACTTCCTACCACCCCCAAACAAGTGGGCAAGTCGAAAACACTAATCGGGCTATTAAGCGGATTTTAGAGAAGACGGTTCACAACAACCCATCTTTGTGGTCAAAGAAACTAGATGAAGCATTGTGGGCGTTTCGGACAGCCTACAAAACACCGATTGGCACCACTCCATTTAAAATGCTATATGGGAAAACGTGTCATTTGCCCATGGAAATTGAACACAAGGCGTATTGGGCGCTCAAGGAATGTAGCATGGATTTGATAGCAAGTGGTGAAACCCGATTCTTGCAACTTCACGAGTTAGACGAGTTAAGATGGAATGCGTACGAGAATTCCGCTCTTTATAAGGCGAGGACTAAGATGGTTCATGATTAGAGAATTCGACGAAAAGAGTTTAAGGAAGGGGACAAGGTGTTGTTATTTCAATCTAAATACAAGTTCAAAGCACCCAAATTAAAGTCTAAGTGGACGGGTCCGTATTTGGTGAAACGGGTCTTCTCGGGTGGTTATTTAGAATTGGAAACGGATGATGGCGGGTCATTCATCGTGAATGGTCAACGAGTAAAAGTCTATCGTGAGGAGGATGAAGAAAATGGAATGACAATGGAGGATGGGTTTCACCCATTCTAAGTGGAGAAGAATACCGAGGAGTCAAGCTAGTGACTCGAACCAAAAACGAGCATTTGCGGGAGAAACCCCCGGTTTGTTGTATTTTTCATTTTCATTTTCATTTTTCTTTCCGTTATTTGTTAGTTGTGTTGGTTTTATCGTAGGAGTTTTCGGTTTAGTGTAGTTAGCTTAACTTAGCTTAACATGAAAAAAATAAAAAATAAAAGTGAGAAGCCAGGTTCTGAAGTCGGAATGCGCCGCCTGTCACCCATTGGCGGCCCATTCGACTGAAAATCATATATTATTAGGACGCCAGTTAAAACAGACCAAACGCATTCCTCTTTTATTTACCAAACCGGCGCCTAAGGAGAAAAACACACACATAGTCGAATCCATCGATTTCTCCATAAATCTTCACAAAAATCACTCAAATCCGCTAATGGGGATAACGGTATGTCATTTGTAACATCTTTTAATCTTTCAATTTGATTTCAATTTTCAATTAGGGTTCTTAGGTTTAAGTAATTTGGGGAAAACCTTAGATTAGGTTAAATTAGGTTCTTATTTGTTCATTAGTTGGTTAATTAGGCTACAATAGGTTGATTACTTGTATTGTGTGTTTTGATTTCATGAGTTGGGGCTGTTAGTTAGCCGTTCTAAATGGTTGTTGTCGCCAGGCTGAATGTGCCGCCTGTCACCCATTGGCGGCGCATTCCAGCTTCAGATTCTAAAAAAAAAAAAAAAAATTTCTTTCGTTTTGTGTGTTACTAACATGTTTGCTTCTTGTTTTGCTTAATGTTTTGTTTGTATAGGGTAAACGTAGGGCAGTAACAGACGATGAGGAAGAAGTCGTGTACGAGACACATCGGGTTTACAAAGTGAGTATGGCGGCTCGAATGATGAAAAGTGAGAAATACGGTTGGTTGAAGTGGCCCGGGGCCAGTGAGAATTGAAAGATCCAATTAAACAATCAGTTGGCAGTACTCCAAAATAAGAAGGTGATACCGCCCCGGTTTTTGGATTGGGATCTTATGAACACTTTGGAAATTATGGACGCTTTGGAATCTCGCTTCATCACCAGAGTTGAATATAATGGGAATACCTTTGACCTACCAATTTGGAGAAACGTATTTGAAGTTAGGGAACCTGTTTACCGCGAATGGTGTTTGGAGTTTTATGCTAGCATAGAGATTGATGATTTTCCGGCAGAGGAAGGTAGGTTTTTTAGTGCTGAAGTTGTTAAGTTTAGACTCGGGGGGCAGGAGCATCGGGTTTCGGTGCCAAAGTTTGGACAATTGATTGGGTTATACAGTGAGGAGGAATTGAACAATCCGGGAATGTCTCATTATGCAAGTAAGGGAAGCTGGTCACTTGAAAATGTTTACATAGACCGGGATAACATTTGGATGGGATTGTCTGGGCGATCTCATTACAAGACTACCAGTAAGGCCACTGACTTGAACGATCTGATGCTTCGTTTGTTACAAAAGGCACTGTGTCACTCTGTTAACCACCGTGCCACCCATCATGATAAGGTGTATAAGGAAGACTTATGGATGCTTCATTATTTCGACAGGAGGACTCCCAACAAGTTTGTTTACTTACCGATGGCATTGGCTAAATATATGAGCGACCAAGGAAAGGGGAGAAAGAACAGTAGTGGAATGTTATGTGGACACTTCATTACGCGAATGGTGAAGAATTTGGGATTTTACACTAATGCAAACATGAAGGGGTTGTCCAAAGAAGTGGATTGGAAGTGGATCATTAAGGGAGATTTGAAGTTAGGACACGCCCTTAATAAGGATGGGGCATTTGCAAAGTCGGGGGACTGGGGTAGCGATATGGATGTGGGTAGTGATGAGGAGGATGAGACCGAAATTGAGGGAGAGGAACCACTGGCACGGGAGATATTTGTACCGGGTGGATATATGCAGGGAGGATTTACTGGGGGTAATACATCACAGGGTACCTCCTCTCGGGCACGCTCACCACCACTTGGCCCGTTTGATTTCAACCCAATGATGCACGAGATGTATAGGATTGGGCGCCAAGTGGATGCTACTCATGCTGACGTGTCCCATATTCGGACGGAGGTACACCAGGTTGGAGAATACACGCAATACCACATGGAGCGCTACCCGCCTATGTGGGAATACCTGACCACGTCGCAGTATCACGAGCATAACCCCGGAGCAGCAAGTGGGTGGACCGAGTACAACCCACCTCCATTGTTCAACCCACCACCGCCTAATGATGAAGAATGAATGACGTTAAGAAGCCGCTTGTGGGGCTTACTTGTTTGTTGTGTTTGTTTGTTTGTCGAACTATTTTTCTTTCTTTTGTGTTTGGTCGTGTTCGGAACTATTTCTTTTTATTTGTCGTTGCTTAGGATATTTTATGCTAATTAACTTGTTTGTTTATGTGTTTTGTACCTCACCAAGACTGGCATTAAGTTCAGCACGTGCGGAGTCGATTCGGAAATCTTGCCACATCCTACGGAACTCGCACGGTTTTGTTTTTCTTTCTTTCTTTTATTTTTGTATTTTTAGTTTTAGTTTAATTTCCCTTAAGTTAGTTAGTTTTTATTTTGATGGAACACATTAGGGACAATGTGTTATTCAAGTATGGGGAGGTTAGTCGGGTAATTAGTTAGTTTTGTTCCCTATCTCCATTACGTTATTTTAGTCCCATTTGAGTCATTTAGAGTCTAAAAAAAAAAAAAAAACGCTTAAATGTAGTTAGGGAAAATGATAGGGGCTTGTATATTTAACTTTATTCCGGTACTTTAACGTGAAATTGCTTAGGAACATCTTTAGTTAATAAAATACTTGTAAATAAGAGTTTAGGTTTTCTAATTTTAGTTCCTTAAGTTCCCTGAAAAATCAAAAAGATAGATAATCACTAGATATCCTTAGTACCGAGCCCTTTTAGTCCCTGCACCCTTTCGGGGGTAGTTGGGGAATCCTAGTATTACTTAAGCCCTTGGAGAATTAGAGGCGAAGAAAAAGGCCATAGGTCTTTCCCGTCGACAAAATAGAAATTGATCCTCACTATAACGAAGACTCAAATCCCGTTATACCGTTCACTTCAAAGAAAATATAAAAAAAAAAATCTATAATATTTGAAGTGAACAAAAGTGAGAGGAAAAGAAAAAGATGAAGACTAACCAATCAATTCTCAAGAAAGAAGTACTTAATCGAAAATGCTTAGTAATATTTTAAGGGTTCCCCCGAAAGTAAGGCGTAAGGGGTCGGCTGTAATGGCTGATCGCTCTAATTTCGGTTAGAGAGTGAGGGAAAAGGGGTGATTATCTTGACATATCTAAACTAGGGGAAGAATTAGGAGTTAAAATTGGTAAATTGCGGTTCTTGTTTGCTTAAGTAATTTAGTAGCTTTAAATGTTTGTAGTCGGTTTTACGATCTAGCAATTTCACGCATATCTTTAATTCTAACACCGGAATTTAGTTAAATGTTTGAGCCCGTGATTCCTTAACTTTTCTTAAGTTGTATGTTTTGTAAACTTATTAGTAGGTTTGAGTCGGATTTGCTTAGGGACAAGCAAATGCTTAAGTATGGGGGGTTTGATATCGCTCATTTATATGACTATTTTATCGCGATATTCATTGTGTTTTGTGTCCCAAATGTAATGGAAAGGCCCTTTTATGCTTATGTTTTGTAAAGTTTTGTGTTAGGATTGAGTTAGGTGTTTTTGGAGCAAAAAGAAGGAATTTTTGGACTTTAACTTGAAATTGGACAAGGCACCAGGACGAGCGACGCATTCATGGGGATCACTCAGCGCATTCAGCTCGGAAGTGGGAATGCGCCGCATTCCCATGACTGGCGGCGCATTCCCAGTCGTGACAGTTATGTGGCAGTTTTCATTTTTAATCAAAAGTATACCAAAAGTCTCTTCACCCACTACAAGAGACAGACGTTTTGCAAGACTGAATATCATCATTTTCATCATTGTTTTAGTATTTTCATATCATTGGAAGCCTAAAAACAATCGTTAATTTCCGTATTTCATCAAGAATTGCTAGTTTCGATTTCATTTAGTACTTGGAGATTATTTCGGAACTTGTTGCTTACGTTTGGTATTGATCCTTTATCACTTTTATTTCAATTGAATCATGTCTTTTACATATTTGATTGTGTTTGTTACAATTATGAGTAGCTAATTTCTTTGAACGTTTGATTGGATTATGTGATCGTTTATGTGTTAGGTTTTGGGTGTGAAATTAGAGTGATATGTAGAGGTTAATTGAGGATCCGTTTGGGTTAATATCTTAATTATCTTGTTAAAATTGTTTATACTCTTATTTGGTAATCTAAAAACGGGTATTCGAAAGGAATCCGTAATTTTTACTAAAATAGGAACGAATTAATCGACCGGTCTTTAGTTGATTATAAGTAAATGATATTCGAAAGGAATCATTAACAACAATTTTTACAAGTAGATATTAACACGAACGCTAGCTACTAAATTAAGAGAAATCGGTTTAGGAGTTAGTAAGCTATTCGAAAGGAAGCTTATAAATTAATTCTCACATATCGGCTTGAAACTTTATGCACAATTACTTGAGGTGTTAACGGTATTCGAAAGGAATCGTTGCATGGTTAGGTAATTGGAGAAATCCGGTATTCGAAAGGAACTTAGGATTTTACATTAGAAGCTTATCGACATTTTCACACCTAAGAAATAACACATATTCGTAAACGGTCCAAGCAAGCGTCTTTTTATCCATATTTGAATTCTAAAGTATTTTTATCGTTAATATAAGCAAGTCTTCTTAAGACTAAAACCCACTTGTTACTTGTTACGTGTTTTTATAAACTAATACTTTCAACTATAAATAGTCCCTGTGTTCGAACCCGATATTTGCCAATACTGTTTTACAATTGACAAGGGTACACTGCCCGTGTCGTAATCTAGTAAAGGTTTATTTTCGAAAAACTAGATTTTTCACATCAGTGATTAAATTGAGAAAAAAAAAACTCCTGTATCTCAATTGGAAAACGAATATCTTTTTGGGTGACTTTTATGCATTTTGTCCTGTAATTTCATTAAAAAAGATATAGTATATACTTTATCTTTCTAGATGCTTTTTTAGTTAAAGTCACAGATATCATCAAAATACGTCATTAAATTTTTGTTAATATCCCTCTATTTTTACCCATTTTTATTACATTTATATATTATTTGGTGTTTAATTGCTTAATAGATGTGATAGGTCTAATAATGGAGTAACGGAAGCAAGAGATGCCGAAACATGTCAAAAATGTAGCTTAAACGAAAAAATAAAGATAAACATGAAGCGTGGAAAAGAGTTTGGCGCATCTTCACCGTTTGGGTCATAACTTATTTATACGAACTCCGATTTGTGTGATTCAAATTGGAAAATGAACTAGAAACAGAGGGCTACAAATTATATATGGCAAAAATAACGCTTAAAGGTTAATAATAGACTACATATAAATAATCTTTTGTATGGAATCACACTATAATAAATCATATAGATTAATTAAAAAGATTAATGCATGAGTTGGTAAATGAATATTGTGATCATCAATAGGATTAAATAAATATAATAGATCCAGATTTAGTGATTAACTAATCTAGACTAATTTAGAAATCACTAACGAATTGAATAGTAGACATTGCGCAAATCAAGTTATAGGAAGAACATAAGGGAATAATTACTAAGTAAACACGTCTTTTATCATCTCTGTTAACAATCTTTTAAACTTTCGTTTTATTATTTATGTCTTTTTAATTTGTTTTATCTTTTAAATGGAATTTCAAAATATATTCGCACGGAACTGAAACGCCCCCTTTTATCGCTTTATTTAGTATCACTCTGCTCCCCAAGTGTTCGACACTCTGACTTACCATTGCCTTACTATTACACGAATATGTGCATTTGCCTAATTGTGTTTTTGTAGCTAAGTTAAGTATTTCCATTTTAATAAATTGAAGAGTAATAAAAAACACATCAGTCACCAAACTACACCAAACTACCTTTGTTAAAAAAAGAAAAAAAACCCCGGGATTTTAGGGAACTGTTAAAAGGACGACGAAGGATGTCTGTTAGGAATGACCATGAATCAGATATGATTCGAATTGAGACATATTCATATCCATATTTGTTGTTTTCGTCATCTATACCTATCTATTATTTAGATTTTTTTAGATTTTTTTTCATCGATCCATATTCAAAATTCACTAGATAAAGCCGATAATGGATATCAACTGAATGTCATAAAAATGTTAAAAATGTCGTTAGAATTGTACAAACTTTAAGAAATTATTTATGATATGTTGATGTTTATTCTAACATTGACGAGTTTATTGAACAAATATGTAAAGTTAACTTAGTTTTAAAACATTATAATTATTAATTAGTTAAGGTGTATTATCTTTTAGAAATTGTGTTGATGACAAATTGAAATTTGATAAAACTCTTACTAAAGATGAAATGTATCAAGTTTTAAATTTTATTAAGGATATTTTACCGGCTCAAAGAGTCAATTTTCAAAAAGATAAAGATGTATTAACAAAAAAAAATACGTTACAAAATACTAAAGTATAAGCTAATGTCAACATGTAGTTTAGTACTCATCCTTAAAGTTCTATAAATTTTGGGTAGTAAACGAGTGATTCATAGATAGCAAATTGTCATTAATATCAGATCCACTAACAATAAGAAACATATATATCCATTGTTCATTCATTTAGTTCATTTATATCCATCTTTAGTGGATCGGAATATGTCATCCCAAGTGTCAGCTCATACTATTACTTTTTGTAGTCTTACTTTCTTGTGTATACTATCTTTGAGAGCCGTCCCTACATCTTATCTTGCCACAACCCGTATAACCGGTAATGGTTGTGTTTAACCCGTTTTTTATGCTTTTCACCAATAAAGTAAATGGTATACTTTTCCCTTTAGAGGTTAGACGTATGTTAGCTTGGCATGACAAATGTTTTTACTTTGATTGTTACATATTTCTTTTATAATTCCTAGGTTCATCAAAGTTAAAGTCGTTTGGTCGAATTTATCATATTGTGCCATTGTTATAATTAAAGTCGTGTTAATTTTGGGTCGTTTAGTCGAAATTAAATTGCCGTCTAACAAAGACAAGTTCGTGTGTAGTTAACGTTGAAAAAAAAAAAAAGCACAAAGAATAAGCTTAAAAGAGATTTAGAAACTAATGCACTCTAACCATAATCGGTCGGTCTATAATCGATTTAAAATTATTAAGATTCGGAAGGACTTAGTAATAACAACTTAGGTAATTAAATTTAAGTGAGTAGGTTTAAGTATTAAGATTCGGAAGGACTTGATAATTAGAGGAGTTATTCGGAAGGAAACTCTATAAGTTTAAATCACTAAAAACAGGCTTGTTACTTATTGCTTGATTATTAATAGTTATAACTGTATTCGGAAGGAACGGTGTAATTAGAGATAATTAAAGTTAGTAAAAGATTCGGAAGGACTTTTATTATATCTTAGAAGTTGGAAAAACAATCGATCTCGTAAAATTAACGGAAAATAGGTGAAGTGTCAAACAAGTGTAATTTCTCTTTATTTGATTTAATCAATTACTTTTTCGTTTGGTTTTAATTAATCACTTTCTCTTAATTACTTGCAATTTTTGTTACGATAAAAACCCCCCACAAATACTCAGTATTATTTATTCGGAATATTAAAACAAATTAGTCCCTGCGAACGAACCTTTACTTGCTTAAAACTATATTATATACGGATAGGTCCACTGCCTAGAAATGTGTAATTGCGTTAAATAGTAGGTTAATTTTAAGACTAGATTTTACACATCATGGTTTTTGGATTGTGAACTAGAAATTCTTCTTCAAACTTGGAAATTTGAGCACCCCCATCATCTGATTCTTCTATATAAGGCATCTCATCTTCACTGTTATGGTCTGGTTCAACATGAACACCCTCATTATCAGCTTCTCCAACACTGTTTATGGATGTATAAGTTGGATCCACGGTTTTTGTTCCAGTGTTTTCTTGAACTACTTGTGTTTCAATGGGCCTCTTCTTCACATTTCTACCCTCATTATCACCATTAACATTCTTGTCATTATCATCAAACCTTAATTTCCTTTTTGTCAATCTCACATCTCTCAATTCTTCCTTGTCTTTTGATAAGTGGTCAAATGAGTGATTTCCACTATCATCATCACTGGAACAACCCTACCTATAATAAGCTTCATCATCTCAAATGGTATGGTCAAGATAAATTGCAACCTTATTACCATGTTTCTTGGCTATTTCAACTGCTAGAGTAACATGTTCTTATAACATCATCAACTTAAGCCCGTCTGTTAGAAGATTGTCGTCTTGTGGTTCATATAGATAGAACACATTAATATAATCACTTACATGCAGCTTAATAAAGTCGAAAAGTTGTTTCAAACTAAACTTACCTAATTCCATATCCTCGTAAGTATGTTTTACCTAATGTTCATAGCCCTCATTATTGAACGAAAAATTCCTTTGGCAGAATACCTCCATCATTATCTTGTCGGGGGTAGAAGAGCACGTAGACGCCATTTGGGGGATAAATTAGGGGTTCGATTTAGGGTTTGTGAACTGGGAAAGAATTGGGAAATATCGATTTAGTGTTTGTGAATTGGGATGGAATTGGGAAGAAGATGGAAACGAAATGATTTTTTGGAAAAATGGGGGTGGTGACCGGTTAACGGATGGATACCTGATAAACGATTTAGGTTTAGTGATTAACTAATCTAGACTAATTTAGAAATCACTAACGAATTGAATAATAGACATTGCACAAATCAAGTTGTAGGAAGAACATAAGGGAATAATTATTAAGTAAACACGTCTTTTATCATCTCTGTTAACAATCTTCTAAACTTTCGTTTTATTATTTATGTCTTTTTAATTGTTTTTATCTTTTAAATGAAATTTCAAAATATGTTAGCACGGAATTGAAACGCCCCCCTTTTATCACTTTATTTAGTATTTTAAACAAATAATTATTTATTTCACTCTGCTCCCCAAGTTTTCGACACTCTAACTTATCATTGCCTTACTATTACACGAATAGGTACATTTCCCTAATTGTGTTTTTGTAGCTAAGTTAGGTATTTCCATTTTAATAAATTAAAAAGTAATAAAAAACACATCAGTCACCAACCAACCTTTTTAAAAAAAAGAAAACGGGGTTTTTAGGGAATTGTTAAAAAGACGACGAATTATGTGTGTTAGGAATGACCATGAATCAGATATGATTCGAATTGAGACATATTCATATCCATATTTGTTGTTTTCGTCATCTATATCTATCTATTATTTATATTTATTTAGATTTTTTTCATCTATCCATATTTAAATTCACTAGATGAAGCTGATAATGGATATCAACCGAATATCATAAAAATGTAAAAAAATGTTGTTAGAATTGTACAAACTTTAAGAAATTATTTATGATAATGTTGATGTTTATTCTAACATTGATGAGTTTATTGAACAAATATGTAATGTTAACTTAGTTTCAAAACATTATAATTATTAATTAGTTAAGGTGTATTATCTTCTAGAAATTGTATTGATGGCAAATTAAAATTTGATAAAATTCTTACTAAAGAAGAGATGTATCAAGTTTTAAATTCTATTAGGAATATTTTATCGGCTTAAAGAGTCGATTCCCAAAAAAATAAAGATGTATTAACAAAAGAAAATACATTACAAAATACTAAATTATAAGCTAATGTCAACAAGTAGTTTAGTACTCTTCCTTAAAGTTCTATAAATTTTGGGTAGTAAACGAGTGATTCATAGATAACAAATTGCCATTAATATCAGATTCACTAACAATAAGAAACATATATATCCATTGTTCATTCATTTAGTTTATTTATATCCATCTTTAGTGGATCGGAATATGTCATCCCAAGTGTCAGCTCATACTATTACTTTTTGTAGTCTTACTTTCTTGTGTATACTATCTTTGAGAGCCGTCCCTACATCTTATCTTGCCACAACCCCGTATAACCGGTAATGGTTGTGTTTAACCCGTTTTTTATACTTTTCACCAATAAAGTAAATGGTATACTTTTCCCTTTAAGCTTAGACGTATGTTAGCTTGGCATGACAAATGTTTTTACTTTGATTGTTACATATTTCTTTTGAAATTCCTAGGTTCATCAAAGTTAAAGTCGTTTGGTCGAATTTATCATATTCTGCCATTGTTATAATTAAAGTCGTGTTAATTTTGGGTCGTTTAGTCGAAATTAAATTGCCGTCTAACAAAGACAAGTTCGTGTGTAGTTAACGTTGAAATAAAAAAAAAAACACAAAGAATAAGCTTAAAAGAGATTTAGAAACTAATGCACTCTAACCATAAGGGTTTTTGAATCTATGAACCCGCTTGGGATAAAACGGGCTGAGGCGTAACCTTTGACTAAAGGTATATGAACAAGCAACTGAAAATTGAAACAAGAAACAAGTCATAATGTAACAGCGAATGAAAATGTGCATTATATAGCGTTTTTTTAAAGCCGGAATTATAATTCCTAGATTTAAACTACAACCTTCTTCCGAGGAGTGGAAGGAGGAGCAAATCCATTTGCCTCACTCAAAAGTTGCTGATACAATTTCACCAATTCCGGGCCTTCCTCTTCATACCTTTTTACAACCCAATCGAGAAACTTTGTTTCTGAGAACACCAACCAATTAGTAAAACAAAAATCATCTTTTCCCGAAGTCAACACTTTATCCGCTAAATACTGATAAACCAAACACCTAGGACGAAGCCTCTTCTCAAAGCTAAAACCTAAAATAATCGGCCATCGAACAATATAACTTATTTCCCAACCCATCGTGTTCATCACAAAATCCAAAATCCGTGATATTTTATCCATTGAAGCCATCATACAAGCAGGATATCTCTCAAACGCCATTAAAATCTCATCTTCAGACCAACCAAATTTCTTATAAAGCTCAACCTTTTTTTCCCAAGTCGACTTACTCAAACATCTAACAACATGAATCGCCCAAAGAAATTTCCATTTTGAAGGATCTGTGACAACCGTCTTTTCCGGTGAAATTCGCATTCTCTATCTTTGAGTTAAATTCGAATTGATCTTATCTTTACTTGTCTCGTAAACTTGTGTGTGTCGGAATCGAAATCGGAATCACTTAAATGAATCCTAATACCAAGCAAACACTTAGTGAACTTGTCTAAGTTCCTATCAAAAATAACCGGAAACTTTCAACTAACGAAAGCGCTTAACAATGGAACAAACGAAAAACGAAAAAGGCTGAAACGAGCCCGAATGCGCCGCCTGTTGTCCCATTGGCGCCGCATTCGGGGCCAGTTCAGCAATTTTTATGTTTTTGCAAAAATTAACTTGACGGACCAATACTTTAGCCCAACACTTGATTCATGGTCCAGAGCCCTTGTGGCCTTTTTAAAAGTCCAGGAACATCCCCCCCCTTAAACACCCAAACATAATTCATTTGTTACACACACACATCTAAACACAAACACACACTCCCTTTTTGCTCACACTCTCTCTAGCTCAAGAACACACACACACCTTTTTATTTCCAGAGATCTAAACTTCTAAAATCCAGTAGTTTAGCCACATTAAACACACAAAAATCGTCATCAATCAAGGAGGAAGAAAGGGGTTAGCATTTCTTGGGTTTAAAATCGATTTCTAAGCTTGTTTGGGGTCAAAATCATCAAGGATTCACTTCCACCTTCTTCAAATCACAATCTATTCGGTATAAAACTTTCAAACCTTCTGTTTTTACAATATATACTTGTTGCATGTGCAATCCAACAACTAAAAATGAGTTTTCATGATGATTTATAACTATTTATGAACAAAAACGAATTTTTATGTAATGCATGTTTAGATCCATGAATTTGTGGCTAAAAACTGTAAAGAAACTGTTAAACATCATGTAAATATATGTATCTATGAATGCATGTCGAAATCTACCACCAAACTAGCAATTTTAAGCAACAAAACGGATTTCCCAGAAAACTGAGGTCCGAATGCGCCGCCAGTTGGACCACAGGCGGCGCATTCCAGACCCAGATTCTGGGAAATGGGTTGTTTTCGCCACTAAACGCAGCCTTGAACTTATTTCTTCAAACCGAGTTAAATGATCAATAATAAGCTTAAATTGCATAAAAAGGGACTATTTGAACATGTTTATATAACATTTTGGTTGGTGTAATTATATAAACTTTGGATTATAAAAATTGTTAAGCGGGGAAAGTGTTTAAAATGGACTTAATGATTTTGGCGCGGAAGCGCTGCCCGATTTTCGGTAGACCATAAACCAACACTTATAATAAACACATTTTGTTACCTAACAAGATTGTAAACATGATTACTTATTAAATCTTGGTATTTCCTTAGGAGTTCCGTGATTCCTACCCGTTTCGACCCGTTCCGACCGCTCTCTCTTTTGTGCAATCCTTCGCAAATCGTGAGTTACATCCCCACTTTATTTACTGTTTTCAAATAACTTTTGGGGGAAACAAGAGATCTAAATAAACTTTGAAACTATTATGATCTTTGGTACAAATCGTGAAACTTATATTTATTTAGTTTTATGGCCGTTTGGCCTATGATAAACTAATGGTTCGCCACCTTTATTCGGCTCTTTGGTTCAAAACTATATGAAACTTACTTTTGCCACTCTCGGCATCGTATTTGATTTATATATTGCCATACTCGGCACTCGTATGAACTTTGATTGATCGTATAACTACCATGACTCTTGAGGGATATAACTATTCATAAGTGACTACTATTTTAGAAACAGAGTTCAAAAGTGCCCCGTTTTAGAGTTCAGAAACATTACACTATTAGCAATAGCCGTTAGTATTATGGGTATCGATACTTAGGAGAGGTCACTCCTTGCTTGAGGTTCGCGACCTAAGTACATATTACTAGAATCAGAGAAACTCCATTATTGTGAAACTTTGGGGCGTGTTCTGACCAGAAAATCGGTTTAGTGTGAACACTTAAGTTATTATGCCAAGTAGTCGTTATACATGATTTCAATCAATAGTTTACTTACATTGCGCGTGTAGAGTTATACGACTTCCGCAACATTCTTTTAACAACTGTCTTGGTTCGAATTATCTTTGGAGCAACTTTTGGATCGAAACTATTCTTTAAGTATTGTTCTACTTTTATAAACTTCTAAGTATAGATATACTTAACTCAAACTCTTTTTAGTCGAGGACTAGAAAACTGTAACTCACTCACTACTTTATTGTAGTTGACACTTTATCTCTTGTTTCAGGAAATCAAGTGTAAGCCACGGAATGCATTACTTGGATGGGTCATGATACGTCACGTGAAGTCATGAATCGGGAGAAGACCTGTTTTGGACCTGTTTATTTGGGAATTTTATCAAACAATTTATTATGTTATGTCGTGATGTACTTTTCAATACTTGGTTATCTTTAAATTGTAAACTCTTATTTATCGTTTAATGACTTGAAACCGTATGTTTTTATTATAACTCGTGTAATGATATCTTTGCTCTTCACACTTCCGTGTTTCCGCTTTAGCGGGGTGTGACAGACTTGGTATCAGAGCACTGGTTATAGCGAAAACGGTTTTGAGAATTTTTCAAAATTTTTGAAACCAAACTATAACCAAGGCTTTTCAGAAAAATCATTTCACGAGCTTTCAAACTTTAGTAGATTAATTCCGCAATCGCATGGTTTGCTTTTAACTAGGCGTAACTTGATCAACTATGCCTAGTTCAAAATAAATTCTGCGAGAACGGAAAGTAATTGCTATTGTCAAACGGTTTTCGAGTCGAAAAATTCCCGGTCTTATTCCTTCCCGATTCTCACGTGACTGACCCATACATGCATTTTCGTTTACATTTTTCCTTATTTCCTGTACTCACGTAACGTATTATTCGCAGATCCGACATGTCTCAGTCATCGCGTTCACGATCTCAGTCACGACCCCTCCCGCGAGCCGTCTCCCCATCGAACGAGCTTTCCGAGGGCCACACGGCGTCCGATAGTCAGCGTCAGCAGACGACTGACCCGTCAGAGGATACGCCAATGACGACCAGTAGCAGCCACGGATCCAGCCCGAGATCTGTGCTTCCACTCCCTCCACCAGCGCCTGTCACCGAACCACCGCAGCCCCAAGGGCTTCGCGCTAGGTTGACCGCGCGCCAGCAGCCGAGCCTGTTTCGACCCGCACCTCCTCAGTCATTTGTGGAACCCTACGACCCCGCCCTGCGCACTCCAGTGATGGAACGCTATGCGTGGGAACGTCAGTTCCTTGAGGAGCAGCGACGAGCTCAGGAGGCCGGAGTCTCTCGACCTATGATGCCACCTACTCTCCAGCCACCCCCACCGGCCGCATTTCTGCACCTGCACCGCGAGGTTCGGGCACTCGCAGAGGAGAACCAGCAACAGGGACTCCTCATCAGCGAAGTCACCGATGCGGCGCACCACTTGTCTGAACAGGCGATACGAATCATCGCATCGACCCGAGCCACGGCACGTACGGTGCAACAACTCGTAGGGGTGTGCCTGGTAATGGGAACCTTGATCGCGGTCATGATGGCCAAGATGTTCCTAGAGAGGCATCATTAGTCATATTCTTCCTTTTGTATTGTACTGTAGGCTCGAGTTGTAATTTTCCAGTGTACACAACTCAAAGCCATATCTATTTTATTTCCATATGTATTGTACTTGTATTTCATTCACGTTTTGAACCTTGTATTCAACTCTATATTATTAATGAATGGAAATTCTATCTTATTATCTATTTGTGCTATTGTCGTGTGAACCTTGTGTGTGAATCTCTCGAATTTCTGTCGTGCGTGTTCTACCTGTTCTATTACTTTACTCTTGCGGAATGGTTGTCTTGTACATCGAATTATATTCTTATCATACTCTAATCGTGCGATCTAAACTGAATCTGTTGTCTGTTGTCTGTTGTAGAACCATGGCACCCCGGACTAACGCCAGTATCATCGCTGAACAAGTCGCTGAGCAATTGAATGCAGCGATGCCCAACATGATCGCTCAGATCACGGCGGGAATCAATGCCAACGTCAACAACCACCAGCGACAGCAACAGCAACAACAGCAACAACAGCAGAATCAAAACAACAATCAGAATCAGAACAACAACCAAAACCAGAACAACAACAACAACAACCAAAACCAAAATCATCACCAGCACCAAAACCCTCCCGCCTGTACTTACAAAAGCTTCATGACATGCAAGCCCAAAGAGTTCCACGGCACCTCTGGAGCTGTAGGACTTGTGTCCTGGTTCGAGAGCATCGAATCAGTCTTGCACATTAGCAAGTGTGCCGAGGCCGACAAGGTAGAGTACGCTTCATGCGTACTACATGGGAAGGCTCTATCATGGTGGAACAACGTGGTTAGGACCAGAGGGCGTGACACCGCCTATGCTCTCACCTGGGAGCAATTCAAGAACCTTTTGATTGCTGAATACTGTCCTAAGGGAGAAATCAAGAAGCTTGAGGCGGAATTGTGGAACCTCATGATGGTCGGGAATGACATCGAGGGGTACACCACCAGGTTTCATGAACTGGCTCGACTAGTTCCGAGACTAGTAACCCCTGAGGAAAACCGCATTGACCGTTACGTTTCTGGTCTAGTTCCCGAGATCCGGGGAAATGTCCTCTCTGCTGAACCTCAAACCCTACAGAGCGCAATTATCCTGGCATACCGACTCACCAGTGACCTCCTCACCACTGCAGCACCCTCCGAGAAGGAGGAGGGAGAGAAAAGGAAGGCAGACCAAAACCCCCGGAGAAACAACAAGAAGCAGAAAACCACCCGCAACTACGCGGTAACTGCTGCACCACCACCACCACCACCAGCTGGGAACCGAAACTATGCGGGGACGAACCCCAAGTGCAACAAATGCAACTACCATCACCACGGGAACTGCCCGGTATGTTTAAAGTGCCAGAAGGTGGGGGACTTCGCCAAGCATTGCCCAGAGAAAGCAACAGTCCAGGGTCAGAAGCCGGTGTGTTTCGAGTGCGGAAGCGACCAACACTTCCGTAACACCTGCCCTAAGCTGCAGAACGCTCAACCAAACCAAGGCGGGCAGGGTCGCGGCCGTGCTTTCGCACTTACCGCTGAAGAGGCCCGGCAGGACCCGAATGCGGTGAACGGTACGTTTTCTGTGAACAACCCCTATGCATCTGTAATTTTTCAATTCAGGAGCTGAGAGAAGCTTCGTATCCTTAAAATTTAGACCCCTCATTAACTTAGGATCTAAAGTTCTTAAGGATAGACTCACCATAGAGTACGCTAACGGTCAAGAGTTCGAAACTAAGGATGTTCATTATGTCTAGCTGATAAAACGTTTCCCATTGACTTATTTCCGATGGAGCTGAAGAGCTTTGACATCATAGTTGGAATGGACTGGTTATCTCGGTTCCGGACCGAGATCGTCTGTTTCGACAAAACTTATTCGTATCCCTTTTATCAGAAGGCGAAACCCTTGTCGTGCAAGGCGACAAACCGGGCCAACAACTTCGCATCATCTCCAGCGTTAAAATGCACAAGTACCTCAAGAAGGACTGTGATGCAATCCTAGCGCATGTCATCGAGCGCAAGCCCAAGGAAAACCGAGCACAAGATATCCCCGTAGTCAAGGATCATCCAGAAGTCTTTCCTGAGGATCTACCCGGGCTACCTCCACACCGACAAGTGGAATTCCGAATAGACCTAGTTCCTGGCGCAGCACCGGATGCCAAGACACCGTACCGTCTAGCACCCCCAGAAATGCAAGAGCTATCTAAGCAGCTACAGGAACTCTTGGACCACGGTCTTATTCGTCCGAGCTCGTCCCCTTGGTGAGCCCCAATCCTCTTCATCAAAAAAAAAAAAAAAAAAAAAAAAAAAAAAAAAAAAAGACGAATCCTTCCGAACGTGCATCGATTACCGAGAACTGAACAAACTGACCGTCAAGAACCGATACCCACTTCCGAGGATCGATGATCTGTTCGACCAGTTGCAGGATGCAACTTACTTTTCTAAGATCGACCTCCACTCGGGTTATCATCAGGTTCGTGTCAGTGAGACCGACATCCCTAAACCGCATTCCGAACTCGTTACGGTCATTTCGAATTCCTTGTCATGCCATTTGGCCTGACCAACGCACCAGCACTGTTCATGGACCTACTGAACAGAGTGTGTAGGCCATACCTACACAAGTCCGGAATCGTATTCATAGATGACACTCTCACCTACTCAAGGAATAATCAGGACCGCCGAAGCACTTGGAACTCATTCTAGAACTCCTTAGGGAATCAGAAGTGAGACGTGGAACTCTCGAGATGTAAATCCTGAATCCGGGAAGTACATTCCCTTAGTCAAGTGATCGATTAGGAGAGAATTCACGTAGACCCAGCCAAAATCAAGCGATTGAGAGATAGCAAGCCCCAGCGACTCCTACGGAAATCCGACAATTCGTACGATTGGCTGGCTACTATCGAAGATTCATCGAGAATTTCTCATGGACCGTTTGACGAAACCCGCTCATTTCCTCACGGTACGAGGAAACCACTCAATGGAGAAATCCTCTCAGATCTACATCAACGAGATCGTCTCTCGTCACGGAACACTTCTCACCATTATCTCCGACAGGAATAGTTCATTCACGTCCCGCTTTTTGAATGCCTTCAGAAACCGCTCGGGACGCGACTAGACCTCAGAACCGCTTACCATCCCCGGATCAACGGTCAGGGTGATCGGACGATCCAAATGCTTGAGGATATACTAAGAGCGTGCGTAGTTGACTTCGGAGGAAGTAGGGACACTCACCTCTCTCGGTCGAGTTGTCCTATATCAACAACTACCACACTAGCGTCAAGTGTGCACCACTCGAGGCCTTACACGGACGTGAGTGTCAGTCGTCGCTTTGTTGGCTAGAAGCTGGCGATCGACAACTAACAAGGCTCGACACCGTCCAGGAAACCATTGACAAAATCACTACCATTCGAGAAAGGCTGAAGACCTCTCGTACTCGGCAGAAGAGCTATGCCGATAACCGAAGGAAACCCCTAGAATTCCAAGTGGGCGATAGAGTACTCCTGAAAATATCACCATGGAAAGGGGTAGTCCGTTTCGGGAAGCGCGGCGAGCTAAGCCCGAGGTACACAGGCCCCTTTGGGGTAATTGAGCGTATCGGCCCAGTGGCGTATCAACCTCAACTTCCACAAGCTCTTTCCAACGTTCACAATGTCTCCCACGTCTCGCACTTGAAAAAGTGCTTATCGGACGGAACCATTGTCATTCCACTGGACGAGGTCCAGATCGACAACAAACTTAATTTCATCGAGGAACCGCTTGAGGTTGTAGACCGAGAGGTCAAACAACTCAAGCAAAGTCGCATTTCTATTGTCAAGTTCGGTGGAATTCCCGACGAGGTCACGAATTCACATGGGAGCGTGAAGACCAGATTCGTCAGAAGTATCCGCACCTGTTCAAAGATCTTTCCTCCGATGAGGCGAACTAAATTTCGGGACGAAATTCTTTTCAACCCGGGGAGAATGTGACAACCGTCTTTTCCGGTGAAATTCGCATTCTCTATCTTTGAGTTAAATTCGAATTGATCTTATCTTTACTTGTCTCGTAAACTTGTGTGTGTCGGAATCGAAATCGGAATCACTTAAATGAATCCTAATACCAAGCAAACACTTAGTGAACTTGTCTAAGTTCCTATCAAAAATAACCGGAAACTTTCAACTAACGAAAGCGCTTAACAATGGAACAAACGAAAAACGAAAAAGGCTGAAACGAGCCCGAATGCGCCGCCTGTTGTCCCATTGGCGCCGCATTCGGGGCCAGTTCAGCAATTTTTATGTTTTTGCAAAAATTAACTTGACGGACCAATACTTTAGCCCAACACTTGATTCATGGTCCAGAGCCCTTGTGGCCTTTTTAAAAGTCCAGGAACATCCCCCCCCTTAAACACCCAAACATAATTCATTTGTTACACACACACATCTAAACACAAACACACACTCCCTTTTTGCTCACACTCTCTCTAGCTCAAGAACACACACACACCTTTTTATTTCCAGAGATCTAAACTTCTAAAATCCAGTAGTTTAGCCACATTAAACACACAAAAATCGTCATCAATCAAGGAGGAAGAAAGGGGTTAGCATTTCTTGGGTTTAAAATCGATTTCTAAGCTTGTTTGGGGTCAAAATCATCAAGGATTCACTTCCACCTTCTTCAAATCACAATCTATTCGGTATAAAACTTTCAAACCTTCTGTTTTTACAATATATACTTGTTGCATGTGCAATCCAACAACTAAAAATGAGTTTTCATGATGATTTATAACTATTTATGAACAAAAACGAATTTTTATGTAATGCATGTTTAGATCCATGAATTTGTGGCTAAAAACTGTAAAGAAACTGTTAAACATCATGTAAATATATGTATCTATGAATGCATGTCGAAATCTACCACCAAACTAGCAATTTTAAGCAACAAAACGGATTTCCCAGAAAACTGAGGTCCGAATGCGCCGCCAGTTGGACCACAGGCGGCGCATTCCAGACCCAGATTCTGGGAAATGGGTTGTTTTCGCCACTAAACGCAGCCTTGAACTTATTTCTTCAAACCGAGTTAAATGATCAATAATAAGCTTAAATTGCATAAAAAGGGACTATTTGAACATGTTTATATAACATTTTGGTTGGTGTAATTATATAAACTTTGGATTATAAAAATTGTTAAGCGGGGAAAGTGTTTAAAATGGACTTAATGATTTTGGCGCGGAAGCGCTGCCCGATTTTCGGTAGACCATAAACCAACACTTATAATAAACACATTTTGTTACCTAACAAGATTGTAAACATGATTACTTATTAAATCTTGGTATTTCCTTAGGAGTTCCGTGATTCCTACCCGTTTCGACCCGTTCCGACCGCTCTCTCTTTTGTGCAATCCTTCGCAAATCGTGAGTTACATCCCCACTTTATTTACTGTTTTCAAATAACTTTTGGGGGAAACAAGAGATCTAAATAAACTTTGAAACTATTATGATCTTTGGTACAAATCGTGAAACTTATATTTATTTAGTTTTATGGCCGTTTGGCCTATGATAAACTAATGGTTCGCCACCTTTATTCGGCTCTTTGGTTCAAAACTATATGAAACTTACTTTTGCCACTCTCGGCATCGTATTTGATTTATATATTGCCATACTCGGCACTCGTATGAACTTTGATTGATCGTATAACTACCATGACTCTTGAGGGATATAACTATTCATAAGTGACTACTATTTTAGAAACAGAGTTCAAAAGTGCCCCGTTTTAGAGTTCAGAAACATTACACTATTAGCAATAGCCGTTAGTATTATGGGTATCGATACTTAGGAGAGGTCACTCCTTGCTTGAGGTTCGCGACCTAAGTACATATTACTAGAATCAGAGAAACTCCATTATTGTGAAACTTTGGGGCGTGTTCTGACCAGAAAATCGGTTTAGTGTGAACACTTAAGTTATTATGCCAAGTAGTCGTTATACATGATTTCAATCAATAGTTTACTTACATTGCGCGTGTAGAGTTATACGACTTCCGCAACATTCTTTTAACAACTGTCTTGGTTCGAATTATCTTTGGAGCAACTTTTGGATCGAAACTATTCTTTAAGTATTGTTCTACTTTTATAAACTTCTAAGTATAGATATACTTAACTCAAACTCTTTTTAGTCGAGGACTAGAAAACTGTAACTCACTCACTACTTTATTGTAGTTGACACTTTATCTCTTGTTTCAGGAAATCAAGTGTAAGCCACGGAATGCATTACTTGGATGGGTCATGATACGTCACGTGAAGTCATGAATCGGGAGAAGACCTGTTTTGGACCTGTTTATTTGGGAATTTTATCAAACAATTTATTATGTTATGTCGTGATGTACTTTTCAATACTTGGTTATCTTTAAATTGTAAACTCTTATTTATCGTTTAATGACTTGAAACCGTATGTTTTTATTATAACTCGTGTAATGATATCTTTGCTCTTCACACTTCCGTGTTTCCGCTTTAGCGGGGTGTGACAGACTTGGTATCAGAGCACTGGTTATAGCGAAAACGGTTTTGAGAATTTTTCAAAATTTTTGAAACCAAACTATAACCAAGGCTTTTCAGAAAAATCATTTCACGAGCTTTCAAACTTTAGTAGATTAATTCCGCAATCGCATGGTTTGCTTTTAACTAGGCGTAACTTGATCAACTATGCCTAGTTCAAAATAAATTCTGCGAGAACGGAAAGTAATTGCTATTGTCAAACGGTTTTCGAGTCGAAAAATTCCCGGTCTTATTCCTTCCCGATTCTCACGTGACTGACCCATACATGCATTTTCGTTTACATTTTTCCTTATTTCCTGTACTCACGTAACGTATTATTCGCAGATCCGACATGTCTCAGTCATCGCGTTCACGATCTCAGTCACGACCCCTCCCGCGAGCCGTCTCCCCATCGAACGAGCTTTCCGAGGGCCACACGGCGTCCGATAGTCAGCGTCAGCAGACGACTGACCCGTCAGAGGATACGCCAATGACGACCAGTAGCAGCCACGGATCCAGCCCGAGATCTGTGCTTCCACTCCCTCCACCAGCGCCTGTCACCGAACCACCGCAGCCCCAAGGGCTTCGCGCTAGGTTGACCGCGCGCCAGCAGCCGAGCCTGTTTCGACCCGCACCTCCTCAGTCATTTGTGGAACCCTACGACCCCGCCCTGCGCACTCCAGTGATGGAACGCTATGCGTGGGAACGTCAGTTCCTTGAGGAGCAGCGACGAGCTCAGGAGGCCGGAGTCTCTCGACCTATGATGCCACCTACTCTCCAGCCACCCCCACCGGCCGCATTTCTGCACCTGCACCGCGAGGTTCGGGCACTCGCAGAGGAGAACCAGCAACAGGGACTCCTCATCAGCGAAGTCACCGATGCGGCGCACCACTTGTCTGAACAGGCGATACGAATCATCGCATCGACCCGAGCCACGGCACGTACGGTGCAACAACTCGTAGGGGTGTGCCTGGTAATGGGAACCTTGATCGCGGTCATGATGGCCAAGATGTTCCTAGAGAGGCATCATTAGTCATATTCTTCCTTTTGTATTGTACTGTAGGCTCGAGTTGTAATTTTCCAGTGTACACAACTCAAAGCCATATCTATTTTATTTCCATATGTATTGTACTTGTATTTCATTCACGTTTTGAACCTTGTATTCAACTCTATATTATTAATGAATGGAAATTCTATCTTATTATCTATTTGTGCTATTGTCGTGTGAACCTTGTGTGTGAATCTCTCGAATTTCTGTCGTGCGTGTTCTACCTGTTCTATTACTTTACTCTTGCGGAATGGTTGTCTTGTACATCGAATTATATTCTTATCATACTCTAATCGTGCGATCTAAACTGAATCTGTTGTCTGTTGTCTGTTGTAGAACCATGGCACCCCGGACTAACGCCAGTATCATCGCTGAACAAGTCGCTGAGCAATTGAATGCAGCGATGCCCAACATGATCGCTCAGATCACGGCGGGAATCAATGCCAACGTCAACAACCACCAGCGACAGCAACAGCAACAACAGCAACAACAGCAGAATCAAAACAACAATCAGAATCAGAACAACAACCAAAACCAGAACAACAACAACAACAACCAAAACCAAAATCATCACCAGCACCAAAACCCTCCCGCCTGTACTTACAAAAGCTTCATGACATGCAAGCCCAAAGAGTTCCACGGCACCTCTGGAGCTGTAGGACTTGTGTCCTGGTTCGAGAGCATCGAATCAGTCTTGCACATTAGCAAGTGTGCCGAGGCCGACAAGGTAGAGTACGCTTCATGCGTACTACATGGGAAGGCTCTATCATGGTGGAACAACGTGGTTAGGACCAGAGGGCGTGACACCGCCTATGCTCTCACCTGGGAGCAATTCAAGAACCTTTTGATTGCTGAATACTGTCCTAAGGGAGAAATCAAGAAGCTTGAGGCGGAATTGTGGAACCTCATGATGGTCGGGAATGACATCGAGGGGTACACCACCAGGTTTCATGAACTGGCTCGACTAGTTCCGAGACTAGTAACCCCTGAGGAAAACCGCATTGACCGTTACGTTTCTGGTCTAGTTCCCGAGATCCGGGGAAATGTCCTCTCTGCTGAACCTCAAACCCTACAGAGCGCAATTATCCTGGCATACCGACTCACCAGTGACCTCCTCACCACTGCAGCACCCTCCGAGAAGGAGGAGGGAGAGAAAAGGAAGGCAGACCAAAACCCCCGGAGAAACAACAAGAAGCAGAAAACCACCCGCAACTACGCGGTAACTGCTGCACCACCACCACCACCACCAGCTGGGAACCGAAACTATGCGGGGACGAACCCCAAGTGCAACAAATGCAACTACCATCACCACGGGAACTGCCCGGTATGTTTAAAGTGCCAGAAGGTGGGGCACTTCGCCAAGCATTGCCCAGAGAAAGCAACAGTCCAGGGTCAGAAGCCGGTGTGTTTCGAGTGCGGAAGCGACCAACACTTCCGTAACACCTGCCCTAAGCTGCAGAACGCTCAACCAAACCAAGGCGGGCAGGGTCGCGGCCGTGCTTTCGCACTTACCGCTGAAGAGGCCCGGCAGGACCCGAATGCGGTGAACGGTACGTTTTCTGTGAACAACCCCTATGCATCTGTAATTTTTCAATTCAGGAGCTGAGAGAAGCTTCGTATCCTTAAAATTTAGACCCCTCATTAACTTAGGATCTAAAGTTCTTAAGGATAGACTCACCATAGAGTACGCTAACGGTCAAGAGTTCGAAACTAAGGATGTTCATTATGTCTAGCTGATAAAACGTTTCCCATTGACTTATTTCCGATGGAGCTGAAGAGCTTTGACATCATAGTTGGAATGGACTGGTTATCTCGGTTCCGGACCGAGATCGTCTGTTTCGACAAAACTTATTCGTATCCCTTTTATCAGAAGGCGAAACCCTTGTCGTGCAAGGCGACAAACCGGGCCAACAACTTCGCATCATCTCCAGCGTTAAAATGCACAAGTACCTCAAGAAGGACTGTGATGCAATCCTAGCGCATGTCATCGAGCGCAAGCCCAAGGAAAACCGAGCACAAGATATCCCCGTAGTCAAGGATCATCCAGAAGTCTTTCCTGAGGATCTACCCGGGCTACCTCCACACCGACAAGTGGAATTCCGAATAGACCTAGTTCCTGGCGCAGCACCGGATGCCAAGACACCGTACCGTCTAGCACCCCCAGAAATGCAAGAGCTATCTAAGCAGCTACAGGAACTCTTGGACCACGGTCTTATTCGTCCGAGCTCGTCCCCTTGGTGAGCCCCAATCCTCTTCATCAAAAAAAAAAAAAAAAAAAAAAAAAAAAAAAAAAAAAAGACGAATCCTTCCGAACGTGCATCGATTACCGAGAACTGAACAAACTGACCGTCAAGAACCGATACCCACTTCCGAGGATCGATGATCTGTTCGACCAGTTGCAGGATGCAACTTACTTTTCTAAGATCGACCTCCACTCGGGTTATCATCAGGTTCGTGTCAGTGAGACCGACATCCCTAAACCGCATTCCGAACTCGTTACGGTCATTTCGAATTCCTTGTCATGCCATTTGGCCTGACCAACGCACCAGCACTGTTCATGGACCTACTGAACAGAGTGTGTAGGCCATACCTACACAAGTCCGGAATCGTATTCATAGATGACACTCTCACCTACTCAAGGAATAATCAGGACCGCCGAAGCACTTGGAACTCATTCTAGAACTCCTTAGGGAATCAGAAGTGAGACGTGGAACTCTCGAGATGTAAATCCTGAATCCGGGAAGTACATTCCCTTAGTCAAGTGATCGATTAGGAGAGAATTCACGTAGACCCAGCCAAAATCAAGCGATTGAGAGATAGCAAGCCCCAGCGACTCCTACGGAAATCCGACAATTCGTACGATTGGCTGGCTACTATCGAAGATTCATCGAGAATTTCTCATGGACCGTTTGACGAAACCCGCTCATTTCCTCACGGTACGAGGAAACCACTCAAATTCGCGACAATTTTTTCTTTTATCTTTAGCGCGAGAACGGGATATTTTGAAATAAGTGGTGTGTACTAAGTCACGTCTCCGCGCCTATTAATATCCGTTCTCGCGACATGGCAATCCCGTTCTCGCGCAATGACGTGGCTTAATATACATCATCCATTTTAAAAAATCCCGTTCTCGAGCTAAAGATAAAAGACAAAATTGTCGCGAGAAAATTGTCGCGAAGTTGATGATTATTTTCGAAATTTTTATTTTCTATATGATCAATTTCGTGATTTTATCTTTATTAACTAATATTTAGCTTGTTTCTGTTCATGAGACGCGAGCCCAACCATGCCTAGCCTAGCCAGGTTAAGTCGAGTCGAGCCTCACGTGTTTAACACGTGAGGGAAAGCTAACGGCAGTAATTAACGGACATCCAAAATAGGGACGAAATCCGTAATTACTCTAAACTTTGGGACCATCCA
This sequence comes from Senecio squalidus, assembly GCA_910822075.1. Classification (NCBI taxonomy): domain Eukaryota; kingdom Viridiplantae; phylum Streptophyta; class Magnoliopsida; order Asterales; family Asteraceae; genus Senecio; species Senecio squalidus. The sequence continues at coordinate 17,400,675 of CAJVGC010000591.1, forward strand.
TGCAACTTTTCAAACTTAGGGACGATAACCGTAATTACATATAAACCTTACGGACGATCTATGTAATTTACTCTAAAAGCAATAATGTATAAATATAAATGTTTTTGTGTTTATAACTTGTTACATCTAAAATATTCTCTTTTAAGAGCTTGTCAACTATGATGATGTAAAAACTCAAAAGTTACATGGTTTTCAAGTCCTTGTTGATTATTTATGTTAACTTCTTTTCTAGACAAGGTAAAATATATACTTAAGAAATTATAATTATAGATAATATCAATCGAGAAGCTGCTAATCAATTGAGAAATTATGTCTTACTTATTATCTTTTTTTCTTTTTCTTCAAGTTTTAGGTTTTAACTTAAACTTTTTTGGTTACATTTTTCTGTTTACGAATTTTAAGTTTTAAGTTTTCGTTTTTGGTATACTATTAAATAAAACTTGTACAAATGTGCGAACATATAACACCCGTTAAACATCAAATATTAAACAAACTTAAAATATAAAAGTGGCCTCGTAAATCAACAACAATAACAAAGTGACTTAAGGAGCACAATGACAACAATTTTTAACGAGTTTTGGTCTTCTTTTGTTCTTGTAAGGGAACTAAGGCACATGTCTTCTTCCAGGATTGAATCACGATGAGGGAGGGTATCCAAATCCAAAACGAATTTGAAAAGATGAAATAAGCATAGTAGTAAAACGGGCTTATAGAAAAGTTATCGCCCTCTAAGTAAGACGTAAGAAAGTACACAACCGTCCCATAGAGTTGTCCAAGAGAGAGAGCTATTTGAAGCAAGTGATTGTATGTTTTTCTTGTGGCTATCGCGTACCTGTTAATATATCAGCAAATTAGCATGCTTAAATGCTACCACAAGTATCACTATAAATTTGGAACAACATCTCTAACCATTTTACTCGTCTAGACGTAATAACCAATCATTATTTTCCATAAATGCGAGCTAAAATGAACAAGAGTTGATAATGTGAAGATATTTCCGCGCATTTTATTTAACGACAAGGATTGGTTACCAGATATCAGCATGTAACACTTCAAGACCAGCCCAAATCCACACACATCTTTACCTTCTAGGAAGAAGGCAATATATTTTATTACTTGCTCTATATATATGAAACAAATCAACACGAATCTCATACTCTAAAGCTTTGTGGTTCTTGATTCAATCGCTAGAAACAAGAACAATTATCCATGTCTTATGCAAAGTGGAATTTGAATTACTAATTTTGGAAATGCACCTATTTTAAGTCTCTTTAACTTTGTGTCCGTGACAACTAATCGCTTACTTATCTGGAACATAAATTTTTTAGTACCGATTTTAAGCAGAATACTGACAACAAGTAGATATCGGTTACAAACACTTTAGTGTTTTAGTGATTGTCATTTTTTAGAACAATCAGCATAACCGATAACACAATAAGTATAACTGAATAAAAAAAAAAAGTCGACATACGCAGCTAGAAGGCAAGCTGGACCCTCGATAAGAATTGTTATTACTTCAATAGCAACTAAAATAGAATCCCTTGTTGGTATTTGAACACGTCAAATAAAATGTGTGTCTATAAATTACTTAATATTATTTATTACTTAATATTTTAAGTGTAATATTTGATAAAAGGAGGATATATTATGTAATTATGGAGGTTTCCTAATTATAATACAACTTGTTAACTAAGGCATTGCTTAACTATAACACCAAGTCCCTTATTTAACCTACACAATAATCGATTTAGGGTATCACCACAAATCGATTTCTTGCTCTCCTTTGGCTATCGATCGGCCAAACAACCCAAAGTGGGTTTCGGTTAGTTTGGTTCGAATACAAGGGTTAACGAATACCTTTGAGGTGAGTTTCGAGCATACGGTTTAAAGCAAGTAAGTTACTAGGAGCTACACAAAAATTGTAGAACAAGTAAACGTGTACTAGCATACAAGTCTGTTGTTAAAGGAGGTGTCGTGACAAGTCTGTAGTAGGATTTCACTATAAATCCTAAACGAGGTAAATCAACAACAAATGTACAATTCTTAACTTAGTTAATAGTGATTATGGGTTTGATTCTAATTGTTTCCGCTGCATGTTGTTTGACAATCTGAGTAGATATATACATATATCTCTTGCTATGTAACAGGAGTCGCCTTTGTTGTATTCTTTCCCTGTCATTCGTAAAGAATCAAATTCGGAAATATTTTAGATTTGTTAGAAGTAAGTTTACAAAATAGTAAGCGAAAGAAGATCACGGACTTACAAACTTCTGCAATGTGACAACTCGTCTTTTCGAGTTATTATTCTTTACCGACATTTATTCTTTTATTCGCAATGATTTGGACCCTTGCGTTTCGCTTTATTTTTACTCACGTTTTGCATATTTGAGTCGGGTTTATATGTTTTATATACTTTGTCTCTCGAGACGGAAGCTTTAGAATCACCTAAGTGCCTAATATCTAGTATACTCGCGTTATTAAAGTATTGTGTTTACGCCATAATCGTCGGTTAAGAATAATCATATTTCGAAATCTCATTACAAAGTTAGTCCTCTAACTTAATCTGTTACAAAGTTAGTCCTTTAACGGAGAACTAACGGAATCTGTTACAAATCTGGTCCTTTAACGAAAAGATAACGGAATGGACCAAAGAAGCCCCGGTGCGCAGCACCCCTTACAAAAATGGCTTAATGCCAAAATCGACTTTGTGAGTCAAATTCTTGAGATTCTGCAACTTTATACACGTGAAACCTGCTGTAAATGGCCTTATTTGGGTATGATTGATAAGTTTGTGGATCTAGAGAAGGTTTACATTCTCTAGACTTCCAAATTTGCAAGTTTGCATCATTTCACCTAAACACTTTTCCCTCTCATTCTCACTCTCACTAAACTCTCTTTTTTTCTCTCAAATATTCCAGAGAATTTAGAGCTTATTACACCACTAGGGAAGTGAGAATCCAAGTAATCAAGTAGGGGAAATCATCTCTTGCAATCATCCTTCCATTCTTCACATTTCGGTAAGTGATTCTTTGTTAAGATCCTTCATTTTTCTTCTACTTTCTTTCATTTGAGTTAGAGTTTCTAACACATAATCTTCTCCCCTTGTTTTATCAAGCCTCACTTCCGTGGAGATACTTGAAGATGGGAAAATCCGGTGGCTTTCCTTGAAGAAAACGTTATAGAAAGTTTGGTAAGTAAACCTTCCAAATCTTTCCCTATTTTCTTCCTTTTGAGAAAGTCTAACACTTTTCTTATTTGTGTGTCAAATGGAAGCCCTTTTTGTTCCCATATTCTTCCACTACTTTTGGAGTCTTGCTACTTTTCGGTGAATAACTCCACCTAGAGCTTTGGTAAGTAAACTTCCCCGAAATTCCTTAATTCCTTTCTTGTTGAGACTTTTGCTAACCGGTGGACTTTTTGGTTTTTTTGGAGTGTGTCTACCTCCTCACCACCACCCGTGAAGTCTCCTCTTTCCGAGTCCTTGCAAGTCTCAAGTTGTAACTTTCTTGCGGGTAAAATCGGTAAAAATATTCTTAATCTCTTATCTTTTCCTTTTATTATCTTTAATTTCGGTTTAAAGCCTTGAAAACGGTTAGGTTAATATATTAGACCAACACTTATCGATCTCGGGAACTTTGGACTTAAAACGAGTAAAATATGTTAAGATATGTTATTTACCGAAATTAACGTATTTATGTTATTACTATGTAAAAAACTACACATTTATATATATATAACACTTGGTAAATGTTATTTAAACCTAATCTAGATTCTGGACAGAAAGTATTTTTAACTTAAAACGTCAAACGAACCAGAAAACGACTAAAACGTAAAAACTGTTTTTCTGGAAAACCCTCGGTGCGCAGCACCTGACCCTTAGGTGCGCAGCACCGAGGGTCTGGTCATTTAAAACTCAGTTTCGTTCAACGTTTAAACTTGGACTCGTAACATATTGCAACTTTAAACTTATATCAGTAATATATTATGTATAAAAGTACTATATAAGCCAAATACCGTCTTTGGACTCAAAGACATTACCGCAATATTAAACATTACCGAAATAATTAAACAAACGTTTTACTTATGTTTTACAACAAATCGTTTAAAACCGTTATAACTCATTTTTACTCTATTATTCTGAAATAAAAGTCTTTTACTCCTAAATTGTCAAAGTTATATTTCAAATCCAAAATCGTCAATTTTGACTTTTCTATAAAATCTTTGATTTTAACTTTTTCTATAAATTGTTGACTTTGACTTTGACCAAGTCAATATCTTTGACTTTGACCAAGTCAACATCTTCGACGTTGACTTTGGTCGATTTCAATAAACTTTGGTAACAGTATTCCTTTCAATCGACGTTCCTGTTAGTCAAGTTCGGCTCGGAATGTTATTCCTTTCTAATAGTCATTATGACGTGAAATTATCGATATTTTCCTATCGTCCCTATCGGCGCGGAACATCGACACCTTGAACCGTCATCCCGACTCGACTTGGAAATCGTTGGAATACTTTAATAAATCTTAAACACTAAACTTGTGACAACCGTCAAAACTCTGATCGAGAACGCTAACATTTATCCTCGATACGAATATCTGTTACTTGCTATAACTAACTTTATGTGTTACGTGGTTACGTAAACATGACTCCCTAAGCTAAGCTCGATGTAACTCATACAAAAACTTTTAACGTAGGTTTACGTTACTTAAACTTTAAGCATGTGTGTCTCGGAATCGAAATCGGAATCAGATCATTAAATGAATCCTAATACCAAGAAAGCCCTCAATGAACTTGCCTAAGTTCATCTCAAAACAAATCATAAACTTTCAACTAACGAAAATGCATAACGATGGAACAAACGAAAAACGAAAAGTTGCTGAAACTGCCCCGAATGCGCCGCATTCACTAGAATGGCGCCGCATTCTGGGTGCAGACCAGCTATTGTTGCAAACTTTTAAAACTTATCAAACACGGGTCCAACCCAACAATTCCGGTTTTAGACTTGATAAAAAGCCTTTTGGTCCAGTAATGTGAGTGTAAACACCCTCACAAACTCCCATTTCATTAACACACAAACACACTCACCTTAACATCTCTCTCTCTAGTTACTTACACACACACACACAAGGAGTCCCTCTTGAATCCTTTCATTTACAGAGATTAAACACCACAAAATCACAGTAAAATCACCATAACAAACACCACAAAATCGTTCATAATCAAAGAAGGAAGCAAGTAATCATCCTTTGGGTCAAGAAGATCGATTTTCTACCCATTTGGGGCAAAAATCACCAAGAGATCTCTTCAATCTCCATCAACTCATCTTCTACTCGGTAAAACCCTTTTAAATCTTATGTTTTTACTAAGAAAAACCATTGCATGTAAGATCAAACTCCTAAAAACACATTTTTACAAAGATTTGAGGTGATTTACATAATAAAACGGGTTTTTATAAAATGGATGTTTAGATCTTTGATTTTGTTGTTAAAGATCCAAGAAAAACTGTAAACTATCAAGTATTTTGATGTTTTAACTATTGCATGTCGAAATCCACCATCAAAATACCATTTTTAAGCATAAAACGATTTTGCCATAATGCTGATATCACTTGAATGCGCCCGCATTCAAGTGAATGGCGGCGCATTCGACGATCAGACTGCAGAAAAATTGTCATTTTCGGTATAAGACGTGATCTAGAGCTTATTACTTAAAACCGTGTTAAAGAATCTGTAATAAGCTTAAACTTGAGTATAAAATGACTATTTGGACATGTTAACATATTAATATGCTTGATGAATTAATATAATTAGTGTCATAAAAATTGTAAGCGGGAAAGTGTCAAAAAATTGGATTTAGAAACTATAGCGCGGAAGCGCTGCCCGATTTTTGTGAAACGAATTACAAACACTTATAACATAAGCATCTCGTTGACTAACGATTGTATGAACTAAATAACAATGTTACTTACGCCAAAACTTGGTATAAAAATAGGATTCCGGTGATTCCGAGCACTTTTCAAGCTTTTCCAAGCACGCTACGATCTTTGCAAACAGTGAGTTACAAACCCCTACTCTTTTAAACGCTTTTAATACTTTTTGGGGTGAAATGCGAGTCTTAGGCTTAACTATATTTAAGCTGAAAAACGCTTTACTACTTGAATACTAAACGAAAACTATTTGTTACTCGAAAACTATTGTGAAACGCTTTGTTACTCGAAAACTATTGTGAAACGCTTTATTACTCGAAAACTATTATGAAAACGATTTGATACTCAATGCTATTACGAAAACACTTATATATTTTGAATACTACTATGAAATGCGTTGATATTTTGAATACTAAAACGAATAACTATTTTGCCGGCATTGTTGAGGGTTTTGCCAACAATGTCGAGGACACGAAAGCTATAATTGCCAATGACTAAAACATCGATCGTCATGTTGCGGACTTTGTACAACATGGACGTGAGAAACCATTGAAAATTCCCGAAAACTACCAAGAGCATTAGTTGCTATTAATCCCTTTGGAAAGGACCGTTAGTAGATATGGATAGCGCTATTAGGGTAGAGAGACCCTCACCACAACGCCAAATAACGATGGTGCATAATACTAAATGGGTAGGCTTTAGGCTTAGCAACGATCATTGGGCAATACATAGGATTGTCACATAGTCGCGCTATGTGGTCAATGCCTACGAATACAAACACGAATACTTATCGTCTTACACATGTGGATGGTTCCACCGCTGAGGTAATGACAAAACAAAACACGAATACCTATATTTTACGCATGGTTATGCGACAACTATTTGAACACTATACTTTACGCTTGGTTATGCGACAACTATTTTAATGCTATATTTTTACGCATCGCTATGCGTCGAAACTTGATTACTTACTTTACGCATTGCTATGCGTCAACGCTTTGAATACTTAAACTTTGTAGCTCACTAACTACGTCTCCCGTAGTTAACACTTGACTCGTATTTTCAGGAAATGAGTAAGCTTTGGAGACGATACTTATGCTTTGGGCTGATGACTTCAAGAAAGGGGAAAGGGTTCGGGTGGCTTGGCTATGAACACTTATCTTGTATTTTGGATATGTAAACGATGTTTTAAACACTTGTAAACCTTTGAGGTTATGTTTCTTTCAATACAACTTGGTGTGGAATTATAAACTTGTGTATCGAATGCTATTGCTCTTCACATTCCGTGTTTCCGCTTTAGCGGGGTGTGACAGACTTGGTATCAGAGCGCAAGGTTATAGTGAATACCGATTTTTCAAAAATCAAACTATAACCAATTTCTAAAAACGAAAGATTTTATTTAACCAAAACGTGAAGGCATTGTTTAACTTGAATTATTCGTAGCCTGATCACCTATGAATAATTTGGACTAAGTTATGCCGGAACGGGATTGGTAAAACATTAAACGAACCTCCCCGGGAATTCTTGAAGTCAGACCCACACAGACCTAGATGCTATACTTAAGATACTCTATGTGCTCAGCTTATTAATAACACTAACATGAGCCGTATCTTCGATTTAACTCGTTTCCAGTCTAGGCTTCGCCGAGAGGGAAAGAGTTAGCTATGTCAGACAACGAAACGCTTTACACTTTAGAATGATACTAAAATAACATTAAGACTTAGAGGGAATTTGATCCCATTCACCTTCCTATGATGCGATGAAAGGAACGAATATAATCGTGTAAGACGTCGAGGTAGATACCCGACGCATACTCTTGAGGACTCCCGTCTTCCTACGAACTCGATATACATTTCTGATACCTTATGGAGGTACATGAGCGTGGAGCTAACACAATCGTGAACTATTACATTCAATATAACGACTCGGATCTGGACTAGTTTATACTGTCCCTTGCCGACTATATCACCCGTTCTCTTGACAGAGACGACACCTTCTCGACTATCGACACTATATACACCTTATCCCACTAATATTTACGCGACGCCTTTTATGGAAACCGAGAAGTATTCCCGCGTAAGACATGAGTGCAGTTGCAACTCGACATACTAAGTGATACACCCAAGATATCCGATAGCTAAGGATTCACACTGGAAGACATGATGGATTCATGCGACAAGTTTACGGATCTCCAGAAATGATCCAGAAGCCGATGTATCATGACACTCGTATTCACAAACTATCACTCGACATACTTCATGCCGAATGAACGATACATAGGGCAGACTAGAAAACTCGATGTTAGTGGTGGAATTGGTACACGTAAGAGTTTGAAAATCACTGTTAACGCTCGCTCGCCTTAGTACACCCAATATAGTAATCTCCGGTCGACACGAATTCTTAATCTAAATCGCATGATATGCCCCTAGCATAAACATGTATGCCGCATACCTTACTTTCATTTAGTGACAACATAATCATGCGAAATAATGAACAATAAGTGATGGTACTCGATTAAAGGACTAGCATTTACGAAATCGCTAGGATATCGCAAACTCATCTAGGGAATCGTTGGTCATTGTGGATTCCTAGACTCGAATACAAATCTAAGGTGACTTCAAAACAAGGTAGGTTTTGGGAGCATACCCTAAAACGAAGGATCATCACGAAGGTATGATCACCTTCTTATGATTACGATAAACCACGGAATAGCTATCTGTCAAACATGTTGTTGTCATGTCTCTGCAAGGAATTCATCTAAACACCTGCTCTACAATAAGACCTTATCCACGCAAGGCGACATGGAAAGGACAACCCTAAACCTTATACCCGAAAAACACTCACAACCATGGTAATGGCTCGTGCTATTTAACCAATAAAGTGCACAAGAAAACGATTCGCAGTAAGAAAGTACCGGAAGTATCCCTGGTGGCTTGCCCGAACTAATACTAGTCCATAAGTAAAACTTAAACATTAAATCGATACTCAACACAACTTTTGCATCCCGAGCATCATACGAGTTAGAGCCTTCGTTATACGAACTGAGGAAGCGAGATACGACCCCCGAGTAGTTGCAGCTCTGACAAAGTAATAGAAACGGATTGGTTGACCATTCAAGATGCGAAAATATTTTGCTTAGATAAAACGATTAGGATGTCGTTAGAAGATGGGAAGTAATTAATAGTACAAGGAGATAGGCCGGGCCAAACTTCGAAGCTTATATCAATGATGAAAACGCGCAAATACTTGAATAAGGGCTGCTTTACATTGTTAGTAAACGTAAAGGACAAACAAACACAAGCAACAGACCTTAAGGACATGCCGATAGTTAGAGACTATCCGGAGGCATTTTCCGAAGAACTATTAGAACTACCACCACTGAGGCAAGTAGAGCTTAGAATCGAATAAATTCCTGGAGCGACACGAGTGGCAAGGACGCCATCCCAACTAACTCCGACTGAGATGCAGGGACTATGCAACCAAGATCAGTATCTATTGGATAAAGGATTTATCCGACCAAGCTTATCACCATGGGGAACGCCGATCCTATTCGTTGAGAAGAAATATGGATAGTTCCGCATGTGTATTGATTACCGAGAATTGAATAAACTAACCGTCAAGAACTGATATCCTCTTCCACGAATCGATGACCATTTCGATCAACTACAAGGCGCGACATACTTTTCAAAGACCGACTTAAGGTCTGGATATCAACAAGTCCTTGTATTCGTCGACGACATCTTAATCTACTCACGTACCAAAGAAGATCACGCGGAGCACTTAAAACTATTATTGGAATTACTCAAGGAACAACAACTTTACGCAAAGCTTGCAAAGTGTGAATTCTGGCTGCGTGAAGTCAAATTTCTCGGACACATAGTTAATGGATCCGGAATTCACCTTGATCCATCAAAAATCGAAACTATACGGAATTGGGAAACTCTCAAAAGTCCGACAGAAATCCGCGAATTTTTAGGATTGGCTGGATATTATCGGCGATTCATTCAAGATTTCTCTAAGATAGCTAAACCCCTAACAAAGTTAACGCAAAAGAACGAGAAGTTCATCTGGGGAGATGCTCAAGAACAAGCCTTCAATATCCTAAAAACAAAACTGTGTAATGCTCCAATTCTAACCCTTCCTGAGGGAAACGAAGACTTCGTAGTATACTGTGACGCATCTAACCTAGGATTAGGTTGTGTATTGATGCAACGAAATAAGGTCATAGCATACGCGTCGCGACAACTCAAGAAACGCGAATTCAACTACGCTACTCACGACCTATAATTAGTAGCGGTAATTTTTGCCCTTAAAAACCTGGAGACATTATCTCCATGGAACGAAATACATGGTATTCACGGACCATAGGAGTCTGCAACACACACTAGATCAGAAACTACTCAACATGAGGCAAAGGAGATGGTTGGAACTCCTTAGCGACTACGACTGCGATATTAAGTATCACCCTGGCAAAGCAAACGTCGTAGCAGATGCATTGAGTAGGAAAGAAAGGCAACAGACGACATACATTGGTAATCTACCTTAAACCCGACGTGAGGACGCGTATAGCGAATACCCAGCATGAGGCTTTGAAAGCAGAGAACATAAAGGTCGAAACCTTGCACAATCACGACAAGGATTTTGAAAGGAAGAGCGATGATGTTTATTACTTTAAGGACCGAGCCTGGATTCCTACGACTAGCAAATTAAGGAAGGCCATTATGGATGAAGCACACCGAACACGATATTCCATTCATCCAGGGAAAAGCAAGATGTATAAGGACCTCAAGGAACATTATTGGTGGCCTGGAACAAAAAGAGACGTTGCCTTATACGTAGAGAAATGCCTCACTTGTGCGAAAGTGAAGGCTGAATACCAAAAGCCAACCGGATTACTACAACAACCTGAAATTCCCGAGTGGAAATGGGAACAAATCACAATGGACTTCGTCACAAAGTCACCTCGAACATCAAAGGATAACGATATCATCTAGGTTGTAGTAGATCGACTAACGAAGTTAGCATACTTTATTCCCATCGAGGAAAAGATTTAACGTGGAAAAACTTGTCCAAATATACATCAACGAGGTAGTGACTCGTCACGGAATACCCACGTCAATTATCTCGGACAGAGATACTCGCTCCACTTCCAGATTTTGGAAGGCATTCCAAGAATCTTCTGGCACACCATTATATTTAAGCACGGCTTACTATCCACGGACCGATGGTCAAAGCGAACTTACAATACAAATCTTGGATGATTTGCTAAAAGCATGCGTTATTGACTTCGGAGGAAGTCGGGATAACCACTCACCACTAATAGGATTCTCTTATAACTAATTAGCACGGATGTGGTGCAAGAAACGATTGATAGATCACAACGATAAAGGAACGACTAGGACTACTAGAAGTCGTCAAACGATTTGCACTGATGTGCGTAGAAAAGACTTAGAATTTCAAGTCGGCAACAAGGTGCTTCTTAAGGTGTCACCTAGGAAAGGTGAAGTACGCCGCGGAAAACACTAGAAAACTTAACTCCAGATACGTAGGACCATTTGAGGTACTCGAAAGGGTAGGTCCAGTTGCGTGTCGTTGGGAACCACCGCAAGAGCACGATAACACGCATAACACTTTTCATGTGTCGATACTGACAAAGTACTCCTCCAACGAAACGCTTACCACACCTATAGAGGAAGTACAACCACACGAAAAGCTCCAATTTATCGAGGAATCGATTGAAATCATAGAACGCGAAACTAAGAATTTAAGACACAGTAAAATCCCCATAGTGAGGGTGCGGTGGAATGCTAAACGAGGCCCCGAATATACCTGGGAACGAGAGGATCAGATGATGCTTAAGTATCCTCATCTCTTCACTTCTCCCACAACGAATACTACAAGTTGAAATTTCGGGACGAAATTCTTTCAACGTGGGGAGAATGTGACAACCGTCAAAACTCTGATCGAGAACGCTAACATTTATCCTCGATACGAATATCTGTTACTTGCTATAACTAACTTTATGTGTTACGTGGTTACGTAAACATGACTCCCTAAGCTAAGCTCGATGTAACTCATACAAAAACTTTTAACGTAGGTTTACGTTACTTAAACTTTAAGCATGTGTGTCTCGGAATCGAAATCGGAATCAGATCATTAAATGAATCCTAATACCAAGAAAGCCCTCAATGAACTTGCCTAAGTTCATCTCAAAACAAATCATAAACTTTCAACTAACGAAAATGCATAACGATGGAACAAACGAAAAACGAAAAGTTGCTGAAACTGCCCCGAATGCGCCGCATTCACTAGAATGGCGCCGCATTCTGGGTGCAGACCAGCTATTGTTGCAAACTTTTAAAACTTATCAAACACGGGTCCAACCCAACAATTCCGGTTTTAGACTTGATAAAAAGCCTTTTGGTCCAGTAATGTGAGTGTAAACACCCTCACAAACTCCCATTTCATTAACACACAAACACACTCACCTTAACATCTCTCTCTCTAGTTACTTACACACACACACACAAGGAGTCCCTCTTGAATCCTTTCATTTACAGAGATTAAACACCACAAAATCACAGTAAAATCACCATAACAAACACCACAAAATCGTTCATAATCAAAGAAGGAAGCAAGTAATCATCCTTTGGGTCAAGAAGATCGATTTTCTACCCATTTGGGGCAAAAATCACCAAGAGATCTCTTCAATCTCCATCAACTCATCTTCTACTCGGTAAAACCCTTTTAAATCTTATGTTTTTACTAAGAAAAACCATTGCATGTAAGATCAAACTCCTAAAAACACATTTTTACAAAGATTTGAGGTGATTTACATAATAAAACGGGTTTTTATAAAATGGATGTTTAGATCTTTGATTTTGTTGTTAAAGATCCAAGAAAAACTGTAAACTATCAAGTATTTTGATGTTTTAACTATTGCATGTCGAAATCCACCATCAAAATACCATTTTTAAGCATAAAACGATTTTGCCATAATGCTGATATCACTTGAATGCGCCCGCATTCAAGTGAATGGCGGCGCATTCGACGATCAGACTGCAGAAAAATTGTCATTTTCGGTATAAGACGTGATCTAGAGCTTATTACTTAAAACCGTGTTAAAGAATCTGTAATAAGCTTAAACTTGAGTATAAAATGACTATTTGGACATGTTAACATATTAATATGCTTGATGAATTAATATAATTAGTGTCATAAAAATTGTAAGCGGGAAAGTGTCAAAAAATTGGATTTAGAAACTATAGCGCGGAAGCGCTGCCCGATTTTTGTGAAACGAATTACAAACACTTATAACATAAGCATCTCGTTGACTAACGATTGTATGAACTAAATAACAATGTTACTTACGCCAAAACTTGGTATAAAAATATTATTCCGGTGATTCCGAGCACTTTTCAAGCTTTTCCAAGCACGCTACGATCTTTGCAAACAGTGAGTTACAAACCCCTACTCTTTTAAACGCTTTTAATACTTTTTGGGGTGAAATGCGAGTCTTAGGCTTAACTATATTTAAGCTGAAAAACGCTTTACTACTTGAATACTAAACGAAAACTATTTGTTACTCGAAAACTATTGTGAAACGCTTTGTTACTCGAAAACTATTGTGAAACGCTTTATTACTCGAAAACTATTATGAAAACGATTTGATACTCAATGCTATTACGAAAACACTTATATATTTTGAATACTACTATGAAATGCGTTGATATTTTGAATACTAAAACGAATAACTATTTTGCCGGCATTGTTGAGGGTTTTGCCAACAATGTCGAGGACACGAAAGCTATAATTGCCAATGACTAAAACATCGATCGTCATGTTGCGGACTTTGTACAACATGGACGTGAGAAACCATTGAAAATTCCCGAAAACTACCAAGAGCATTAGTTGCTATTAATCCCTTTGGAAAGGACCGTTAGTAGATATGGATAGCGCTATTAGGGTAGAGAGACCCTCACCACAACGCCAAATAACGATGGTGCATAATACTAAATGGGTAGGCTTTAGGCTTAGCAACGATCATTGGGCAATACATAGGATTGTCACATAGTCGCGCTATGTGGTCAATGCCTACGAATACAAACACGAATACTTATCGTCTTACACATGTGGATGGTTCCACCGCTGAGGTAATGACAAAACAAAACACGAATACCTATATTTTACGCATGGTTATGCGACAACTATTTGAACACTATACTTTACGCTTGGTTATGCGACAACTATTTTAATGCTATATTTTTACGCATCGCTATGCGTCGAAACTTGATTACTTACTTTACGCATTGCTATGCGTTAACGCTTTGAATACTTAAACTTTGTAGCTCACTAACTACGTCTCCCGTAGTTAACACTTGACTCGTATTTTCAGGAAATGAGTAAGCTTTGGAGACGATACTTATGCTTTGGGCTGATGACTTCAAGAAAGGGGAAAGGGTTCGGGTGGCTTGGCTATGAACACTTATCTTGTATTTTGGATATGTAAACGATGTTTTAAACACTTGTAAACCTTTGAGGTTATGTTTCTTTCAATACAACTTGGTGTGGAATTATAAACTTGTGTATCGAATGCTATTGCTCTTCACATTCCGTGTTTCCGCTTTAGCGGGGTGTGACAAAACTTAACCGACAAGGCTAAACCGTACTATGTTATTGAGATACTTAAACTATGTTATGTTGATTTAGGGCACTTAGGCGGCGGATTGTTTGCTTCATTTTGATTATTACCCGATACTTGCCGAGCTTATTTTGTGAGTTATTCGTAGCCCTATTCTCTTACTATTTTTGGGCTGGAAAGCGTATTTTGGACTGTTTAAATGAATGTATATCTTGTATGACTAGTGTATCAGTATCACCTCAGATTAGATGGTTCATAGGCTTGGTTAAGCCCCCCTTATACACTTGTTAGCTTATTGCCCACGGTTACATATATATAGATCTATATGGGATCGACCTACCCTCATTGCTCAATAGGACATCCCTATGAGTGGATGTTATGACCGTATGATTATTACCTTTGGTTTACCATCACCTTAGGACAGGGGATACAGTGTGGTCAGGTTCAGTGTATGCTTAATCTAGGTATCTATACTCACACTTAGGTTATGATTCAAGATATACTATTTGAAACTTACTATTTTTATCAAATCTTTTATTGGGTCAACTTTTATTTACATATTGCGAATAATTCACCAACATTGTGTTGATGTCGTTTTTTTTTAACGCTTTTTCAGGAGTTTGAGGATTTATTTGATCATGCCTTGCTTATTTTGGGATCATCTATTTATTGTATTTGGAATTCATTATGTTGATGTAATTCCTTTATGATCCACTTTATGAACTTGATTTGTATTTGTATTTGACGTTTGGTTCATATTTGACTTTGTATTGTATTTGATAAACCTTTGGCATGATTAATATATTCCGATGTTTTGTTTATTGGTTGTAAATGTTGTAATCCTTGACTCTTGATATCTTTAACTGGAACACTCCGTGTTTCCGCTTTGAGCGGGGTGTGACATGCAAGGTAAGGGGTGTTTGTTTGGGCTTATATAAACGACTTATGACTTATTGATATTTCGGCTTATGTTTCATAAGCTCAGATTTTTTGGCTTATGTAATCATTTATGAGCTTATTATTGTTTATTATTTCATAATAAACAGTAATACGCCAATAAACGGTTACATAAGCCAAAAAAATTGAACTTATGAAACATATGCCATAATATCAATAAATCATAAGCCCCTAATATAAGCCCAAACAAACACCCCTAATTCGGGTTCTTCTCTTTATAAAACTATGGGACGAAAAGATAATAACTCTCAAGTATCAAGTGAGAGACCGGTGAAAACCCACCAGCACATGAGAACTTTTTCGACTTTTGTTATCTTAGGAAACCGCCCTGTCGTTGAGAATAAAAGACGACTGCCATTAGATTTGAATATGAGTCTAATAAATATCATTTCATTTCAGATGCAATAACGTTAACGAAAAGATGACGCAGATATAAAGTAAATCTGTGTCAAGTGACATAATCATACCATTGTGAAAGATAAATAGACATACAAATAAGAAGGATTTAGCATTTTTCCCATTTTAAAAATTAAGCTTAGATGGAATGAATAATCACTTATGTCATTTATGGTCATAAGCAATTAATAACGAGCCAAACTACTCGAGCTCGTATAGTTAAAAGTTCTTCGAACATAGCCTAAAAGGAGCTCGAGCCTAGTACACAAAACCAGTGAACGTAAACAAGATTAACAAGCTTCTTGATTATAAATTTACATATATAAATAATATAAATAGAAGTAAATAATAAATTTTCGTTAGCCGAAGATCCAAAATCGAACATGTATAAGTTACTTACAAGCTGGACTTGAGCTTTTACAAACAATGCTCAAAAAAGTTTGACCTCGGACTCAGCTCGTTTACGTACAAAATAAAACAACATACAAAATATGAGGAGTATTTATGTAATTTTACCGCATTATAAGTAATTACCAGCAAGAATCCAGACGAATGAAGCAACTACGAAAGAAGCGAAACCAAAAACACCGAGAATTGTAGATTGAGAAAACACATTCGGAACGTAATCATGAAGAGTCAAATCATGCGGAATGTAAGGATGATTAGAGGTCATCCTTTCTATCAGCAAGAAGTCAACTCCAATTTAGACAGCTGATTTGATTCATGTGGTTTTGAATACATAAAATATCGACAAACGTGACTAATTTACAAAATAACCCCTTTACTATTTCGTAGTATACATTGTTGGTTCTTGATATAATCACAATTTGTCTTAATCGTCGATGATTGTTGTCTAGAGTTTGTATAATGTATAATCATTAAATCGATGATCGTTGTCTAGAGTTTATATATTGTATAACCATTAAATACTTTATTAATTGGATAGTCTGATATCAAAGTTTGTATATTGTATAATCATTAAATATTTTATTAATTGGATAGTCTGATATCAAATGACTTTTGATTTAACGGTATCACGCTATAAAAGTTAGCAGGTGTTATATCCTATTAAAGTTGATGGTCATTCACTCGTCGGCTCACATATCGGTTTCTTGACCAATATTAAGAATGTAAAATTAAGTTAAGTGAATCATATAGTAAAATCGTATTCTACTAATAACAAATTTTTTTCCTTTGACTTAAAATTATGATGGAAGTGTATAGTATTACAACTTAAGATAAGAGTCACCATCTTATCTAACCTTGCATCATATATACAATATTTTTTTTTTTGCCTCTTTAAGTTGATGTATTAAATTAAAGGGTTTTTCTAACTTGTGCCCTAGGGGCACATGTTAACACCATTTTTAAATATTAAAAGTACAATCAAAAGTATCAAAAAGTACCATTTTTTTATTGATTTCTTAACTTTTGATACTTTTGATTGTACTTTTAATATTTAAAAATGGTGTTAACATGTGCCCCTAGGGCACAAGTTAGAAAAACCCTAAATTAAAAACAAATGTGCCCTTTCGTCCTTTAGGTCATGTATTATTGCACATTCCATATTTGTTTCGGGCCAAATGTGCTTATTCGTTTTGTCACCACATTTGAAGCATTACGAAGTTTTCTTGAAATGTTTGAAGTTCAACATGAAGGGACGGATCTACAGTGGGGACAACCGCTCCTACTGAGTTATCGATAATTAGTGTATTCTTGGAAAAAAATTCCTCTTAACTTTTATAAATTTTTATGTTCTAAGATGGAAAACATAACAAAGAATGAGGTGCTGTTATTTTTTCAAAAAAAAGTCTTAATAGGCTCTGAACTCTGACCCGGTCAGAGGTTTTAAAAATTTTGTTGTTCTTTTTTTTTTCAACTAGAGACAAAAAACCTCTTTTTACCTCTGATCCAAACCTACATGAAAAACCTCTTTTTACCTCTAATTACCTCTTTCTCTTCACCGGTAAGTTTTCCATCCTTAAATTCAAATAATTTTTGATTTTTTTTCAATGGTTTGTCACTTGATTTCGTTATATAAATTGATATTGATGATTGTTTGTTAGATTTAGGTGATATAATTTTTTTTTAATATGTATTTGTTTTCGATTGCATATAAACTCCTACTATTACATTGACTTTTATGTGAACTTTTCTTTTGTTAATTATTTTTATATCTTGAAATTGATGTTAGACAATTAGTTTATTAATTTGTTCAATCACGCTCACGCTAAACTTAGAAACGTGATTGAGCGTGCTTTTGGTGTTTTGAAAGCACGTTTTCCCATCTTGAAGAGAATGACTCCGTATTCTTTGGTGAAACAAAGAGATATTACTATTGCATGCTTTGTTATTCATATTTTTATACGAAAAGAAGGATTAAGTGATGATTTTTTCTCCGAATATGATCGAGCTGAAGTACATGCTAACGAGAATGTACAAGATGGAGACGAGTATGATGAGGACGAGGTTCAACCACATGGAAATACAACAGATCAACAATATATGATCAATTGTCGATATCAACTTGCGGCACAATTAATGCAAAAATGTTGAAAATGTTGTTTGAATATTATCTTTATTTGAAAAATGTTGCCACTATGTTTGAACATTTTATGAATGTTTTTATTTAAGACGTTTTATAAATGAAACAGTTTAGTACTAATATAGTAAAACATATGTTACGAAGGAAAAAAGAACATAGTATATTGATTCAGATTCAGAGTTTTGGACCACCTCTGATTATTCAGAGCTGGTATTCAGATTCAGAGGAAAAACTTTTGGTTCAAAAGAACAGCACCTGAGTCTAGCCCAATGGTTTAGTGTCTATGTCCGTGATTTATTCTTGGTAAGTGTCACAAATCATAATAATGTTTATCATTGCCTCATGATTTAGATTTTTGACAAATGTTAAACTCGGTTTTGGAATATTTAAAATAAAAGAATCCGGAACCGAAAACCAAATACATAACCCAACAACGAACCGAAAGTTTGGCCTTGGAACTACAATTTTGAGAACTTGAATTAAATCTTTCAGTTTTAGTCAATCAGTGAAACTATATGAAATTAGATATAACAATTCCCTTAAAAGTATGCCAACCCGATTACTTGATAAGAGAGAAGGTTCAAAGGTGCTTTCTCAAGCAATTTACAACTCTTTTGGGCGGCCATCTTAGTGCTAAACAATTTGTGACATATGCTTTCCACGTATATTATAATGGAGTGCCAAATATAGCTATTAATATTGGAAAATTATCGATATCGTGTTTCTTTTACATCTAAATTATCTTATATTATACATCTTCTGTTTTAAAAAAATGTTTGAAAATAAAAAAATTTCAAAATAATATAAGGTGTAATTAATGAGTACTTTTTTTTACTACATTATTTACTTATCTCCTACATTAAAGACATTGACTTTACTTTTACAATTTTAAAAGTTATACTATTTTTTACCGGTAAAATAAGAAATTACTTTATTTTAATTTTCAATTATTAAATATTAGATAAAAAGTTGGACAATTTTTCAGACTAAATGAGTAAATAATTAATAAGGAATGCTACGGTTACAAAAAGTTTATAAAATAACTTGGCATATTCATTCAACGAATCCAATCATTACACTCATTCTCTCTCATTTTTGTTCATTCTATTTATGGTATACCAAGTCATTTGTAAGATTTTTGATAAGTTTGAAAAGTCCAAAGAGCGCAGACTAGCCACAGTTTCTTTTTTTTGGGGGGGGGGGGGGGGGGGGGGGGGGAAGGAGCCCGACAGGGTCCCCCCACTGACTTTGTAAATGTTAATACATATATTATGTACTAAAATTTATCATTTAATTGTATTTGTAATAGTTTGTAGTTTTGTATCCCACAAACTTGTATGTTCGTGGGCTTAGTAGTGTGTTTGGGTAACTCACAAACTTGCATGTTCGTGAGGCCCACATGGCCATTTAGTGAAGAACATGTTGTCATATATAAAGGGATAACATGTTCGGGTTTAGGGTTAAACTTTACGGAAGATTACGTGAAAACTTTGTGAATATGGGTTGTATTATTGTTTGAGCGATTCAATCAAATACATATATTCAGAGTTTATTGGTATTGCTTTTGTTATTTACCATTCATAGTAGTATTGTGTATCAATTGTTTATATATATTTCGCATCGTAATCAATTGATTTAACCTTGTTGATCGGATAACTGGGACCTATGGTATCAGAGCAAACGCATTGTTTGCTCTCAATCGATTTGGTTCAAGGCTAAATCAACACAATCGAATATTGTGAATGCTGGGATTGACGACGGCAAATCAAGAAGATTTCGTTGTTAGGGTTTTTCTCAAATTAGGGTTTAATTCACTATTTGGCGGCCTAGTTCGTGAACATATTGGGGTTTAGCATTATTCGTGGATTTTAAGGTTCGTGACTTTAACTTTTGGACTGTAAAACTCCAAGTTCGGCGAACATTGTGGTGTTCGTTGACCTTCTAAGTTCGTTTACCTTCAAGTTCGTTTGAGGAATAAATTATTCAAGTTCGTGGATTAAAGTATTCAAGTTCGTTCGTGGATTAAATTATTCAAGTTCGTGGATTAAAGTACTTATTCCTTGACTTGTTTGGTTTCAATAGTTCGTTGATACAAGTTCGTGACCTAGTTCGTGAATTAAGAATTTTACCAAGTTTGCGATGGAATCAAAATCACTAAACAACCCTCCCAAGCTACTAAATGTTGCAACTTATGATGACTGGATTGATAGGTTTGAATCCTTCTTTAGATACAACGATGTTCAAATGTGGTTATGTATTCAATCTGAGTATGTACATCCAAACGTACAATAGAAGGAGAAGTTCGGAAAAGTCCAATCAACACCTTGTCGGCTGAACATAGGAATGTGTTTGATTATGAGAATAGAGTGTGGGCAAGTTTGAAGATGTCCCTTCCCACTGAGATGTTACATCTCACTAGGACTTATAAATATGCTGATGCACTATGGAAAGTTATAGAGAAAAAGTATGTTGGTACTGCGAAACAAAAGAAAAAATAAACGAAATATGTTGAAACGACAGTTTGCTATTTTCAAAGCTACGGCTACAGAAACTCTAGAGGACACTATCAATAGATTCTATCATCTTCTTGTTGAATTGGAAAACCATGCTATATACATTAGAAGACAAGAAAATGGAAAGATTTCTTGAATCTTTTCCAAAAAGATGGGAGGTTTATGTCAATCTGATGAAATATGAGATTGAGGAGGAAGAGGACGAGGTTGATGTAACAACGTGATTTCCAAATCACATCAAATCTTTTAAGTTCTATAGGAACCAAAGATTCACAAAACTCTATAATGTCAATCACGATTACACAATAGAAAATACTTTACGTACTTCTACTAATTTCTACCACAATCTCCCTCTCTAAAGCATGTACTAACAAATCACTAGATACAATAAACTTAGCACTAAAGGTCAAAACACAAAAGACCTACTAACACCAGAATCATATCACTGTTCTCATTCCCAATTCAATTATTAGCCGCCCTATGCTTCACACTTAATAAAATTAAGATCTAGTTCCTATTAATTAAAACAAATAACTGCTTTCCCTCAACCCTCACTGGAATAATACCTTAATTTTTTTCCACATTCCACACTCTTCACGGTTGCCTTACTGCACCGACCCTGACGTGCAGATTGACAAGTTAACAAATTCATTATTTCTCTTTTCCGATTTTCCTAATTACCACGATTCACTTTTTATGAGAAGTTCCACTAAAAACTTCAAATTCTTTCTTCTCCACAATCTAATCCAAGTCAACTGACTACAGCTCCTAGTTGACAAACACTGATTGAGTGAATCTCGTTAGTCCAAAGCCTCACCCTCTAATATTCAAACAATATAAATCAACATCTGACCCTCAACAAGGTCACCTGAATCAAAAGTCGATTCCATTTCTCGAATCCGCCACATGCAAATTCACGAATCCTCTCATCCTTTGTAGCTCGAAGGATTATAATTCACAAAAACCTTAAGAAAATCACTTTTCTTATTCACACATAACACTTAAACTCTCGATTGGTACACTCTAATTCCAGCCTTAGACTCTTTCTCAAATCGGATAGTTTTATCGTGACCCTCGATAATCCCATATATTCTCACAGTATCATGCATCTCGTCTCTAATAACGGATCCTCTAAATGAGCGTTCCTTAAAGCACTAACAATACTATAAGCAGTAAATACACTCTTTCTTTCTCTCTGATGCATACTCGGATTTAATCTTTGTACGAAATTCGCTCCCATATTAATCTCTGAAGATGCCTCAAACACCCCATGTCCACGTTGAACATGCTCACTACGAGTCACTAGTCTCTCCGTACCAATCACCTCGTTGATTGATTGCCAAAATGGGTTGTTCGATTAATTACAATAACACAAGAATAAATAATAAATAAATACTCAAATAACACTCTTCACACATTCCCATCCCCATCCTAAGGTAGGCAGGGTCTCTTATGCGAACCGCTTCTTTTGCGAGATTAAGTACTGGTCTTTGTACTCAATTCACTCGCAACGCGGCTCTGATACCAACTTGTAACAACGTGATTTCCAAATTTCTCGATTTTCAAAAACTTTTCACTTTTATCAGAGTTAAATGCACAAAATGTAATTAATAAAACATTTTAGTTTCACAACTGCGGTTCTAAATAGAAACCACGAGTTACTCTAGAAACACCTTCAAAATATTACATTATAGTTACGTAATATATTTACTTTAAAACTTTATATATATAAGACTTTTACTCTAACACGTGGCGTAGAGTACAAGTCTCAAAAGGAAAGGTAACTACCCCCACAACACCTGCTCACCAAGTCAACTCCTGCTAAGCTGCCTACGAGCAAAAGACACATTTTGAAAAAGAGGTATCAGCAAAGCTGGCGAGTAATCAGGGTAATAAGTATTATAAAACAGGTTTATAATAACTAAACACGTCTCAAGTTCCCAACCCTTGTCCGCCCGAAAAGTTCACAGTAACACATAATTATGATTAAATACATGTAACACTTTTGATTAAACTCTATAATCAACTCTATGCATTAATCCTCAAGTCTCTGTATGTCTCAGTCTCTAGTTTCAACCTCAAGTTCCTTAGATATAAACACACAATCCAAGGGATCCCCATTATTAGTTACTCGTGCATACGACAATAATATAATAAACTAGGTCGCGACTCCTATTTATTATAATAACTCGTATGCTACTTTCGCAGATCCGACTCCACAACCGCCAGTCAACGATTGCCTTGCCGTTTAGGAAGTAATAGAAGCGACTCATGACACCGCGTCTCAGTCGGGCACTATCCACTTCTATTCAGTCCAACGCGACATAAGTCCGTTTAAACCCTACGGTAGACAGGAATCGCTCGCTGTCAAATATGTCACTCCAGTACGAGACACATGTCCCAATACCACGGTGTATCCAAGAGTCTAGAATTGAATACGTCACTGTTTGGCTAGCCACTCTCTTACCTAGTTTCAACACTACTATGTCACAATCACTGATAAAATGAGTAGCTTCTACCCATTCCTACCCAGGCACAACATGCTAGGGTCACAATTATAGGTCTCTATTGCAATAAACTCACATGCAATATAAACACAATATATAACTCTTTTGCAATAAACACACATGCAAAATGATCTCCAAAATATACTAAATAAGCATTCAACACTATTGCAATAAACACACATGCAATAAACTCAACACATAACTCTATTGCAATAAACACACATGCAATAAACTCAACATTTAGTAAAGTAAAAATACATTACTAAACACACAAATGTAATTAACTCGAGACAACCCATGGCGTAACTCTTTTCTCTTGTGACTCTTCTTATAAAATTATTTATAAGCTCTCTATACAAAACACTTTGTAAAATCTCATTTTACATTTTCCAAACACTCTTTGTAAAACTCGGTTTACATTTCTCGAATACTCATTGTAAAACACATTTTTCGTCTCTCAAATACTTTTGTAAAACTCGGTTTACATTTCACAAGACACTTAATTAAAACCCTTTTTATCTCTTGCTCGAGTTTTAAAACTGAATACTCACCTCAATCCCGCTTTAAGCTCCCAAGCTCTTTCTCTTGATCGAAACTCTAAAGCAATCCTGCTCAACGTAACATTTATCAACACTATGTTACTTTTGTCCGAACTCAACCCAAAGGATTACGATTAAATAATCTCTTATACTAAATAGCGAAACTAAAAACATCGCTATAACACCTCATTACCGACACTTATAAAATCAACACTAATATATATCATTCAACCGCCTCATAATATCCGAAAAAAATACCAAATTACAGTTTTTCCAAACTTAACCAAACTCAACAAAATCTATCCCAATATCATATAAATCAATAACAACTTATAAATAAGCTCTTTTAAACGAGTTTTACCTGAGCCTATAAAATACGGCTACGAATGACTCCGAAATGAACCACCGCGAAACTAACTTTCGCTTATACCGAAATGATCCCCTCGACACCAGGAGCACAAATATGCTTTATGTTTATTTATCCGACCAAAAATGAATACCGAATAGCCGCCGAAAGATTAGACGACTTATGTTTCTCTTTTTCTTGTTTTCTCTGGTCGGCTAAAGCAAAAATCAAACAATAAGAATTGAATTCTATCTTCATGAAAGTGACATATTAATTAATTTGGCATTTTTCATAAACAACCCTTAACACTTGACTATATACGCAAATAGTCCTTCGACTTCAAATCCAATCTTTCGTAAATTTAGGTCGTTACAATTCTTCCCCTCTTAAAACGATTCCGTCCCGGAAACAATCCTGGAAAAGATGAGGATAAAGGGTCCTCATACCACTCTCAGTTTCCAGTCATCTCTATCCCAAAACGATTTCTCCATAACACTTTAACTAGTTTAACTCTTTCCTTTCTTAGTTGCTTTACACAACAGTTTATATTTCTCTGTTCTTAATTCCTCTATCGATATAACACTTGTTTTTTCATATAAACACTTCTGAAGATAACACACATTAAACATTATGAATATCTTCTAATTCCACTGGCAGCTCTAGCTTATAGGTTTAATCTCCAACTCTCTCTAGAACCTTAAACGGACCAATAAATCGAGGGCCTAACTTTCCCTGTTTCCCAAATCGAATAATGCCTTTCCAAGGCGAAACCCCTAATATCACTATCTCTTAAATCTCAAAGATTTTCGATCTTTGTTTTTTGTCAAAATACTCTTTCATTCCTTCACGAGTCACTCAAAAGTTATTCCGATCTACAACAACCTTGTTGGATGTCATCAGAAAAATCTTCCAACCCAAAATATTCTCCTGGTTCTAACCCTCTAGTGGGAGAACGACACTTCTTCTCATATCCATATCGACACTAGAATGATACAAATTATCATAGGCAAACTCTTCTTAACTATCAAAAATACATATCTCAACTATTCCCATACTCTGTTACACAAGTTTTTAACATATCTAAATTTGAGTAGTCCTCTCCCTTTGTCTATTCATTACGAATGATAATTGGTGCTCAGATATACTCCTATACTCAAGTCTCCTATAGTCATCCCCACATATCATGTTGGAACTCTATCGTCTCTAGTCAAAATAATAAACAATCGAATACTATACCGAGTCACAATTTCTCTTTCTCTTTAGTGCCTAGAAACTAAGCACTCTTAGTCAATACATAGACTATAACCCAAATCAGATCATTACGCTTGACAATCTTGGTAATTCAATAACAAGATCCATCTTAATGTTATCACATTCCCACATCGAAGTTCTAAGTTTGATGCAATTCACTATTCGGGTTTTAATATACTGTCTTAACCCAATACAAGTTCACACTTAGATACAAACTCAGTTATCTTCGATTTCATTCCAAATCACTAATACCTAAATTTTAAATCACGATACACTTTCGTGTTCCCTGAAAGAATAAATTATTTAGATCTATGCGAATCTTGCAAGAGTATCTCACTACTCTTAGGATATTAAATCATATCACGATACACTTATATATTATCTTTATATTCTCTAAGTTTTCTCGATATCATAATTCTCTCTCATTTTAATACTTTCCTTTTCAACTCTCCGTGTTGTGCAATATTAATCTGCTCCAAAACATCTGGCACAACAACTAAACTAATTGGCCGATGTCTATAAGACAATATCGATTCTTTCCGACTCAACGCATCATCCACCAAATTGGCTTTGGTAACCAACACCACAAATCTAATCACTTAATCACTCTACCCATATTCCCTTACGAATATAAAACACTTTATGATTCTGAATACTGTACAAACTCTTGTGATCTATATGGATAATACACTTAGTACCAAACAACTAATAACACTAGATCTTTGACACTAAAATCATTGCAGCTAACTCCAGATCATTAACCGGATAACCTTTTCCACGTCCTTTAATTAAAAGGATAATTCTTATTCGCAGTCCAGTAAAAAGGCTTACTTTCTTGGTTAACTTAGTTTCAACCAAAGCTATCTTGGAAAAGTCTTTTACAAACTGTCTATAATAATCTACGAAACTCAAGAAGTTACCATTTTCAATTGGTATTTCTAAAGTTCTCAGCAAAAAACAATAATTCCCTTCTTTAACAAAAGTTTATCTACACTAAGTGTTTCTAAAACCTCACACAAAGGACATCAATTATCTTCCTCATTTCTAGAATATATCGTCAATAAAACACTATTAGACTTGTCATGGAAATAAAAAACTTACATACTCGATTCATAAAATCCATAAGCACAACTGGTGCATTCGTTATTCCAAATACCATCACTACAAATTAGTAATGCCCACAACATATTCTAACGTTGCTTTAGGATTATCTCACTCTCTAAATCAGATATGGTAATATACTAACCCCAATTCAATCTCAGAGAAATAACGAGCTCCCTAAAGTTAATCAATTAAATCGCCAATTCTCGGAGGAAGGTATATACTCTTAATCGTTCAATTATTAAACTCTCTATATAATCGATGCACATGTCCATTATGCCATCATCTCTTTAATTTCTTACTGTACTAAACAACAAGAAGCCTTAACAATAAGTGTTACATCCGGAACATATTATATCGAAAACACTATATCCCAAATTAACGGCAGACCCTGTTAATCCTCATAAAAACATTTGCATAGTCATCACCTGCATTTATTACTTTCAATCTTACCGCAATCTCTTAAGTTACACAACTTATACTATACGCATTACATAACATTTCTCTTGACGCTTACTAATTACGTACCTTCACTATTCGTCTCTTCGTATGTAAAAACATAATTCCTACTCTAATGGAATTCTTACCAACTCTTTAGAACACAAAATATCGTTACGAATTGCCAACAACGAATCCATGCCAAAAATCACATCAAATCTTTTAAGTTCTATAGGAACCAAAGATTCACAAAACTCTATAATGTCAATCACGATTACACAATAGAAAATACTTTACGTACTTCTACTAATTTCTACCACAATCTCCCTCTCTAAAGCATGTACTAACAAATCACTAGATACAATAAACTTAGCACTAAAGGTCAAAACACAAAAGACCTACTAACACCAGAATCATATCACTGTTCTCATTCCCAATTCAATTATTAGCCGCCCTATGGTTCACACTTAATAAAATTAAGATCTAGTTCCTATTAATTAAAACAAATAACTGCTTTCCCTCAACCCTCACTGGAATAATGCCTTAATTTTTTTCCACATTCCACACTCTTCACGGTTGCCTTACTGCACCGACCCTGACGTGCAGATTGACAAGTTAACAAATTCATTATTTCTCTTTTCCGATTTTCCTAATTACCACGATTCACTTTTTATGAGAAGTTCCACTAAAAACTTCAAATTCTTTCTTCTCCACAATCTAATCCAAGTCAACTGACTACAACTCCTAGTTGACAAACACTGATTGAGTGAATCTCGTTAGTCCAAAGCCTCACCCTCTAATATTCAAACAATATAAATCAACATCTGACCCTCAACAAGGTCACCTGAATCAAAAGTCGATTCCATTTCTCGAATCCGCCACATGCAAATTCACGAATCCTCTCATCCTTTGTAGCTCGAAGGATTATAATTCACAAAAACCTTAAGAAAATCACTTTTCTTATTCACACATAACACTTAAACTCTCGATTGGTACACTCTAATTCCAGCCTTAGACTCTTTCTCAAATCGGATAGTTTTATCGTGACCCTCGATAATCCCATATATTCTCACAGTATCATGCATCTCGTCTCTAATAACGGATCCTCTAAATGAGCGTTCCTTAAAGCACTAACAATACTATAAGCAGTAAATACACTCTTTCTTTCTCTCTGATGCATACTCGGATTTAATCTTTGTACGAAATTCGCTCCCATATTAATCTCTGAAGATGCCTCAAACACCCCATGTCCACGTTGAACATGCTCACTACGAGTCACTAGTCTCTCCGTACCAATCACCTCGTTGATTGATTGCCAAAATGGGTTGTTCGATTAATTACAATAACACAAGAATAAATAATAAATAAATACTCAAATAACACTCTTCACACATTCCCATCCCCATCCTAAGGTAGGCAGGGTCTCTTATGCGAACCGCTTCTTTTGCGAGATTAAGTACTGGTCTTTGTACTCAATTCACTCGCAACGCGGCTCTGATACCAACTTGTAACAACGTGATTTCCAAATTTCTCGATTTTCAAAAACTTTTCACTTTTATCAGAGTTAAATGCACAAAATGTAATTAATAAAACATTTTAGTTTCACAACTGCGGTTCTAAATAGAAACCACGAGTTACTCTAGAAACACCTTCAAAATATTACATTATAGTTACGTAATATATTTACTTTAAAACTTTATATATATAAGACTTTTACTCTAACACGTGGCGTAGAGTACAAGTCTCAAAAGGAAAGGTAACTACCCCCACAACACCTGCTCACCAAGTCAACTCCTGCTAAGCTGCCTACGAGCAAAAGACACATTTTGAAAAAGAGGTATCAGCAAAGCTGGCGAGTAATCAGGGTAATAAGTATTATAAAACAGGTTTATAATAACTAAACACGTCTCAAGTTCCCAACCCTTGTCCGCCCGAAAAGTTCACAGTAACACATAATTATGATTAAATACATGTAACACTTTTGATTAAACTCTATAATCAACTCTATGCATTAATCCTCAAGTCTCTGTATGTCTCAGTCTCTAGTCTCAGTCTCTAGTCTCAACCTCAAGTTCCTTAGATATAAACACACAATCCAAGGGATCCCCATTATTAGTTACTCGTGCATACGACAATAATATAATAAACTAGGTCGCGACTCCTATTTATTATAATAACTCGTATGCTACTTTCGCAGATCCGACTCCACAACCGCCAGTCAACGATTGCCTTGCCGTTTAGGAAGTAATAGAAGCGACTCATGACACCGCGTCTCAGTCGGGCACTATCCACTTCTATTCAGTCCAACGTGACATAAGTCCGTTTAAACCCTACGGTAGACAGGAATCGCTCGCTGTCAAATATGTCACTCCAGTACGAGACACATGTCCCAATACCACGGTGTATCCAAGAGTC
The DNA here is from genome assembly GCA_910822075.1 of Senecio squalidus. Taxonomy (NCBI): domain Eukaryota; kingdom Viridiplantae; phylum Streptophyta; class Magnoliopsida; order Asterales; family Asteraceae; genus Senecio; species Senecio squalidus. The sequence continues at coordinate 17,430,250 of CAJVGC010000591.1, forward strand.
TAGAATTGAATACGTCACTGTTTGGCTAGCCACTCTCTTACCTAGTTTCAACACTACTAGGTCACAATCACTGATAAAATGAGTAGCTTCTACCCATTCCTACCCAGGCACAACATGCTAGGGTCACAATTATAGGTCTCTATTGCAATAAACTCACATGCAATATAAACACAATATATAACTCTTTTGCAATAAACACACATGCAAAATGATCTCCAAAATATACTAAATAAGCATTCAACACTATTGCAATAAACACACATGCAATAAACTCAACACATAACTCTATTGCAATAAACACACATGCAATAAACTCAACATTTAGTAAAGTAAAAATACATTACTAAACACACAAATGTAATTAACTCGAGACAACCCATGGCGTAACTCTTTTCTCTTGTGACTCTTCTTATAAAATTATTTATAAGCTCTCTATACAAAACACTTTGTAAAATCTCATTTTACATTTCCCAAACACTCTTTGTAAAACTCGGTTTACATTTCTCGAATACTCATTGTAAAACACATTTTTCGTCTCTCAAATACTTTTGTAAAACTCGGTTTACATTTCACAAGACACTTAATTAAAACCCTTTTTATCTCTTGCTCGAGTTTTAAAAACTGAATACTCACCTCAATCCCGCTTTAAGCTCCCAAGCTCTTTCTCTTGATCGAAACTCTAACGCAATCCTGCTCAACGTAACATTTATCAACACTATGTTACTTTTGTCCGAACTCAACCCAAAGGATTACGATTAAATAATCTCTTATACTAAATAGCGAAACTAAAAACATCGCTATAACACCTCATTACCGACACTTATAAAATCAACACTAATATATATCATTCAGCCTACCAGCCGCCGGCTGGCTAAGCTCAACCGCCTCATAATATCCGAAAAAAATACCAAATTACAGTTTTTCCAAACTTAACCAAACTCAACAAAATCTATCCCAATATCATATAAATCAATAACAACTTATAAATAAGCTCTTTTAAACGAGTTTTACCTGAGCCTATAAAATACGGCTACGAATGACTCCGAAATGAACCACCGCGAAACTAACTTTCGCTTATACCGAAATGATCCCCTCGACACCAGGAGCACAAATATGCTTTATGTTTATTTATCCGACCAAAAATGAATACCGAATAGCCGCCGAAAGATTAGCCGACTTATGTTTCTCTTTTTCTTGTTTTCTCTGGTCGGCTAAAGCAAAAATCAAACAATAAGAATTGAATTCTATCTTCATGAAAGTGACATATTAATTAATTTGGCATTTTTCATAAACAACCCTTAACACTTGACTATATACGCAAATAGTCCTTCGACTTCAAATCCAATCTTTCGTAAATTTAGGTCGTTACAGTTGAAGATCAGTTGACACTGGTGAGGATAATCGAAAAACTGCGAGGTTATGATTTGACCAACTCAAATGTTAACGCATCACTAGAATACGCCCAAAATCCAGCACTTTACTGTGGGAAAATTCCAGAGACAAGCACATCAAACAATGATGTCACGGCTTTCTTGTCCGACAAAGAACAACCTTCTATAGGAAGCACATCTTTTCCTTCAAATGGAAAAACCTCTGAGGTGTCAAAGTCTACTCACACTCATCAAAACATGCATATGAGTGTGAAATCAGTTGAAGAATCCTTGGAGATCTTATCATATTTTTTGGCTACATACGGAAACCATGTTCAAGGAAATATCACTGACCGTGGATTGTGGGATGAGGATTTTGCACAAGTGGATCAAGATGACTTGGAGGAAATAGACTTACAATGGCAAACAACGATGCTTACCAATAGAATAAAGAGATTCATGGCTTGAATAGGACGAAGTCCTCGAACAGGCAAAGCTGGGTTTGACAAATCAAAGGTGCGTTGTTTCAAATGTCAAGGAACATGAAATTTTGCTAGAGAATGTCAACAACCAAAAGTAGAGTACACTCCAAATCAAGAATGACCAATATCCACACCTCCACAACAAATAAGCCTAAACTCTCAGGCATTGATTGTTCAACATGAAGATCGTACCTATGACTGGAAAGCTTGTTCTGATGATAAAGATGGTGCAAATCAAGCTTTAATGGCTTCAGTGAAGAAATTCTCACCGATAGTGAAGCTAGTTATACTGCTAGTGAAAGGAGCTCTAGTGATGGTGAAACGAGTGATGCTGAGGAGATAGAGAGTAAGGAATGTGAAGAAGTTCATACTTGCGCATGTATGGTCGACATATCAGAAGAAAACTTCGTTGCAAACATGGCAAACCTCAAGAGAGAGAAAAAGAAGGTACTTCTTGATCTCAAGTCTACAAAAGAATTGTGCAAGTCCTTTACTATCCTAAATGTTCAAAACGAAAACTTGACTAAGGCCCTAACATCTTTAGAAGTTCAACATAAAGACCTAAAATTCGAATTAGCAATGAAAAATGATTTTGAAAATAAATTTCATCAAAATGCCAAGGATAGAAATGAATTTCTAACTACAATTAGTAGTAAAACAATGAAAATTGACATGCTTTTTGAAAGTCTAGAAAAACAAAAGAAACTTTATGTCGAAAAAGTTGAGGAGTTAAATAAAAGTGAGGTCAAGATGTTAGAACAGAGTAGAAAGATTGAACAATTTAGGAACTTTTCAAACACTCTAACCTCTATTTTGGTTCGGCAAAGATCTAGTGGAAATGTAGTTGGTTTGGGTTATAAAGAAACTCCACCACCGTTTAACAACAACTTTAGTTTCTTTAAATCTGAATTCCCTTTAAAAGAAGAGTGTGAATCTTCAAACACTGAGAAAAACAAATCGGAAAATTGTCAAGAATCAACACAAAAACCTTTACACAAAAACCTTTACACAAAAACCTTTACATAAAACATTTGTTTCAAGTAAAAAAAATTACAAAAACGGTCCTTTGCGAATAAGACAAAAAGGGTAAATTGGTCATTGTGATATAAATAACAGAATTGAGTTAACCCTAATGGAGTAAATGACTATTATGTGCAGAAATTCAAAATAAATGACTACCCATGTAATTTTTCAGAAAATAAGACGAAAAGTGACACATTGGTAAGAGAAAAAGGACCATCCGTGTAATTAACTCTGTTTGAAATTATCTCAATTTGTTTAGGGGTAAAACCCCTAAACGACAGAAGTCTGGGGGCAGCGCCCCCGGTAGTGGGGTCTAAGGAGCAAACGCCATGTCTGGGCCGAGCTGATAAAAACATTATGCATTTATGAATTTGACCAGATTTACCCTAAACCCTAATCCTGGTTTGAATCGCTTTGGTGGTTACTAACTGCCGAATGGCAATTTATTAATGGATCCTTAACTCCTTTTGTTGGTTATATTGACGGGTAAGTTTTCTGTATTCATATTCAAAAAAATACATATATTCTTGTTCGATCAATTAATTCTGAGTTTTATCTAATTTGAGATTTCGATTGTATTATTGAAATATTTTAATCTGAAAGTGATTACACGACTCTCAAAAATAATTAAAACCCTAATATCTAACATTCAAACACATCTTTATACGAGATTGCTCAATATTATGATTGGTTCAAGTCATCACGCTAAATGGGGGTTATGCCATACCATCACTCTTTTATGCATAACTTTAATTTGATACATAAAGTCCTTTTAGAAACATAACATGTTAGACGTTATATGTCTTCAAACAATAACATCAATTAGTTGTAGGGTTTTAGAAAAGAAATTAATTTTTTTTCCTTACTTTTTCTTTAATTGACACAAAAGGTGATGCATTATAAGTTTTGATAAAATTGGTACTTGATTACACTCTAAATCGCACATGATGGTACACCAATGTGGGGGTCATACAAAGTGTATATTAAATTAGAAAAATAATATTTGTTTGAACATTTTCTTATAAATAATCCAATCTTATATCGGTTCACATAACACTAATATGACATTATTTATACAAGAAACCATTAATTTATGTTAAGTTTTCGTTTAATTTACTGATACATTTTGCTTCAATATACCTTTTCACAAATAGTTAACATATTTTTACCTATCCGGAATGGATATATTATGTGTAAAGGGATAAATGTTTAAAATATATTGAATTTTATTTTGAAATATGTAGTTTGTATCTAACTTTTTATGAGTTTTTTTACATATGTAACTTTCGAATATCGTTATTGTATATATTCGTGCTTACGCGAAAACTATATAAGTTGTCACGTCATGTATCATGTCATATATATATATAAATATTTTTAATTGGTCGGATACATATAACATATTTTCAAACACTTATGGTGTACGTATAATCATATGTTTGCAAAAATAAATCAATTCAAATTTTTTTCTAGTTTATTTTATTTTCTTTACTTTTCATTATATATAATTATTCATTTCTTATGTATATACATTTTCTTTCATCATAAGATACAGCGAATGTTAAGAATGGATCAATTAAAAAACATAGGCCTAAAATAATAAATATAAATATTAGACTATAGTCTATATATATAAGGTTAGATATAAAAAGGTTACAATTACATTGTCATATCCTCCCATATAAATTCGTTATTTGCATCAGCTTAAGCTATTCGAAAGCCGAGTTCTGTTTCATGTCGGATTTCTTTCCTACACGAAACAGAATTTTGTAACACTAAAGGAACCCGTTGGCTCGAAACTAAACCCGATATAGGTAACCAACATCCTCATTTTAACGTGCTTAATGATATATATATGATGTCATTTTATGTTTTATGAGTATAAATGAAACGGTCTATGATCCAAAAACATTGAATATTTCTGTTTTATACTTTTATCAAACAGTCTTTTTCGGGTTTCAATGGGAAAGAAAAGGAGTTGGTTTGGTTTCTTAAAGAGATTATTCGTTTGCAAGGCTGAATTGACGGACGAGAAGGTAAGTTTCATGTTACGTTTTCATTATTTTCTTTGTATTGATGTAAATGGACGACTCATTTCGTTGTAACAAGAATATAATGTTAAGCCTTTTGATAATGATTTCAGGGAACAAAAGTGAGAAAATGGTGTTTTGGGATCCTAAAGATTAATCACCAGTACAATGCACTCGAAACTCCCGAGACAAAAGTGAACGATCATGAGGAGAATCAGAAACAACACACCATGGCACTTGCCAATGCTATGAAGGCTGCCGCTGATGCAGCAATGGCGGCTGCTAGTGCAGCTGTCGAGCTTGCTAGGCTCGTTGCATTGCCTGAAAACCTGGAAAGGAGAGCTCGAATTACAGCAGCTATCAAGATTCAATCTTTTTATCGCTCACGTCTGGTACATAAATATTCTCTAGTACTAAATTACTAATTGACACATTTTGACTTTGTGAGTCGAAACATATGTTTATGTTTTTTCATGGCCATTTGTAATGTTATATTGGATTGACACAGGCATGGAAAGCATTGATCGGGTTAAGGGGAGTAGTGAAGCTTCAAGCCGTGATTCGTGGTCAACTCGTGAGACAAAAGCTTTTGAACAAAATCAAGAACCCGAACGGATCCAAAGTCCATAAAATATGGATTCCTACGTTAGTTCAAGTCTCTAATATTTATAAAGAAAAAAACAAAGAGATTCTTGAAGACTCGACTGCCATAACAACCCACCATCGTTTTAATCTAAAAACATCAATCAGGTCGAATCAAAAAAACAAACTGAGAGTTGGACACAGTCATCTTACGGAACAACAACACAGTTCACCATCTTTTGGACCACGGATATTGCATACTTCAAGACGACACTACCACTTATCGCCTGATAGATCAGACGACACTTCCTTACCAAATTCACCAATTTATCCAGCTTACATGGCCACGACAGAATCTTTCATGGCCAAGGCTAGATCGTTGAGTACCCCACGACAAAGACTATCGTTTCTTGATGGTTATTGCACACATGGTTCATCATTTGGTATTGCCATGCTGTCTTCATCATCATCACTCAATGGTGGCATAAAAGGCAATTATATGCATCATGTGAACTAAAAAGGTCAATTTATATGTTATAGAAAACAATGTTGCATAAATTCAAACATTACATACTTTTACCTGTAAAAATTGGAACACCATTGATAAAATATATAAAAGTTATTCATCAGGACATGATAAATATGTTTTATGTCTATGTATAAAGGTCTGTAACAATTAATTACTACCTACGTTCCATATTTATTGTCTTGTTTTGACTTTTTAAGTCTTTTGTTTGTAATTATGACCTTGAATAACTTTTTTTGTGTTATATAATATTTGATACAAATTATATGAATGGACTAGGTTTTATATGTATTTTTCATTAATAAGTATATAACACAAGAAAAGTTATTTAAGGTTAAAGTCGAAGATAAAAGACTTTAAAAGTCAATAGTGGACAATAAATCTTTGAAACGGTGCTAAAACATCATTATGTTGTTATGGCCAATGTGATCACTATTTGAAGTACACGATTTTTCATAGTTAAGAACTTTGCCTAGTTGTGATATGTGATGATCGACTCATATTTATATATTGTGTCAAATGTATAGATCGATAACATAGTGAATATGGAGGCAGAAACTTTCATTTTTTATGTCTATTATTCTTCAGACAAATGCATGAATTTATACGGGAAAAACATGATAACAACCTATTCTACCTTGTGCCTTACTTCTCGGGTCTAATAATATCTATACTATGATTAACACATATTCTACCTTGGGCCTTAATTCTCGGATCTAATAATATCTGTACTATTTTGAATATTTGTCTTGTTAACAAATGATCCTATGTATACATACATGGACATTTGTACAAGCGTACGTTAACACATATAGTTCACTAACTTTGTTAGATTTATTTCTATAAACGATTTCTCAACAAAAGTATATATCTTTTTGTCTACATTTTATATTTGCGTACACCGTTTATGATGAGTCTGAGTACCGTTGTCGTTGTTGTCATTAACTTTCACAATAACTTGTCTCATAACAAAAATAAAATAAAACAATTATGACGTTGGTTTTAAAAGAATAACTTTTGATTTAACAACTACAGTACTAATATGCACTAGGATTATGCTAATAACAGGCGTCTTTAAAAAGTTTTTTAGTATATGATTTAGTTGTATATTAATTAATGAAAGAATAATTCTGAAAAAATATAACTATATCGATAATATATTAAAGCGGTAATGAACTTTTACTTAATTGCCTTTGGATTATACATTCCCTCCTTTTACTTTCTTTTTAAACACAGCAATCAAAATATTCAGGTGAAGCAAATAAAACCAAACCCAAACTGAAACCTACTTCACTTACGCCACCACCGTCCACCGGCGCCACCACCACCACCACCAAGGCGGTTCTCCGAGATCATCTCACTCTCATCAATTTCATGTCATCGGCAGTCGAGGATTTCGTATCGCCAGCGCCACCTGTCACACCGTCGTATTTCCAAAACCCTAACCCTAGCGTCCACAATCATCCTACTGAATCAGGTATATTTAATAATACTAATACTATCAATTTAATGAATTATAGTAAACTTGATTTTGATTGCTCTAATCACGCGCGGGCAACCGCGACGACAGTTCGTTCGTCGAGACGGAAGCCTGTTAAGGTGAAGAAATATTCAAACTGTAGCGATACGAGTGCGAAAACCGTTAAAAGTAATAGTAATAGTGATGATAGTGGTTTTGTGTTTAATTCGAGTAATATAGGGCGAACTGGAAGTGATAATATTAATATTAATATGTTGAGGTTTAGTATTGGTGCTACTAATAGTAGTGGTAAGTTAGGGGAAGGGATTGGTTCGGAGGAGGTACGGAATAGTAAGGATAGTGGAAATGGTTTTCCGGATGGTAACGTAAGTTTTGCTTTTGGTGCTGATGAGAAGGTGCATACGAGAAATGTTAGTGAAAATGGGAGTAATAAGTTTGGGAAATTTAATGGTATGGAATATATGGATTATGTGTTTGGTGGGAAGATGAACAATGGTGTAATGAACTCGAATTCTGGCAACATTGGGAATGAATCGGGTGTTGATGGGTTTAATAAGGTCAATAACTCTACGTATGAGGTTGATTCCAAGTTGCTTAGTTCTATATTAAACTTGAATCTGAGAACAGGGGGATCAGGTGGTGTTGGTTCTTTGATGAATGATAACTCCAAGAGAGAGGAGAATAACGCATCAGATGGCAAGAAAATTGATAATCTGGACTTTGTGTTCTCCGCCAATCATGGAGATATGCGGACAGATGCAAATGACCAAAAAGAAGAATTCAAAGAGAAGGTTGGCAAGTTGGTTCATGATGGAAATGGGGGGATGAAGTTGGATGCCAACATGAGTTTTGGTAAATCTGGGGTTTCTGGAACGACAACTGAAGATTTGGAAAAGAAAGAATTCAGTATGAGTTCTACGGAAGTAAAATCTGGTGATAGTGAAATCCTGTTTTCGAACAGCTTTAACGGAGTTTTTCATATTGGAACTCAGAATGAAAAAGGATCCAGCTTCTTTAAGGGAAGTATGAAACTCGATGATGAAATGAACATTTTGAAGAGTAATGGAGCAGGAAGCTGTGATTACTTTAAGAATCCAGAGAATAACATACATTCGGTTCCTAATGCTAACAGTAGTTTTACTTTTGGCAGTAATTTAGGCAACGGTTTCAGTGACACCCCTTTATCTAAAGTCCCTGACGAGACAAAGACGTCCAAAATTCATGACCCAAAAAGAGTCAGTACCACGAATAACTTGTTTGTGTTTGGAAATGACAAAAAAACTGATAATGGACCATCAGTTGAAGAAAAGGGAAACAGTGACGCAGTTTCTAAGGTATATTCATGTAACAACACTGAAACATCTGCCAGTTTTGATGGAGGTGTCCAAAATGGTGAAACGAAGTCATCTGGAAATATCAGAAATCAGAATCAACCAATAAATCAAAATGAGAAGAGTTCAGATGCTAGTCAGCATTATCAAGATCATTTAAAGGCCGAAGCTGAATTGAAAAATACGATTCCATCTTCATACTCATCCTCAACGACAGCCCGTGGTTTTGTTCCCAAAGAGGCCAATGGAGCTGGAATAACCAATAATTTCAGCTTTCCAAGTGAATTTGGGACTTCTTTTACAGGTTTTAATACACCGGAAATAAATTTTGCACATTCCTTCACCTCAGATATGTTTCCTGGTTTAGGTAAGAAGTTAAATTTTAATAAAAGCAACTCGGTTGGCCAAAGAAAATTAAAGAACAAAACAAAATTGAGGCAGCAAGGTGGTCGTTCTGTTTTATCTAAAGAAGTCCCACCGTCATATGAAGAATCTTCTGGATGTTCGCCAATGGATGTCTCGCCTTATGGTGCTACTGAAAACGTATCAACTTCTACTAATCCTGCATCTGCTCAGGTTAAAAATGAAGATGGTGCTGATACTACAGAGAATCTCAGGACAAACAGTTTCTCATCATCTTCTGCCACGTCATTTGCTGATGCTGATGTGTCTGCAAGACGACGTCTCCATCAAAAGAAATATAAGATGAAAACCGGGCATGGTTCAGAATATAGAACTCCGAAGAACAGGGTCAATGTATCCCGTGCACATGAATTTACTAGCCGGGAGCATGTAGAGGCTTCAGATGAGGAAATATGTGACAAATGGCGAAAAAGGTTTATTTTATCTGTCATGATTAGATATTTCACATATGTATACCTCTACATGTTGTAAGTTTACACTCAATTCGATTTGTTTCAGGGGAAACCAGGCTTATAAAGATGGCAATTTATCAGAAGCTGAAGGTTGTTATTCAAAGGGTATTAGTTCAATACAGCATACTGAGACGCCCAGGTTTTGTATAGAGCCTCTTCTTTTGTGCTATAGCAATCGTGCAGCAGCACGCATGGCTCTTGGAAGGATGAGGGAAGGGCTGAAAGACTGTAAAATGGCTGCTGCATTAGACCCTAATTTTGTCAAGGCCAACTTGAGATCTGCTAAGTAAGCTTTCTGTTTGTCTTGTACATATTTATTAATGTTGATAATTTCTGTTTTGGCTTTCCTTCCCCATAAATATTAGTATCACACTCATAAGTTAAGCATTTTCTTTTAAAAAAGTTGGATGTGAATGCATGGTATGTATACCAGAGGGCCCCGAGTTAATGAAACCTCCAATCAGTGATATATGAATTTTTAAATTTTTCTGAGATATAGATTTGTATTAGATAGTGTAAATGAAAATAGTGAAATTTAAATGTGCTATATAATTCTCGTTGGATACCTAGCTCATTTAGAATACTATCACCTAACAGGATACAGATTGTCACATAAGTAGGCTGTGTGTTCATAATAAACCCAAGGATTGCCTTAATTTATCAAATTCTGAAATCTGAACCATCCAAAAATTCTGTACAATTCAAGGGTTTGGCTGGAAAATGAGAAAGCTTGCTATAAATGACTTAGATCATACTTTTTAGAAGTTTATAGCTTCATAGTTGGCATTTTGAAGTACATAGATCTATTTATGAAGAGTTAGTGAGCCTAAATGATCTTTTTCATTTTTGAAGTGGTTCATACTTCCCACTATCACAAATCTTACATCCACTATTCTTCCTCTTAAAAAATTGTTTTCCGTATAAATTATGTTGGTGATTTATATAACTGCAATCAGTACCCAGACAATTGACCATGTATATCAGGATGAAACATTTAAGCTTTTGTTTTGCTGGTTGCTATTTTTTGTTTTATGTAGTTTTTCTAATATGATCTTCGACTATTTATTGTTTTGTAATTACGGGTACTATATAGCGATTGCTTTTGAGGTTTCTTCTTGTTGGAAAGATATCAAAATTGAACCTAATGGGTGATTGGGTTTAGAATTTATGATAGTGTCAATGAGAAAGCAATATTGTGCATTTGATGCACACATTGAGCTCCCTAATATTATGCTATCCTAAACCATTGTTTTTTTTTTTCAAATCGGGTTTTTTTCTCCAATAAACACGTCTTAGTTTGGACCAGAATAGACACATGACTACACACATAAAGACTATTCAGTTGAGATTTTCCTCAAAATTTTGTTTTAATACAGTCATATATGTATAACATGTTGACAACAGTATCTAATTTTTCAAATTATATTTAAGCTCATGAAGAGTGGTACTGTAACATGCCGCTTTTGAATTTTGTTGTCGGGGGTTTCTTTTCTGGTCGAGCCTTTATATATGTCATGCATTGGTTATTTGGTGCTTTGTTCTTAAATCAGCTGTGATAGTATTCAAGGTATAGGATGCGTTATATTGTGTTGATTTTGATTAATAGGATATTTATAACAAAGGGAGTTAACCTTTGGGCAACTGAAGTTGTGTAACTACTTACCGATTCTTTTTGGTATCTTTTTCTAGTTGTCATTTACTTCTAGGCGAGTTAGAGGATGCAACCTACAATTATAGTAAGTGCTTAGAGTCGGAGAACATCATTTGTTTGGACAGAAGAATTGCAATTGATGCTGCTGAAGGCCTGCAGAAGGCACAGGTACACATATTTTATATATAGCTTCTGTCTCTCTTACGGTGTTTCCAAAATTTACTGCAATGCTACTGTGATTTAATAATATAGTCAAATAGGTTGAGAATCTATAAAATCTTCTCGTTGGCTTCTTCTAACTATAAAATCCCCCTCATTGGCAGAAAGTTGCTAATCACCTGAAGCTGTCTTCAGAACTTCTGCAACAGAAAACGTACGAGTCAGCAACTAAAGCATTAGGAATTATTGCTGATGCTTTGACAATAAGCTGCTATTCAGAGAAATTTCTCAATATGAAAGGAGATGCTCTCGTTCTGGTCTGTGATATATTATATGAAATATAATCTTCATTGCTCTTACGTGGTTGGGTTCTTTAATTTATCCTGATTTGGTTTTGCATATAACAGCTGGGGAAGCATAAAGAAGTGGTTCAATTGTGTGAGCAAACTCTAGATTCAGCCGAAAAGAATTTTGCAAGTGGAGGTGTTGCTGGTCACACAAACTTGTTAAAGCTTTGGAGGTGGAACCTGATGTCTAAATCCTACTTTCATATGGGTAGGCTTGAGTTGGCTCTTGAGTTAATTGAGAAACATGAGCTACTGAGTCTTACCGCAGACAAGTAAATACTTTGTTTATCATTATAATAAGTCCTCATATCCCAAGTTACAACAGAAAGCCAACATATTTAGTACTGATATATATTTACATTATATGGTGTGGAAGCAGGACTCCTGGCTCTAACGAGTCATTAATTTCTTTGGCTGCTACTATACGAGAGCTTTTACACTCCAAGGTATGTCTAGCATCGTTTTTTAGCTGAAAAACTCGGTTAATAGAACAATTGTTCTAATTCTATGCTTCGTTTTCTTTTACATGACTTATATTTCCTTCAACTATGTTTTTATTCCTTGTAATAACGATTCAAGATTGATAAAATACTTCAAAACTCAAACTTCAGATGACTTCAATATTGCACTTATCTGTATATCTTTTTCGGTGTTACCTTTTTTTCCTTATTTTTTTTTTCTCTTGGAGATCAGAATGCAGGAAATGAAGCCTTTCAGAGTGGCAAGCACACGGAAGCAGTAGAGCACTATACTGCTGCAATATCAAAGAATATTGAATCACACACATTTGCAGCTGTCTGCTTTTGCAATCGCGCTGCTGCACACCAATCATTGGGCGAAATCATTGATGCCATTGGAGATTGTAGTCTAGCTATAGCTCTTGATGGAAGTTACGCAAAGGTATGAATGTTGTTTTGGTTCTCTCAGTTTATCGAATGGGTATTATCTAATTATAATGTAGTTTTACTGCTAAAAGTTGATTGCTTTGTGATATATTCAGGCGCTTTCTAGGAGGTCTACCTTATGGGAGATGATTAGGGACTACAAGCATGCAGCTGATGATCTTCAAAGATTCATCTCCATTCTTGAAGTACAATCAAGGGATAATTCTCAGAAGTCTCCCACACCCGGGAAAGCAGTTAATGGGAGTGTGAAAGATCTAAGAAAAGCTCGCCGCCGTCTTTCTTCTATTGAAGAAAAAGCAAAAACAGAAAGGTCCTTAGACCTTTACCTCATTCTGTAAGTTTCTTTATTTTCTGATATATTTATACTCCTTCATTTTGAAGCAGCAAGTGTTATTTATAGCAAAATAGATTAAAGCTCGTTGCTCTTGCTTATTTTCAGGGGAATAAAACCTTCAGATGCTGCCGCAGACGTTAAAAAGGCATATCGTAAAGCTGCACTTAAACATCACCCCGACAAGGTCTTGCTCATTGTGTTTCATATATAAAAGAAGCAGACTTAATTGAATATAATATTCGATTATTGTTTCTCGGATTATTGTTTAAGAAAGAGTTTGTTTGTGATGAATTTTTTAGGCTGGTCAGGTATTGGCAAGAGCTGAAGGTGGAAATGATGGTCAACAATGGAAAGTGATTATTGAATCGATTCAAATGGATGCTGATAGACTTTTCAAGATGATTGGAGAGGCGTACGCTGTGCTCTCAGATTCCACCAAGGTTTGCGTCTTTCTCTCTTCACTTTCTCCTTTTTTGAATCAGTTTTGTCGTTTTCTAACCTCCAAGTTTACTTTGCAGAGGTCAAAGTATGATCATGAAGAAGAAATGTGGGATGAAATGGATGTAAACGTCAGCAGCAGTAGCAGAAGAGCGTCAAACTTTTACAGTTCTCCATTTGAAACTCCCAACCGGAGAAGTTCACAGTATTCAAGAAAGACCTACTCCCACTATTACCCTTGGGAGGACTCGGGGAGAACATATCATGGCTCATATCCCCGTTGGTAAACAACTAACAACCACGCACCAAAAAAATAAATAAAAAGAAATAAATATTTGGGTCTATTGAAAACGGGATCCACGGGTTCCAGTTGAAGCTGGTTTAACCATAGATGACTCTGGTAGTCTCTAAACATTAAGTAAATGATCGTCACATTTTTATGGAGGAGTTGGGTCACTTGAGGAATGAGCTAGATGTCCCAGAACTGCTTACAACACAACTTACATATATATACGAGTTGAAGACGAGATAGATCCTGCACAGAATTTTTCACCCCAATTTATTACCGATTATTTTTGTTGGTTTTTATTGTATTGTATCATTTGTCACTCGTACGATTACTATATATGTTATTCTGTTCGGCATGCCTATTACTTAATTGATTATTATATTCGTGATTTCTTAATAAAGCTCATACAAAACATACCCATAAGACTTTTATCTTTATTGTATTGTATATTTACCTTTTATTTAAAATAAACCCAAAAACTTTTTTAATTACTCTAAACAAACATTTAAACATAACATTATAAACATTTTTAGTGTGTTATCACTAATAGTAAAAACAATTTACTCAATATATTAGACCTGTTAATATAAAAATAAACCGCCTACAAAACAATATCAGAAAGGTTTTACACACATACAATGTTTTTTTTTTAAACTTTATGAACGAAAGCTGGAACATGACCAAACTACTTTTTGTCCATGAAGTCTACACAAACAACATAGACAACTATTTTTGTGCATGAAGTCTACACAAACAACATAGACAACTATTGAAACAATTCCATTTTACAAATTTCTAGCAATTTTTTTTAACTAATCTAACAAGTATAACTTAAAAACAAATTACTATGAAGCAATAACTTTATTTGAAATTGGTCGGATTATAATGTAGCCGAAAGAAGTAAAATTTTAAACAAATCTCTCTTCTTATTTTTAAACCCATACAAACTACCGAAAACTAAATGTAGATTCAAAATTTATATAAACGAAAACTTCAATTACATTTCTCTAAAAGTGAAATTAGTTAAAACATATTATTTAAAAAAACGTCAAATGCATTATTATTATGTAGTAAACACAAAAGATTTTATATTTAATGATAAGAGGTATATTAGTAATTTAACTTACTTAAATTTTTAACTTTTAAGGAAAAACTCAAATGCTTTATAATATAGTATAGATATATACTCTATGGTAAAATAAGTCTTGTTGCTATAAACTGCATATTACCACGTTAGAAAATACATGATCTATCTCCAATTCAAACATTCCAAAGACTCATTTCCGATTTAATCTACCATAAAAAATAATGGTAGGTAAACTCGATCCACCCAAATCTGTTACGACTTATCATATATGAAGATTTACCTAGCCAACTTTGACCCGTTACCAACCCGTCCCTTCTATACCCAACTTCCTTTTTGTTTGTTTGTTATCATTAATTAGATCGTTCTCTTTTACAACAAAAACAACAATTTTAACATCAAACAACATAGAGATCCAAAATTCAATTAGTTGATATGTTGGTCGCCTTCCTTGGACCTTGATTTAGACCCAATCACTAGAAAGATGCGAAATACCTTTCAAGTGATTATTTTTATGGTGTAACACACAAATAGCCGAATATTTGATATTATTAAGCTTACTTAAATGTTTAAATACAAATAATATCAAATACAAGCGATTACAAAGACTTTGACCGTTCGATTCACTGCTGCGCAGGTGTACTTCTGGGGTTGTGTAACAATGTATTTCTCTCTCTTGAACGGTTACATTTATGGCTGGTGGTTGGGGTATTTACAGTCCTCACCTAACCCCAACATTGTTACGCAACCACAACACCCGGAGTGGGTGGTGCACAGCTTTGGTGTTGCCTGCGCAACACCAAGCGTAACAACCGATAAATCGCTTGAACGGTTACATTTATGGCTGGTGGTTGGGGTATTTATAGTCCTCACCTAACCCCAACCTTGTTACGCAACCGCAACATCCGGAGTGGGTGTTGCACAGCTTTGGTGTTGCTTGCGCAACACCAAGCGTAACAACCGATAAATCGCTCGAAACACTTTACAACTCGATCTATATACATGCTAGGCTTCACGATACGTTTCTAAACTAAATACAAACTAGAAAGAATGACGATTATGCTCCAACATGATCGATCCAAACCTTTTACGACTTATCATAAATTTTTTTATGCCACTTGTCTGAATTAATGTTTTCGCCTTCTTTGAACACTTCATGGATGAAGGTGTTTGCAATCTGCATGTTGGTGGTTGAAATAACTCAAAAAGTTGTAACTTGTGCTTTGATCTTTAGGACTTCCTTAGAATAATATCAAGTTTTCCTCATGTTTTGTTTAAATGGTTAGAAGACATCTATAGAGTTTCATGTACGGTTTAATAACATTTTTGAATTAATTTGCTTACTTTTTAATGGTCAATCACTCATCACTTTGCATTGATTTACATAAATTTGGATACATTAACCAACCAAATTCTTTTAATTTATTTGCTGTTATATTACAACCATGACAATGGCATGAAGTTTACATGTACGAGAAACATTTGCGACTATAAGAAACATGACTATTAGAATGGGATAGAAGGGAACTAAATATAAGCATGTCAATATGTCATGATTATGTATTCTTTGTCGTAATAGTATTAAATAAAATTAGACTGCTTGGAGATGTTCCGTATTAGACTTTACATTCAGAGTTAAGCATAAAGTAACTATACTATGAAACTGTTTTCGATAAAGTTAGGATTGCGTAGATAATTAGATTGTTTTGATCGAATTGAACAAATAAAACGACTCTTGCAATTAAATGTGAAAAAGTAGTATTACTTAAACATTAAAACGGGTCAAAGGGATAGACCTAAAAGATGTTATGTGAAGCTGTTTCATGAGACTGGTCAAATAGGTACTGTCTTCTTTAGTTTATTTAAGTAATTCACAACGTTTATCAACTAAGAATCAACCCAAAAATGAGATTTTCACTAATAGTGCACTTGAGAGGGCAATGTATATTGCAAGATCAGTAAACAACATTCATCCTAGCTATATTTGATATAAATGTCTTGTTTTTTTTCCTCTTTGTTTATAGGTTAACATTATTGTTGAGATGATTTTAAAATTTACATATATTTGTTTCCTTTACGTTTAAGTTATCATGGTTCGACAAGTTGACAAGAAAAAAAAAACATGGTTATAATTGTTTTCAATCTTGTGTTTAAGATACGAGCCTAAAGTATAAATGTAACATACAACACGTATAATTATCGACAAATTACCTGAATGATAGTGTTAGTAGGGAATGGCTCATACACATAGCCCATTAACCCCCTAAACACATAACCTGACTTACAAAAGCTTGCCTGCTATCTCCTAGCTCCGGCCCTTAGGCTCCGGCGTCCGGACACAAGGCTCCGGCGTCCGGACTCTTGGCCCTTGGCCCCGTGTCCGGGAGATTTGGCCCCGGCACCCGGCCCCGTGTCCGGGTAAAATGGCCCCGGCACCCGGCCCCGTGTCCGGGTAAAATGGCCCCGACACCAGGCCCCGTGTCCGGGTAAAATGGCCCCGACACCAGGCCCCGTGTCCGGGTAAAATGGCCCCGGCACCCGGCCCCGTGTCCTAGTAAAATGGCCCCGGCACCAGGCCCCGTGTCCGGGTAAAATGGCCCCGGCACCAGGCCCCGTGTCCGGGTAAAACGGCCCCGTGTCCGGATAAAATGGCCCCGGCATCAGGCCCCGTGTCCGGGTAAAATGGCCCCGGCACCAGGCCCCGTGTCCGGGTAAAATGGCCCCGGCACCAGGCCCCGTGTCCGGGTAAAACGGCCCCGACACCAGGCCCCGTGTCCGGGTAAAATGTCCCCGTGTCCGGGAATTTGGCCCCGGCACCCGAGCCTTGGCCCCGTGTCCGGGAATCCGGCCCCGTGTCCGGGAGTTTAGCCCCGGTACCCGAGCCTTGACCCCGACACCCTAGCCTTGGCCCCGTGTCCGGCATTTAGCCCCGACACCCGGCACTTAGCCCCACGTCCGGGAATCCGACTCCGTGTCCGGGAATTTGGCCCCGTGTCCGGTAGCTTGGCCCCAGCGTCCGGCGCCCGTGGCCCGACGTCCGGCACCCGTGGCCCGGTGTCCGGCACCTGTATCCCGGCGTCCGACACTCGTGGTCCGATGTCCGGCACCTTGGTAGCACTTACGCCTAGGCTGTCACTCATGCTTTTGGCCCGGCACTCCAGAGCCAATACTTATACCTTGTATCTAATAAGTACCGTATTCCTCCAAACCAACACTAATGCCTTGGGATTCATCTCATAGTATCATACTCCTGACATCCTACTAGTCAGACACTCAAGCCTAATCCTTGAGTGTAACCGTCAGAGCATTAATAAAGTTATATAATGATATAGACGTTAATACCCGTTGGAATCCTATTGATGAGCCATAAATGGTCATCATTGCCATACGTTGTTGATACCTGGTAGTGTTGGGTATAAATACTCAACACTTCAAGTTTTGGATATATCTTCTCCACTCTCATACTTGCACACAGTATCTCTTGACCGGAATACCTATACACTTCCTGCAGTAAACATATTCCGATCATCTTTCTCCAACCAGCCACTTGACCACCTTAGGCTCGCCAAGAGCTTCATAGGTTCGCACTGCTAAGCAGGAGGTCAAGGGGTTGAATCCCAAACACCCAAGTTACTGAGCCTGTCAATCGTTGCTCTAACATTGGCGCCATCCGTGGGACACGTTTTAGCAACGGTGTCTCATTTCATTTCTATCTTTTTTCATTTCATTTCTTAGTTTCACCACCATTTTTTCTTCTCCATGGAAGGCAATTCCTCATCACAAATCGGTTCACTTAAGCCAAAGACAACCACCAATACCCCATCCACCACCCCACCTAATTACATATACATGGCGCAGGAAGAAACTACATCTCGCAAAAGGAAGGCATCAGTCCTTCAAGATTGGGTGATGGAACCTATTTGCTTCCACCAATTGAAACTCCTTCCATCAACCCTGTAGTAATACAAATCCGGTTAGCCAACTATGAAGTGAATAAGGCATATGTTGATACAGGGAGCTCAATGGACATTATTTATGCCCACTGTTTTAGGAAGCTCCCTGAAAAAGTACAACATTCAAAGCGTCCAACACAATTCCCTCTAGTGGGGTTTTCAAGTGAGACGCATTGGCCAATCGGAGAGGTAGCAATAAACATGATGTTAGGAGAATATCCACACTATAGGTTAGAAATGATTAATTTTGCAATCATTGATGCACCATCGGCCTACAATGTCCTACTGGGCAGGCCTGCATTACAAAAATTTGGAGCAATTCCATCAACCATTCATGGCATGATAAAGTTCCCTACCCCAGCTGGCATAGCCACAGTCATGGCTAGAACGTCATGGCCTAAAGAGTGCAAACAGGTAGAGAAACCAAAACTGGTAGAGGGTCCCAAAAGTGATCCGGCAATGGAAATCATTGATGGTCCGGAACAAAAAGTTATTATTAATAAAAACTTCCCTGAACAACCAGTGACCATTGGTTCACAACTCCCAGCACAGACAAAGACTAAACTCATAGCGTTACTAGAATCAAACCTTGATGTCTTCGCATGGCAGACATCAGACATGACTGGTGTCCCAAGGGAACTAGCAGAGCATTCCCTAAACGCGAATCCCAATATTGTGCCAATCCGACAGAAAAAACGAGGCATGGCCCCGGATCGTAGTAAATCTGCATGTGACCAAGTAAACAAAATGGTCGAAGCAGGGATTGTCAGAGAGGTAAAATACCAAACTTGGATTGCTAACCCAGTTATGGTAAAGAAGGGGGATGGTTCTTGGAGATTATGCGTTGATTTCAAGGACATCAACAAAGCTTGTCCAAAGGACAACTATCCTTTACCAGAAATCGATTGGAAAGTGGAATCCTTAGATAGATTTAGACTCAAATGCTTTTTAGATGCATATAAAGGTTATCACCAAATTTGTATGAAAAAAAGGTGATGAAGACAAAACAGCTTTTCACACAGACCAAGGCATATTTTGTTTCCAAAAAATGCCATTTGGCTTGAAAAACGCTGGAGCAATCTATCAACGTCTAATAGATGAAACTTTCAAAAATCAAGTGGGAAGGAACATAGAAGCCTATGTAGATGACATAGTTATCAAAAGCAATACGGAAGACATCATGTTGGCTGATATCCTGGAAACTTTCCAAACATTACGTAATATTAACATGAAGCTTAATCCATCCAAGTGTAGTTTTGGCATGGAGGAAGGAAAATTCTTGGGACATATTGTTACACCTAATGGCATCAAAGTCAATCCTAAGAAGGTTCAGGCAGTCATTGACATGCCATCTCCTTCCACCAAAAAGCAAGTCCAAAGCCTAAATGGCAAGCTAGCAGCACTTAGCCGTTTCTTGTCCAAAGCCGCAGATCGATCCCTCCCTTTCTTTAATACCTTAAAGGGATGCATTCGGAAAAAAGACTTCTCATGGTCTGAAGAAGCAGAAGTGGCATTTCAAGAAATGAAGAAATTCATGGCCAATCTCCCAACACTCACGGCTCCAATAGCCGGGGAGACACTAACTATATACTTGGCTGCTTCCAAGGAATGTGTAAGCGCAGTTTTAGTAGCCCAAAGGGGCGACTCACAAATGTCGATCTATTTCATCAGTAGGGCACTGAAAGGCCCAGAGGTTAATTATCCATGTTTGGAAAAATTGGCACTCTCTTTGGTTCATGCGTCTAGACGCTTAAGGAGATATTTTGAAGGACATCCCATCCAAGTGCTAACAGACAAACCAATCAAACAAATATTGGGAAAACCAGAAGTGTCGGGACGATTAGCAAAATGGGCAATTGAACTGGGAGAACATGAAATTTCTTTCCAACCTCGAAACTCGATGAAAGGACAAATCTTGGCAGATTTCCTGGCTGAAATCGAAGGAATGGAAGAACCAAAGGATCCATTAGTGACAGACAGCCCTCCTTGGACCCTCTTCACAGATGGCGCATCCAGCCTAGAAGGGTCAGGAGCTGGTCTCATACTCACAGATCCAGACAAAAACGAGTATACCTACGCCCTTAAGTTTGACTTCCCGACAACCAACAATGAAGCCGAATATGAAGCTCTCTTATCAGGGCTACAAATAGCTAGAAAGATGGGAGTTCAAAATATAGAAGCTTTTGTGGACTCCCAGTTGGTAGCTAATCATATCAATGGTAGCTATGAAGCAAATCAAACTTCCATGCAACAATACTTGGAAGAAACCAGAAAAATCATTTCGGACTTCTCAAAATTTACCATAGAGCAAGTGCCAAGAAACCGTAACAAAATAGCAGATGCATTAAGCAAACTTGCAGCATCCTCCTTCGCCCACCTCAAGAAAGAATTGTTGGTGGAAGTCCTAACTGAGAAATCCATAGTGCCAACAAAGGAAGTGGCCGCAATAACGGAGGAAGACTGTTGGATGACTCCAATAAAAAACTTCCTTCAGAATGGACAACTCCCGGAAGACAAACAACTAGCAAGGAAAATCAGAATGAAGGCACCAATGTATCTCCTCATAGACAACTACCTGTTTAGGAAGTCTTTTTTGGGTCCACATCTAAGATGTGTCGGCCCAACACAAGCAAATGATCTAATTCAGGATGTACATGGTGGAAGTTGTGGCATGCATGCAGGCCCTCGTTCGGTAACCACTAAGGTCATGAGACTTGGATACTTCTGGCCATCCATGCACAGAGATGCAAATGAAGAAATTGAAAAATGTGAATCATGCCAAAAACATGCGTCAGTCTCAAAAATGCCAAAGCAGGACCTCATTCCAGTGACTAGCGCATGGCCATTTTACAAATGGGGAATCGACATTGTCGGAAAATTCCCCCCTGGAGTAGGCAATGTTAAATACCTTTTAGTGGCTGTGGACTATTTCACAAAATGGATTGAAGCTAAGCCCTTGGCAACTATCACCGGGCCTCGAATAATAAGCTTCGTTTGGGAACATATAGTATGTCGCTTTGGAGTTCCACACGTCCTAGTCAGTGATAATGGAAAACAATTTGCAGATAATCCATTTAAGACTTGGTGTCAGGATATGGATATCCAACAACGATTTACCTCTGTGGCACACCCACAAGCTAATGGTCAGGTGGAAGTCATGAACAAAGCAATCGTCAAGGGAATTAAGGCCAGATTGGGAAAATATGCAAAGGCATGGGTAGACGAAATCCCAGGCATTCTTTGGGCACATAGAACTTCCCCCGGCAGAACTACATCTGAAACCCCTTTCAGCCTAGTCTATGGCACTTAGGCAGTTATCCCACCAGAACTTACAATCCCTACTCACCGGACCCTTCATTTCAATCCGGAGCTAAACGAAGAAGCCCTAAGGGAGAACTTGAATATCATCGAGGAGCGAAGAGAAATATCTCTCATCCGACAAGCAGAAAGCCATAGACAGATGGCTAAGTATTATAACCAAAGAGTCAGACACACATCTTTCCAAGTGGGAGATCTCGTATGGCGGAAGAATGAAGCTAGCAGGACCGAAAACTTGGGCAAGTTGGGTCCCACATGGGAAGGCCCATATAGTGTCCTTGAAGCACATGGAACTGGCTCCTACACCCTGTCTGACTTAGATGGACAACCATTACCCAGGACATGGAATGCAATGAATCTAAAAAGGTGTTACGTTTAATATTTACATACTATTGCTGATTGTCAGCACTTACAACCACAACACCCGTCAGGATGTGCCTAGCCAACAGTTGTTTCAATGCCGAAAGTTAAAAAAAAAAAAAAAAAAAAAAAAAAAACCTGAACAGCCGGCCAGTCCGAATGTCTCTACAACATGGTACACCTTGACAATCAACAACTAGCCAAGTCTGGATATCTGGGAAATCTGGCAAACTTTGGTATTTGGCCATCTCACTCATCAGGGACTTGGCCACACCATAAGAAAACACTCTTCAAAGAGTCATTCACAGAAATGCACCTCAAAATACAAAGTGGTCTGATCTATGTATCCCACAAGGCAACAAACCTGATGCACCACCCCAAACTACGTTTGGAGGGAAATTTAGCAAAAGGCACATATAGACATCTTACGTCTACGCCAAACATGCAATCACATATTCGTCTTTTTACCTACCGGGAAAAGGCAAGCACTTCTCATTGGGAAGCGACATCACTCGCGAGTAAAACAAATTGAAGGTTAACCAACAAAAGTGCCATCGGCACGATATGAAATATACATGAGATGCCAACATCTAGCTATGTCATCGGCATACAAAAGAACCATAGGTACTCAAATGAGTGTCATAGACACAATTCAGTATAATTACTCTTACGCACACCCAAGATGGTGTGACACAACATCCAAGATAACAGGTTAAAAATGTGTTATTGGCTTAATCACCCAATAAAACATTATTTTTCAAAGACACATTGGACATGGCCTCGGTCACAACTACTCAAGGCAACCTCAAGCGGACAAGAAAGGCATGGCCAAAGAATAGCCGGAAGAGACAATAAGAACAAAAAAAGTTAGGCTTCAAAAAACCATTTTAAAACCTAACTGGGGGGCAAGATAGTGTTAGTAGGGAATGGCTCATACACATAGCCCATTAACCCCCTAAACACATAACCTGACTTACAAAAGCTTGCCTGCTATCTCCTAGCTCCGGCCCTTAGGCTCCGGCGTCTGAACACAAGGCTCCGGCGTCCGAACACTTGGCCCCAGCATCCGGACATTTCGTCCCGGCGTCCGGACACAAGGCTCCGGCGTCCGGACACTTGGCCCTTGGCCCCGTGTCCTGGAGATTTGGCCCCGACACCCGGCCCCGTGTCCGGGTAAAATGGCCCCAGCACCCGGCCCCGTGTCCGGGTAAAATGGCCCCGGCACCAGGCCCCGTGTCCGGGTAAAATGGCCCCGGCACCAGGCCCCGTGTCCGGGTAAAATGGCCCCGGCACCCGGCCCCGTGTCCGGGAATTTGGCCCCGGCACCCGAGCCTTGGCCCCGACACCCTAGCCTTGGCCCCGTGTCCGACATTTAGGCCCCGACACCCGACACTTAGCCCCACGTCCGGGAATCCGACTCCGTGTCCGGGAATTTGGCCCCGTGTCCGGTAGCTTGGCCCCAGCGTCCGGCGCCCGTGGCCCGACGTCCGGCACCCGTGGCCCGGTGTCCGGCACCCGTATCCCGGCGTCCGACACTCGTGGTCCGATGTCCGGCACCTTGGTAGCACTTACGCCTAGGCTGTCACTCTTGCTTTTGGCCCGGCACTCCAGAGCCAATACTTATACCTTGTATCTAATAAGTACCGTATTCCTCCAAACCAACACTAATGCCTTGGGATTGATCTCATAGTATCATACTACTGACATCCTACTAGTCAGACACTCAAGCCTAATCCTTGAGTGTAACCGTCAGAGCATTAATAAAGTTATATAATGATATAGACGTTAATACCCGTTGGAATCCTATTGATGAGCCATAAATGGTCATCATTGCCATACGTTGTTGATACCTGGTAGTGTTGGGTATAAATACTCAACACTTCAAGTTTTGGATATATCTTCTCCACTCTCATACTTGCACACAGTATCTCTTGACCGGAATACCTATACACTTCCTGCAGTAAACATATTCCGATCATCTTTCTCCAACCAGCCACTTGACCACCTTAGGCTCGCCAAGAGCTTGATAGGTTCGCACTGCTAAGCAGGAGGTCAAGGGGTTGAATCCCAAACACCCAAGTTACTGAGCCTGTCAATCCTTACTCTAACACTGAACAAACAAACGATTTTCTAGGCAGCTAGCTTTGAGTAAATAATCAGCACCCCATTTGATACAACATAATAATCCCAACCAAATCAACCTATAGACACAAGACAAACATATCAAAAGTCAAAATATAGTAATCAAAACACAAGAAAACGATGTATATACATATATTTCTAACCGATTTATAAAAACTAAAAAATAAAAGTAGATATATATTTATATTGTACAAATTACCATACATATAATTTTGAAAATGACCAAGACGCCACAACCAGCTCAACGGTTAAAGTCGTCGTCACGCTAGCCCGGAGACCCGATTTGTATTCCTGACCAGTACTTAAAAAAAAAAAAAGTTCAAATAGTCACTCGACCTAAACTTTAGAGTATTACAAAACAGCACACTGTATTTTTATTTTTTTTTACTCTTTTAGATATGTATTATCATTTCGGTTATCTTTTGAATACTACATTCCATTTAATAATCAACTTTTCATGTATTATTTTGTTTATACTTTTTCTTATATATCTATAAACACTTTATATAAATTTAAATAGTTAATCTTTGCTTGTTTTTTTTTTCTTTTCTAATTCAAATATTTATTATACGATCATGTTAATTTTATCATGATTTTTATTTATAATTTTTAAAATTTTTTTAAACAACTATTCCAAATTTACAACTTTAAATATTGGTCGGAACGTACGGACACCCGATCCTCGTGTTATATCTTATATATCAACTAGTAACGAATAAGCGTACAAAAATAACAATATTAAAATACAAAAAGCTACGTAAATGATTAAAAAAGGAGGCAACTTTGAAAAAGCATTTTGAGTAAACCAACCGACGACGACGATTGACAGTTGACGCCATTAAATCAAGCTCACTCAAAATCACATAAACCCTGACTAATTACAAAATCGCAAATGGCTACAATGCATCCAGATAATCCGACTTCTCAGTTCCCCGATCACGTAGATCATCACTCAAAAGCTAGTCGTCCACATTTTACACGTGGCGGTGGCGGTGGTCGTGGTGGTGGTGGACGTGGTAGTTGTCATCGGTGCGGTGATCCTGGTCATTATATCCGCGAGTGTCCGTTAGCTGGTTCTTCTTCTTCAAGGAATTATGTCCGGAGGTTAGGTTCATCTGTTTGATCATTCTGTTTATACCCGGCAAAATCAACCCATTCCCTAGAATTTGGGTTAGTTGGGTCAATTTATTTAGCCTTGCGGGTCAAATTGGGTCATGTATTATTTGTCATTGGGTCAATATGGGTTTTAACATAAATATATTAAGGATGAAATGGGTCCAAATGGATGTGAGAAAATTACCGCATGGGTTGAATTGGTTCATCCGTCCATTCATTCAAAAAACAAAAACGAATAACTTTCTAAACATAATTTCTTTATAAATTATAGATATTTTTTTAATAGTATTTAATTGTATATTTTCTTTTAAAAACTAAAATGCATTTGACATTAACACCCAAGTATTCAAAGCATTTTTATTTATTTAAATACACGATCCATATAGATATATATTCGATATAACTTTAGAAATGATCTTTTTGACTCGTTAACCAACTCGTTTTGTCAAGTCTATAAAACCTGAATGAAATAAAAAAAATATAACAAAGAACCCATTTTGACCCGCACCCGTTTTGACCCGCACCCATTTTGACCCGCACCCGTGTGATACATTTTTTAACCGACCCGTATTGACCCGCACCCGTTTTGACCCGCATCCATTTTGACCCGTAACCCAACCCAACCCAACCCATCCATTTTTCCAGGTCTAATTCTGTTTATTAACTTAAGCTTTGCGTAAAATCGATCTGTGTAATTGTGTTTGTATGTTTACGATTCGTTAATGTGACTAATATAGCTACTGCGTAGGAGTGGCAAAATGGACCCAAATATTTTAAAATGGGTCCAATGGGTAATTTTTATAGCTAATTGGGTCCATTTGGGTCATACTAAAATTTACATACGGGTCCAATAGGTCAATTTAAAATTATTATCAAAGTAATAAGGGTCGAACGGGTGTTACACAGGGTCGAACGGGTCATCTTCATCTCTCTGGTTGACTCGATTTTTTTCAAAATCATCTTCATCCCTTCTCAATTTTGCATCACAGGTACTCAATTTATGGTTTTTTTTGTTGGATTTTTGGTTTTATTTTTATGATGATTTTAGGTTTTATTTTTATGATGATTTTATGTTTGTCAAATTGGAATTTTGCTTGATGGTTATCAAATTCACAATATTCGATTTTTAAAGACAGAGAAACGATTTTGGTTAACAATGGTTAACAGAATTCCTTCTCAAGTTTAAGGGATTTTATGTTTTAGTTCTTCCTTTTTTATTCACAATCTTAGGTGAAAATTGAAAATAGTTACATAGTACGAGATATATGTAGTTTTCTTTACAAGGGATTCATGTAAGTAAATTTGCTGTTGGTTTTGGTCCTATTTTAGCTAAGTTTAACTCGAATAATGTCGAGTATTCGTTACGCGCTTTTCCTTTAGGTGGCTTTGTTGGATTCCCTGATAATGATCCTGATAGTGTTATACCTGTAGATGATAAGAATTTGTTGAAAAACCGACCCATTTTAGATCGAGTTATTGTTATTTCAGCTGGTGTGATTGCCAATATTGTAATTTTAACCATGTCAACATTTCAGCTGGTGTGATTGCCAATATTGCAATAATGCCATCCCTCCGGCTGTCTCTTATCGTTCTGCACAGTTGCACAACCATTATTTTACCTATTCTAATTACATATAATTACATATAAGATATATAATTACATATAATTGAAAATTTTTTATTCACAATCTTGTTTTCATTGTCCCCTATTCTAATTACATATAAGATATATGTAGTTTTCTGGAAAAGTGAAATAATAGTTATATTTACATTTTACGAATGCATTATGAATAATTGGATTTTTGTCACATTCATAGGCTAGTTCAATTCCGTAGTAACATAGCAAACTGTTGCGAAACAGATGGCGCCAATAACAATGTGAACATTGCTTTGCTTTTTACTAGTAACTAACTATTATACTCTATGCATCTACCATAATATCAATATCGAAATATTTTAGTTGCTTAACCGAGGTCTTTTGATTTGATTTGTAGAGCGAGTACCGTAGTATATGTTGTTGACGTGTGAAGAATATTACAGGGCGTTGCTTTATGAAGTTTATGTATCCATGATTGTATTTTTCTAAATAATGTTGTAAACAAATACGAATTACTTGTTTGGAGTTTTGGTATTAAAAGGCTTATGATTCATAACTATTGTTCTAGCAGTTTTTCTGTTAGATTTCATAAATATTAAATCCATGATGATCTTCATTAATTTCTCTGTTATGTTAATATTTTAGTAAAATTAATTCGAGTGTGTTGTTGGTGGCTGTAGTGGATCAACCTCCTTCACTGGTCCGGTTCATACCAACAAAATAGTGCGAGATAGTCTCAAAGAAAGAAGTTCCGACGATCTCTAAAAACAGTTTCATTTATTTAAAAGAAAAAAAAAGGGTCAACCCGACCCGACCCTACATGACCCGTTTGACCCGTGACCCTTTTGACCCTTTTCACATTATGACCCTTTTTGACCCTAACCCGTTTTGACCCTAACCCGTTTTGACCCATTATTCAACCCGACCCGACCCGTCCATCTTGCCACTCCTACTACTGCGTGTGTTCAACTCTTAGAAACTTTATTGCGCGTATTGAACTTTCAGTTTTTCACAAATGATGTATGAACCGGATTTCTTTCCGAAATTTTCAACAATTAAACCGGTTGCATGTCAGCAAAAATCCGGTTCGTTATATCATTTGTGAAAAAATAAGAGTTGTATACATACAATAGCAAAACGGACAAAGGTTGATACAGTTCATGCATTTAACCTATTAGGTTACTTAATTATAAAGAAATTGATATGCTATTGCATGTATCTGACCAATTAAACATTTGCAAACATGTGTCGTGGCAGCGTATATGGATGTTACATATGTTCTGATACATATAATAGCGTTATCTGATACATTTTCAAACACATTTATAAAATCGGAATTATAGTTATTTTTAGACTAAAAACGAAGTTGATATGTGGCAGGGGAAACCATGCGCCTGGTAATGATTCATCTAGGGCGGATATCGTAGACTTGGTTTCTGATACGATAATAGCTAGAACAAAACAGGTTAATGCATCAACTGGAATTTTACCAAATCCAGAACCAGCAAAGCAAGTTTATAAAGAGTTGCCTCCAAAGAATGTTGATGTAAGTCCGTTTCTAGCAAAGATAAAAAATTCAGAACCAGCAAAGCAAGTTTATAAAGAGGTGCCTCCAAAGAGTGTTGATGTAAGTCCATTTCTAACAAAGATAAAATCTGAAGAAAAAGAAGTTGAATTGCTTGACCGTATAATTGATAAGTTGAGAAGTCAACTGAACAAAGCTACTTCGGAATTGAGTGATTCTAAAGCGAAGAATGAGGAAATGGTTTTGGACATGAAGAAGAGTCGAGAGGATTTGGAAAAATGTAGAAAGGATTTATTATATTTTAGAGACAGGGATAAGGAGGTGCCTCCAAAGAGCGTTGATGTAAGTCCGTTTCTAACAAAGATAAAATCTAAAGAAAAAGAAGTTGAATTGCTTGACCGTATAATTGATGGGTTGAGAAGTCAACTGAACAAAGCTACTTCGGAATTGAGTGATTCTAAATCGAAGAATGAGGAAATGGTTTTGGACATGAAGAAGAGTCGAGAGGATTTGGAAAAATGTAGAAAGGATTTATTATATTTTAGAGACAGGGATAAGGAGGTGCCTCCAAAGAGTGTTGATGTAAGTCCGTTTCTAACAAAGATAAAATCTAAAGAAAAAGAAGTTGAATTGCTTGACCGGATAATTGATGGGTTGAGAAGTCAACTGAACAAAGCTACTTCGGAATTGAGTGATTCTAAAGCGAAGAATGAGGAAATGGTTTTGGACATGAAGAAGAGTCGAGAGGATTTGGAAAAATGTAGAAAGGATTTATTATATTTTAGAGACAGGGATAAAGAGATGAATATGAAGTGGCGGGATTTGAATAACGTGTTTGAAGAAACTAAAGACGGGTTAAATGAAAAGATAAAAGAGCTTGAAGAAGAAAACGAGTGTGCAGAGTCTGAAATGATGAAGATGAAGGTTGAGACAGAGCAATGGAGGAAAGCAGCAAAAGCAATATCTTCGGTATTGGTCGGAGATGCAGAGATATGTTCAAAAACAACAGAAGTTGAATCACTAGTTTTGTACTACAGTGACCGTGCTGCTAAAAGGATGTCACTTGGGAAGACGAGGAAAGCATTAGATGATTGCAGAATGGCAACACGATTAGATCCCGGCTTTCTTAAGGCCTGCCTAATGGCTGGCAAGTAAGAATCCCGGTTTTGTTTTTCTTATAAATGTCTCAATTTATTTAATTATTTAATATACATTGATTTTTTTTTACCTGGTATTGATTTTGTTCAGATTTCTATGATATTAGTATGCTTACCGAGGCTTAATGATGACTTTTATTACTCTTTTTCATAGTTGTCATATGATTTTTGGAGAAATTAACGATGCACTTAATAATTACAAAAAGTGTTTGGACACCAGAACGGTTTGCTTAGATAGAAGGCTTACTATTGAGGCATATGATGGTCTACAAAAGGCAGAGGTGCCACCTGCGTTTATTCGTTGACTGCTGGACTTATATCTATAATATCAGCTTCTGATTTGGGGTTTCCTGACTTGCAGAGAGTGGCTAGTATTATCAATCAGTCTACCGAACTTTTGCAGCAGAAAACTTGTGAGTCAGCAAGTTCTGCCTTGGAGGCTATTATGGAGGCGTTGTCAATAAGTTGTTATTCAGAAAAACTGCTGGAGTTGAAAGGGGAGGCTCTCTTTACGGTATTTGCTTTTGTAATGTACCCGGAATTCTATTAATAAACTGAACACGCTGATGTTATTCTGAGATGGAATTATTCTCATCGTTGACTTTATTCTATGTGGATTGTAACAGATGCGTAAGTATGAAGAGGTTGTTCAAATGTGTGAACAAACAATTTTTATTGCTGAAAAGAATTGTCCCACTAAAGCTGATAGCAATCAAATGTCAGCTGAGGATCAAATTCGACCATTGAAGATTTGGAGATGGAATCTGATTTCTAGGTCTTACTTTCGTATGGCTAAGTTTGACTTGGCACTTGCCATCCTTGAGAAATATGAGCAACTAGCGCCTCCGCAAACCAAGTAATAATCTTGCATGCTGCATATAAACATGTTTTTTTTATATAATAAAGTGTCATGATCTTGTATTTTCCGTCTCCCATTGCAGAACTCAGGGACCATCAGCTCTTTCAGCTGGCACTATCCATGAACTTTTCCGCTCTAAGGTATGAAACATACTATGTGGTTTTCTTTCCTATATGTTTTTCTATATGATGCTACCATTTACATTTTAGCACAATTTTTATGCTTTCTTTTAAATCATTAACAGTGTGATGATGTTGGTAGCATTTGACGTATTCTATTTTGAATTTATTCATTTCACAATGGACTTATATTCTTTTCCACGTGACATGCAAATATATACTGTGCAG
This sequence comes from Senecio squalidus, assembly GCA_910822075.1. NCBI lineage: Eukaryota > Viridiplantae > Streptophyta > Magnoliopsida > Asterales > Asteraceae > Senecio > Senecio squalidus. The sequence continues at coordinate 17,461,530 of CAJVGC010000591.1, forward strand.
TCTGCAGGAAATGAAGCTTTTCAAGCCGCAAAGTATAGAGAAGCAGTGTCGCATTATAGTAATGCTATCAAGCAAAGTATTGAATCAAGGCCTTTCACTGCTATCTGTTTATGCAACCGTGCTGCTGCCCTTCAAGCTATGGGTGAAGTCATGGATGCTATTGCAGATTGCAATCTTGCCATAGCTCTTGATGAGGATTACATGAAGGTCCGTTCTATTTTGTTTTGTCTTTGAAAAATTGGGGTGTAGTTGTTTCTATTTTGTTACGACATTGTCATTTTTGCAGGCAATTTCTAGGAGGGCCAGTTTACATGAAAAGATAAGAGACTATGAGCAAGCAACCCTTGATTTTCAGAGGCTCATATCTCTTCTTGAAAAGCGGAGTGAAAAGAATTATGTGGAAGAGTGAGGGTAGCTCGTCGCCGTCTTTCTTCATTGAATACAACCATGAAAAAAGGAATGACCATGGATCTCTATCTCATCTTGTAAGTTGCGATGTATTTATTAGAAGTATACAAATACACGATTGGTACACGTAAATTCTGGAATAAGGACTTTTTAAGAATGATTATTAACAATAACGATTAAATGCTCATTTACTATGTTGTGATAGGGGGCTAAAAGGATCAGAATCTGGTCCAGAAATCAAGAAAGCATACCATAAAGCTGCTCTCAGACATCATCCGGACAAGGTTTTCTCTTTGTTTCTTCACATTTGGCCTAGATTTAGTACTTGTCACTAATTATCATTGTATTCAGGCCGGTAAGTTCTTAGCAAGAAGTGAGAGCGGAACGGATGGTCATGTTTGGAAAGAGATTTTAACAACCATCTATACTGATGCCAACAAGCTTTTTAAGACAATTGGAACGGCATATTCTATACTATCCGACACCAACAAGGTTTGTTCCCTAAACTGCAGTCATAATATGAGCGGATCATTTGGTTTAAAGTAATGAAGGTCTAATTTTGTCATATTTTATACAGAGGTTTAAGTATAATCTTGAAGAATCGATGAAAGATGATTTCGAGTACTAACCTGAAACTACATTCACATGTTGAAAAGCTTTAACGGGGTATTTGGTTTCAAGCTTCAACACTCTCGAGTGGTTAAACTAAAATGGCAAGTGTAAGCTTTTGTAAGTAAACATGAAATCGGCTTGCCGGTGTTGTATCTCTTTTGCATGTGCACCAACCCAAAAGGAGTAAAACGGCAGATAACTTTGTACAGTTCTCTTTTGCAAAGAACATAACTTCTAATGTGTCAAAGTTTTCATTGAAGATTTATGCTTTATGGGGTTTAAAATCTCAAAATTTTGTCGTAAAAACTAAAATTGGTAGTCAGTGGCCAAGCCATTTCGCTCTTTTATTGACCATAACAAATTCCGAGTCTTGTACATATTAGATGTACGTCTAACTTATCATATATCTAGGCCATTCAATGTTTGATATTGAAATTTTTTTCTTATATTTACCTATCATTCTGTTGTCATATTCTACTCTTTATCATGTAATGAGTGTATTAAAGTTTATCGTCAGTCATTTTTCTCATCTCTATGTTAAAGGCAGATAAATTACATAAATAGTTGACTATCTCAAAATTAAAAGTAAAAATTAAAATGAAAAAACGTTTAAAAGATTCTTTTACCTTCAGTTAAAAGTCCACTCAACTTGGAATATATGTTGAGCTATTTTAGTTGGCCCTTGGTATGGACGCGAGAATTTGGGTCTATAACATAATTAAACAAACATCAATATCAATATAAAATATATAACTAGGAGATATCCGTGCGTTGCACGGGTTCGCCGTCCTGTATATGTTCATATTTCATAGCATGTTGATATTGATAACGATAGTAGTAGTGGTTACAACGGGTGTTGATAATATAGTATAGTTACAGAAACTGTTAGTTGTGTTTACAAAAGCACGGTTTATGAAACCCGTTAGGAGTGTCTGCAGCTAGTTTTACAAAATTACGACCTATGAAGTTCGTTCTGTTGCCTGTAGTTGTTGTTGATTGTTTACTCGGGGAACCGTTCTCGTTTTGTTGGATTTAGATTCTGCAGTTTGTCTGTAATATGTAAATACGATTTATTAGGTCTGCTATTGTCATTGTTTATTCTAAAAAACGTTTACCTGTTGTTGCGGTAGATTTACTTTTTTTTTGCGGTGTCTGCGTGTGTATCCTCTGTTGTTGGTTCTTTTGAATTTTTCGGTGAATGTGTGCTTGGATCTGCATCATCTACAATGCATGTGTTGTTACAATGATGATAATTGATGATTTTATTTAAAGTTATACCTGTTGGTCCGAATAGGAGTTGTCTCGTTGTTGGGTGTTTGTTGATTTGTTCTGCTGTCGATGTGGTTGTGCTTGCGATTTTTTTTTCCGGTATTTGGAGTTGTAGGAGTGTGTGGTGGTGGAGTTGTGTACGCTGGTTCGGGTGATATTGACAGTGTATCTGCTTGTTTTGGGTTTGGGGCAATGGTTTGGGTTGGGGGTGATTGACTTGGTACCGATTCTTTGTTGATGATTATAAAATTTATGTTGGTGGGGCTTGACTTTTTGTTCATTTCTATGTGAAACCGGTGTGTATTCATGCTTTTTTTTTTTGAAAGATGGAGGTAGTGTTTTGCGGTCTTCGTAACCATCTTCGACAATTGTCTCTTTGCAAGTACGACCGATTATCTTTTGCACGCACGAGTCTGTGGCTATAGCTTCAAGGTTTGCTGTTCCGTCTGATAGAATGATTCTTATGTTGTAGCTGCAAACGTTTCAATAATGTTAGCTGACTATGTTTTTGTTTTGATGTATATGTGTTTAATATTTTTATTCTTACAAGAAGTTGGGATTGCATTTTGTTCCGTGATTTGGACAAAACCATGCTGTCTTTTGTTTTGATACCTGGCTTTTGCAGTCTGCGCATGATGCGATGTACCAACAATTGTCGATGATTGTGTCTATAACTCTTGCATCTATTGCAACTATTTTTCGCTGTTGTGATATAATTAGTTAGTGTACGGTTATATGATTTGGTGTGTGAGTTGTTCCTGATATTGTTAATTCTTTATCAAACAGTTAAGGTACTTACCAGTATTGTCTCGTACGGTTTGGATTGCAGTTCGTCAAGTGTCATAATAATGTAGGCGGCCGTCAGCGAGGATTTCGTACCTGTTAGAGTCATTTGTTGATGTTCGTTTGATTCTGCAGGTAGGATCGGGTTGATAATGACGTGAGTTGCATCAGTCGATGACATTTAGAGAACATGAGGTATTTTAAATGTGAGCCCTGTTTAACAGAAGTGGTATCAATCTAAAGGTATTGAATTTCTTCAGATTCATAATGTTGTACCTGAATATATAGCGGGCTTTATGTTAGTGATTGCTATGACGGTATCTGCTGAAGCTGTAGATAGAGCAGCGGTGTTAATTTTCTCGGAGTTTTCCATGCATTCTTTCCATATAGTTGTAGTTATTTCCTGTCCAGTGTAATGGAAATAGAATAGAGTGTTAGATAAATTGTGTCGTTGTTGTATAGAAAAATTCGTTTCTTTTGTTCTTACGCAAAATCTGTCAAAGTTAGTAGTAGAAACGGGTCACCTTTTTTTTTGTTGCTGATTGACTGCCTTTTATATTTTCCGACGAAATCTGCATTTATAATATTTTTTCTTATGTTTGCTCATGTAAACAAATACAGACACCGTTATGTTGGTGTTTGGATACGTAAACAGAAATGAATTTAGTATGAGTTTAAAGGGGAAAATAAGATCATGCTCATTGTTTTTTACATACGTGGGTAATATGTGGGTTTGTCGAGGAACGCGTACAGCTGATCTACGGGTGTGAAATCAAAAAATGTGCGTGGAATTTTTCGTTTGTCTTCGACTACAGTTATTTTCGAAGCCTCGCCAGCACTGATGTGAACGGGGTTTCTGATCACCCTCGGATATTTTTGCGTTTCAGTACACGAATATTGTTCTATGATATGGCATTTCATCAGTTCAAATTTGGATTCCAAGAATTTTTGTCCTTGGTGTTCGCCGACGATTGCAATATTGTCTCCCTATTGTTATAGATTAATTAACTCTTATCAATCGTATAAATGTAAATTGCATATAATTTGGAAGTAGGATACTTACATTCTCGTCTTCGGCAAGAAACCAAGTTTCTTTGTTTCGGAAATGCGGGGTCCATTTTCTCAAAACTCGTAGCTCAACAGCTGAACCGGCGCATCCGTATTCAAGATCCGCAATGCGTACTATCTTTTACTGCTGTAATACAACAATAAATATCAATTATTGATTAATGCAAACATAGTTACCGGAGATGCGGAATTATAGTCTTAAACATGAAACGTAACTTTTGATGTCACTTACTTTTATTACTAATATCCTGAATTTGTTCAAATATAGAATATGAAGAGAGTCTGTGCTTTTTTTTTGTATTTTTTCTGTATGCTGTATATTTCTGATCAGTAGCTGTATATGTATACGTGGCTGTGTAACTTTACTGTGTATTTTGTAAGGTATCAACGTAAGAGAGAAACTCCCTATAAACAATATTTTTTGTATTTTCGGAATATTCTCCATTTTCGTTCCTAATTAGAACTTTGATGGAACTCGGAGAAGTTGCTCTGGAAAATGCAACGTATAGCTGACCGTGACCGAAAATCGGGAAGGGTAGGAACACGTCTATTCGTTGTAAGGACTGACCCTGACTTTGTTGATTGTCATAGCATAAGATACTTTGCATGGGAATTGTTTTCGAGTAAAAGTGAAAGGAAGTTTAGGATCGTGATGAATAAATCTGATTCTAGGAAGGTAGATTTTTTGACCGATACATGCTCCAGTCATGATAATGGGTTCGATTATCGTTGGCAAAAGTTGAGTCACGATTAATCTCGTGCCATTACAGAGGCCGTGTTTCTGGTTTATATTGCGTAAAAGAATAATTGGAACTTTTTTTTTAAATCCAGTTTGTGTAATGGAAGGCTGGGGAAATTTAATTGATTTAGATATTCCTCCGGATATAGTAAATCTAAATCCAACGTATTGCGGGTATGAGACGTTATTGAATCAGCACTGAAGTATGAAATGGCGTTTTGTGGAGTGCTGTTCAGGACTATCGAATTGCTGTCGTCAGTTGTACAATTTTTCGGGCAGATAATTGCTCTGTTACAAAGATTTTCCGGAGTCGGATGAAGCAGAACAGTCGGCCCGTATACGAAGTCGATCAATTGCTGTAAGCCAGAGACGCTGTCTTTTATGAGAAAACCGTCCGAAATTTGAAGATGAGAAAAATACTTAGGATTAAGCGCATCAGGACTGCCATCAATTCCATTTCCGACGTCCAGGAGCCACTGTGCAAAGAGGTTCGAGTCGGTGCATATAGAATGACCCGTATTTGAATGTGACAGACGCATGTTGCATGATAATTTGTACAAACTAAAGTGTTGCCACAAGTACGAATTTGGCAGAGTTGCAAGCATAATATCTCGATGTCGTTTCTTCCGCTTTATAGGCAAAGTCTGTCTGAAATCGCCTCCAAGAACCATCGATATTCCACCAAAAGGTACATCCCTCTTCTCTAATATGTCTCTAAATGTACGATCTACACATTCAAAACACTTACGATCCATCATCGTTACTTCGTCCCATACAATTATCTGTGTTTGTTGCAAAAGCTCAGACAACTGTGTTTTTATCTTAATATTACAAATGGATGTATCTGTGAGATTTATGGGTATGTTAAATCAGGAATGTGCGGTTCTGCTAATGGGCAAAAGTAGGGATGCGATACCTGACGAAGCGACAGCCAGTACCACTTTTCCAATAGATCTAAATTATGCGAGTATCGTAGACCAAAGGTAAGTTTTTCCAGTTCCGCCGTGACCGTACACAAACAACAATGTCTGTTTCTTCAGCGATTCGTCACTTCGTATTCTATCATAAACGCGTTGCTGGTCTGGATTTAATTTTGACGACATCTCCAGAGGCTGTTGTCGTAGCAAAACTTTATCGTATAATGTTTCTTCCAACAGCAAACGATTTTTCAACGATAGTAATAAATCAGCCGACGGAAGTGGTAAATCGAACGAAAGAAGAGATTTTGGGGGAACTGCGGCATTTAATATTGTTTCGAGTTCCAACAAAATATGTTGTTGTAATGTATCATCAGATATAACAGAATCTAAGCATGGTGTGGAATTTAATAAAAGACGAAGGATGTCGTCTCCCATTTTTGCCCATGCATTATTCCACAGCATTTTTGGATCGCTAACATCACAGAATAGGAGTAAATTACAGAACAGAGAGCGCAATTCTGAAGAAGATGCCCAAAACGAAGCTTCGTTAAATGCGGTAAGCCACTCCTTGTCGTCACCAATTAAACCGAGGGCTTCACACGCAAGACGATATGAGGAATAGATTACTCCTTCAACAGTACGAATGTCGATGAAAGACTGGCAGCCTTTTTGATGACACAAGAGAATTCTTAAATAGAAAAGTTCGCCAGCGGTGGGATGTATATAGACCATCCTACCTATCGGGGTAATTATTTTTTTAGTTCTAAAAACCCATTCTTTCTTACTGGCGTTCCACATAAACAACAAAGGATATTGAATATAGGTCAAGTGACGACCATCTGGATCCCATCTTTTAGTGACTAACCACCTCGACAATGTAGAATTACCAAAATTAGCGTTACGCACTAACGTTTCCAGATCGCAGCCGTCCTCAAATGTTACTGTTTGCATACGCTCGAGATGTACTTGTAGCACCTGCACAACAGGTTCCCTTTCGTGAATCGAGAAATTTAAAAGCCGCCACGCGGCTTCATGCGGGCAAATAAATCTACCATCAACAAAGTTTTCTATCTCGTCTACGATTTTAACGGCGGAGGCAGAAGCACCATCAGAAGTAGAAGGTTCGCCGCGTCTTTGAAAAAGAAGTAGAAGCAGTAGATTTCTCAGATTTTTGTAAAGCAAAAGCGACACGTTCTACGCCTTTAGAAATATACTTAAATAGGTACTTAATCATCATATTCCAACCGCAATATTCGACGTTAATATGTGCATTAAAGCGGCTACATAACAGTTTGTTATAAGGAACTACAAATCCGTTATGCACGCGAATACCATTCTGCATTGTATGTACAGAAACCTCGTTCCGCTTGTAATGCACGTAGCCGTCTTTATCGAAAGAGGTAACGGGGTTAAACTGTTTTGGGAATCTCTTTTTGCAGTCCCCGTCTCGCATACAAGGAGCAGATTTATTAGACGAACCGCAAGGACCGTGAATCATGCAACTCGTAATCGTCGAATATAACATCGATTCAGTAGCAGCGTCGAGTAACTCCGCTGTAACGTATTTGTCGACATCGACAGCCTCTCTAATTTTAAAAGACTCGTCAACCCACAAAAGTGTATGACAATGCGGAAGTCCTCTCTTCTGAAATTCTACTGTATATAGGTCTAAAGACACAATACAACATCGACAACAGTAAGTAATAGAAGGGAGTGAGAATCGAGTAAATGAAAAGGTAAGAAAAAAAGTAATACTTACACGCAGTTACGATACAGAAAGGTTTTTCTTCCTACAGAAATCTAATGAAATGATTTACTTTCATACTAAAGACCCTGGAAATGATATCCGGTCTATTTTGAGAATGCCCCATGTTGTTCGAATCCATAAATCTCGTAATTTCGGGCCATTTAGCATTACACGTAAAAGTAATAAAATATTGAGGGTTGCCATAGACGCGACATAAAGAGAGAGCATCCTGATAGTGTTTATACATGTAACGCGGCCCTCCTACAAAAGAAGAAGGCAAAAACACACGTTTCCTAATTTGTTTACCTACAGAGTCCCCTCTCGATATCGCATCGAATACACCAGCGACGTATTCAGACCTTAAACTATTTTGATGATTACGAAAATAATCCAATCTGCTATCCTCCAAACATAGATACGCATCCAATAGAAACTGTTGAAATAACCTACCTCCACGTAGCAGATGAGAAAAAACATGACGACCACTGTGCAGTAGGTAACTGTAGTACATGCTAACTGTCAAAGACTTCAGTCCCTTACCGGAGGAATCTCGTAGCTTCAAAGACGGCGACCAACCTACCTCACCGTACGAGAATAATAAAGGATACTGAAGAGGCATTGATATCGCATATTTATATATATATTTCTATGCGATATTGTGTCACATTTCATAGTAAACATGATGGATAGGATAGGTTTTTACATTTAATCGTGTGGAAAAGTTGCTTTATCTATTTTATAGGTTTATATGATTGGGAAGTGGAAATGGTGGAAGAAATGAGCTTAAAAGACGAAAAATAGTGAAATATGACGAAGAGAACGTCGCAGTACCACCTCCACCGTTTTGATCATAACTTCTTCATACGATGTCCGATTTAGGTGATTCAAATTGGAGAATGAAGAAGAAAGAGAGAGCTACATTTTGTAAAAATTAGAATATGGAAAAAAGGAACGGGACGCCCGTCCCTCGCGAAATTCAGACGCAGCAGATTTTGTTTTAAATAATACAAATGGATAATTACAAGAAAGTCTAAGTCGAGTCGAATACGTTTTCTACACGGTTTTTGCCTATAAATATAAGATCAATTCAGCCAGATTTTTATCCCATTATTATTATTATTCTGAAGCTCTGGAAGTCGTTGTTACGTTTAGAAGCAAGGTTCAAGGCACGGAAGATCATATTTTCGGCAATCGGCGATCACGACACGTTCGGCGATTTTCCTCGTTTGTTCTTTTCTAGTTTTGAATTATTTTCCATTATGCTTTCTAACAATTTAATTGCTTTTTCAGACCACGTTATGAGTAACTAAGTCTCTTTTATGCTTGTTTGAACAACGGATCCTATTTGATGTTTATTTAACGTTTTCGGTTGTTTTATGTTTTTGTGTTTAACCGTTGATCCTTATTTGCTTAAATTTTAATATGTTATTATAGTTGTTTATATATAATTTGTTTAATCAACATTCTAGGTATTCGGAAGGAATCTATATAGATTAGATAAGTTTTATGAAGTAATCGGTCGGTCTATAATCGATTTAAAATTATTAAGATTCGGAAGGACTTAGTAATAACAACTTAGGTAATTAAATTTAAGTGAGTAGGTCTAAGTATTAAGATTCGGAAGGACTTGATAATTAGAGGAGTTATTCGGAAGGAAACTCTATAAGGTTAAATCACTAAAAACAAGCTTGATACTTATTGCTTGATTATTAATATTTATTAACTGTATTCGGAAGGAACGGTGTAAGTAGAGATAATTAAAGTTAGTAAAAGATTCGGAAGGACTTTTATTATATCTTAGAAGTTGAAACAACAATCGATCTCGTAAAATTAACGGAAAATAGGTGAAGTGTCAAACAAGTGTATTCTCTTTATTATTTGATTTAATCAATTACTTTTCGTTCGATTTTAAATCACTCTTTTTATTAATTACTTGCAAGCTTTTGTTACGATAAAAAACCCCCCAAATACTCTTAGTATTATTTATTCGAATATAAAAACAAATTAGTCCCTGCGAACGAACCTTACTTGCTTAAAACTATATTATATACGGATAGGTCCACTGCCTAGAAGTGTGTAATTGCGTTAAATAGTAGGTTAATTTTAAGACTAGATTTTACACATCATGTTTTTGGCGCCGCTGCCGGGGACTGATTTTTAGTTTTTTGTTTCGAATTTGTGATACGATCCTTTTGAGTATTTATTTACTTGAAAGTTACTTTAATTGTTTATAAGGTGCTTTTCACGTTTTGGTTTTTGTTTACTTGTGATTTACAGGTTGTAGATATTAGACGATGTACAGGAGATATAGCAACTATTATGGATATTTAGATAAGGGGAATTACCAAGACCCAATATGTGATTTTGGATATGGTTATAGATATGATAGAGGACGGGGGAACAATCCATCTTACGAACGGGAATTTTGGTATGAGGAAAATCAACCGAAGGAAGAAGAAGAGCAAGAGTTGAAAGACTTGTTTAAATACTTTGTTGAAATGCAAAAACAGATAAATGATGGGATTCTTAACCAATTGGAATTGCTAAATCTTCAACTTGAACTTGATCGTCAGGATTTTGATGTCACAAAACAACGGTTAGAATGGCAGTTAAAGGAGTTGGAAGAAAGAGCAAGGGGTCAACAAGAGGAACAAGTGAATGCAATTTCAACACATTGGGGATATGAGTATTGGGATGAAGAAACTGAAAACAAAGAAGAAGCTGAACCTGAACCCACTGCGCCGTTGTCACACTCACTGCGACGCAGTGTTATCTCAGAACCCGTTTCCGATTTTGATAGTGATTTTGAGTCGGACGAGGAAGAATGGGAGGACCCGGTAGTTCAAATATATATAGCCACATCCGAATCAGCTACTAGTCCACTGGTTCAAGTTCATGACACGGAAATTTTTCAACAATTTATAGATGAGGAAGCTGAGGAGCTCGAGGATTTTGATCCCATCTTGAAAATGGAGTTGAAGGAATTTGAGAAGAATTCTACGGGCATGACATTTGAAAAATCCGACCCGGATTTAGATTTATTAGAAATTGAATACTTAATGAATAATCCGGGTGCCACGTTTTTGGTTGAAATAATTCCATCTGAGGAAGAGTTCAAAGATTCTAGTGCAATTTCGCCAAAGGAGCTAGAGGGATTTGCCAAGTCGAACCGACACATGAAGCATAAGAAATCTAACTCAAGTTTGGGGGGACAATGTCACGGTATCTCTCACGACCCTTTTGATTTATTTTCTCTAACTTGTCAGGGAAAGGAAGATATTTTGCAGGAATTTGAGGATATCGGAAATGACACATCGCGGAGCGAGTTTAAGACGAAGGAATTTAATGTGAGCAAATGTGATAACGTGTGCGAGTTCTTAAAACGAAGGGATGACGGGTTACTATTTTCCGAGGCTCGAGAGTGGCATGACGCTTGGGTAAAGCGAAATAAGATGCTTGATGTTGGAAAGGAAGCATTTCTTCTTGGAGATCATTTTGGACATGAGTCGGAGGAAGAATCAGTACTTTTTGGAAAACACGTGGGAAAGAAAGACGAGAAAAATCTCGACCTTTACATTAGTCGTAAGTGGAGACATATCGAGTCAAGCTAAGGACTCGGTTGAAAAACAAGCGCTTCTCGGGAGGCAACCCGGGTTTTATTTTCCCTTTTTCGTAATAACATTTTTTCCATTTTCTTTTATCTTTATTTCTTGTTTAGTATTCGGTATTTTTTTTTTTACATTTTCTTTTGCAGATTAAGTTTTTAGGTAACAAGAAAACCAACGGAAAGAAAACAAAAAAAAATTATAAAAACGAAAAAAAAAAAAAAAAATTGTAAATTTTTGTAAAGTTATTGTTTACCATTTTCCCCTATTAGACTTTAAAAATAGTCTACTATTTTTTTTTTTACTATTTTTTTTATTTCCGTCGTAATTTGGAATTTTTATTTTTATTTTATTTTTCTTTTATGATTTTAATATTTGTGTTTAGTTTTTCTATTTTAGTTTTTATAGATGAGAAGTAAGTTCAGCAATCGGTTTTGGGACTGGCATTCAATTCAGCACAGCTTTTCACCGAAGATTTTTCGATATCTACGACCTGGTTCTATTTTCTTCTTTTCTTATTTTTGTATTTATTTTTCTTTTTAGATTTTATTTTTTGTATAATTTCCCTTAGTTTTTATTAGTCGTTAACACATTAGGGACAATGTGTTACTTAAGTTTGGGGGGGTCATCGGGAAATTTTACATTTTATTTTTCGACCCTTAGCTTAGTTTCCATCGTGTTGAATTGTGTTTTTTTTGTACATTTTTGAGTCAGAAAAAACCAGAAAATCCAAAAAAAAAAAAAATTGAAAAATTGAAAAAAACCAAAAAAAAATATAACGTGTTTAGTCGGTAATACCTTAAACTTTAAGCATAACCAGACGCATTTAATACCCTACTCGAAAAAATAGTGAGGATTTGAGCCTATTGAAAGCATTTATCTTTAATGCTACGTTTTCATTTCTTTGAGTGTGCCGATGGGGATGACTTTAGAACTTGACATTGTTATACATTTCGAGACCACATATGAGCAATTGCATTAGGGAAACTTAGTGTAATTTGGTACAACGATAGGGGCATTTAGGATTAACCCATTTGTTAGCCATTTTTCGTTTCTTTTTATATTTTTATATATTTTCCGCCTAACCCTTGTAACACTTACTTTTAGTGTTAGAAACTCTAGTTAAACCACTTTGCGCCTAAACCGTTTCGTTTCTAAACACTATTATATTATTTTGTACACTCGCCTTATTTTCGTTTCTTTTTAGATTAAGTCCGAACTTAGATTTTTGATTGCTATTATTATATTAAGTGAAGTTGAAGCTTAAGGCATGGAAGAAAAGTACCAATTATTATTGCCTTGTATTATTATTGTATTTGGAGAAATAGTAAAAAAAAATATATAGTGATTATTAGCCTTTTGAGCATGTGTACTTACCACGAGAAAAAATTATTTTGTAAGGCATGTACTAGGCTAAAGAAAAAAAGAGAAAAAAGTGAAAAAGAAAAAAAAAAAAATCGAAAAAACAGAAAAGCGAAAAAAAAATTAGTTGTAGATTTTAAGAGAAATAGTGTATTACGAGTCGTGTATTATTTACGATACATGTATATTTGGAGGAGAAGAAAAAGTATAAGTTAAAGAAAAATTGAGCAATCCAGTACGTTAGAGATTATAATTAGTTCGGACTTAATCTAAGTTTGTATTATTTTATTTAACCCGTTTACACTCCATTATATATTTTCACATGCCTATACATGTATATTACAACCCGAATAAAAGTCCCCGTTTAGTTGTACCTAGACTCTAGTGGTGGAGATTTGATACTTTATCAAGCCTATGATAGAATAGTCACCATGACTGAGCAATTGAGCGATTCTACAGAGATATTTTACACACCCTTTTAGATTAGTTTGAGAGTTTGTGTGATTTTACTTCCAATAAAAATCGTGAGGAGTTTGGTTATGTTTATTTTTGGCTTTGATAATTAATTTGAAAACAGTTTTTGCTTGAGGGCAAGCAAAAAGGCAAGTTTGGGGGGGATTTGATATCGCATATTTATATATATATTTCTATGCGATATTGTGTCACATTTCATAGTAAACATGATGGATAGGATAGGTTTTTACATTTAATCGTGTGGAAAAGTTGCTTTATCTATTTTATAGGTTTATATGATTGGGAAGTGGAAATGGTGGAAGAAATGAGCTTAAAAGACGAAAAATAGTGAAATATGACGAAGAGAACGTCGCAGTACCACCTCCACCGTTTTGATCATAACTTCTTCATACGATGTCCGATTTAGGTGATTCAAATTGGAGAATGAAGAAGAAAGAGAGAGCTACATTTTGTAAAAATTAGAATATGGAAAAAAGGAACGGGACGCCCGTCCCTCGCGAAATTCAGACGAAGCAGATTTTGTTTTAAATAATACAAATGGATAATTACAAGAAAGTCTAAGTCGAGTCGAATACGTTTTCTACACGGTTTTTGCCTATAAATATAAGATCAATTCAGCCAGATTTTTATCCCATTATTATTATTATTCTGAAGCTCTGGAAGTCGTTATTACGTTGAGAAGCAAGGTTCAAGGCACGGAAGTTCATATTTTCGGCAATCGGCGATCACGACACGTTCGGCGATTTTCCTCGTTTGTTCTTTTCTAGTTTTGAATTATTTTCCATTATGCTTTCTAACAATTTAATTGCTTTTTCAGACCACGTTATGAGTAACTAAGTCTCTTTTATGCTTGTTTGAACAACGGATCCTATTTGATGTTTATTTAACGTTTTCGGTTGTTTTATGTTTTTGTGTTTAACCGTTGATCCTTATTTGCTTAAATTTTAATATGTTATTATAGTTGTTTATATATAATTTGTTTAATCAACATTCTAGGTATTCGGAAGGAATCTATATAGATTAGATAAGTTTTATGAAGTAATCGGTCGGTCTATAATCGATTTAAAATTATTAAGATTCGGAAGGACTTAGTAATAACAACTTAGGTAATTAAATTTAAGTGAGTAGGTCTAAGTATTAAGATTCGGAAGGACTTGATAATTAGAGGAGTTATTCGGAAGGAAACTCTATAAGGTTAAATCACTAAAAACAAGCTTGATACTTATTGCTTGATTATTAATATTTATTAACTGTATTCGGAAGGAACGGTGTAAGTAGAGATAATTAAAGTTAGTAAAAGATTCGGAAGGACTTTTATTATATCTTAGAAGTTGAAACAACAATCGATCTCGTAAAATTAACGGAAAATAGGTGAAGTGTCAAACAAGTGTATTCTCTTTATTATTTGATTTAATCAATTACTTTTCGTTCGATTTTAAATCACTCTTTTTATTAATTACTTGCAAGATTTTGTTACGATAAAAAACCCCCCAAATACTCTTAGTATTATTTATTCGAATATAAAAACAAATTAGTCCCTGCGAACGAACCTTACTTGCTTAAAACTATATTATATACAGATAGGTCCACTGCCTAGAAGTGTGTAATTGCGTTAAATAGTAGGTTAATTTTAAGACTAGATTTTACACATCAGGCATGTAAGACTGATGAAGTTTACTGATGCGGTAAGGACGATCACACTTGGAACGGACGATAATGTCGTAGGCGTTGACATTTGCATCATCTGCAACGACGATAGCACCTAATGTCCCCTGTTGCGGTAGAGCATATCTATTATCGGGCACATTACTATATAGTCTAACAGCGTAGTCGTCAACATTATTGTAGTCTGCAGTCTCAACAGCTTTCCTAAACGTGCGAACGTACTCGTTACACGAAAGCAAAACTCGAGTCAAAACAGCAACAATGTCAGGCCTAAGACCATTATCGTTTCCGGCAGACGTGAAAAGCCGCAGTCTATTCTCAACCTCATTCAAGTTATCATATACTTACAACTGCAGAAATCGTGGAGCGTTCGGAGGTAAAGGACATAAGGAACCTATATAATGGATACCTGACCGGACACCTTGAAAGTATACGGACCGTGACCCACATTAACAGAAGAATCTATCTTAGCACCAAACGACGTCATTGAAAACATAGAATTATACACCCTAATGTTACGCATAAAATGGGCGTCCTCATATAGAGCGATTAAAGAATCTGGAGGCATAACAGGTATCGGCAAAACGACTGTACCCCCTTTTCAACACTGATTGTAAACCGGATGAGCAGGCCTAGAGGAATGTAAAACTCTTTCTTCGTACCAGAAAAATGCACCACAGTAACAACAATAATGACTTGCGTCGCCACAGTCAAAGTACGACGGTAAGCAATAATCCGGTGCCAATACATTGACAGGAACAACACGACGACTCTTACCACGACGACGGACAGGAGCAGAAGGCACGGACCAATTAACACCCTTCCTAAGATCGGTTCCCCACATGGTAGACAAACACCCAAAACCCAAATGTCCAAAAGACAAAGCAAACTGAAAACGGTATCTACACTTTTCCTATTCTCTACCGAATACCGTAAAAAATAAAAACCTAAAAGCAAGCAGATATATAGAAAGCAAATAAAACCAAAATCATAAAAGGACATAATCATCAACACAAACCCCCTACAATACCAAATAAATAAATAATCTAATTTCTGCAAACACAATAACAAATCCTAGACAAAACTTTTTTCAATCATTCTCATAAGTATTAGCTGAAAACACACATAAGATAGGGGTAACACTATCTACTGTTTTCTTATCCCGTAGCGAATACAACAGAGAATCAAAACCTAAAATAAAACCAAAAAAAAAAAAAAAAGCATAATTACAAACACAAACTAAACCCATTTGTAAAAATACAATAAACGGTCCCGGACAAAATTCTTGACAATCATTAGTAAAGTTGTTTACATTGCAAATCCAAACAAACATAACTCGTTGGATAGCTTGTAGCATGATGGTATGTGAGTCGGCCATGACCTAGTAGTTATGATTAGCCGTTAGTGACAAAAAGTATGTATAATTGTTTTTGTTTTTTTGTTTTTCTTTTTAAATTGTACTTGTTGGTGCATCAAATGTAAAATACCGATTACAAAACGACAAAATTTTTTGCTATCCTTTTTTACTGTAAACTATTTTTATTTGATCATTAAACACATATTTATGTAAGCGGTTGACGATTTTAGTGTAATTAAAAGTTATTAAGATTAAAGGGATTTCAAATTATCATGAAAACAATTTGATTTTGAACATGACGATACTGGTTTACCAAAGAGTGTGACCTTACCTAAACGTTGTGACTTTTTACAAAGTGGTGTAATGTTTTACGAAGAACTAAGACTTTCCACCGATAGGCCCAACTTTTCGTCAAACATCACCTTACTTATTACAATTAAGCATAATTTGGTATTTTTTGAAATATAGACAAGATGATTAAGAAATAAGTTTCATTCTTATAGCTACCGTACAATAATCACATCGAATAAACTAGCTAAAAATCGTCAAAAATACCATGTCAAATGCAGTGGTAATGCTTTAATCACTTGTATATAAATCGCTTAAAAACTATGGGTAAAATTTCCAAAATTTATAATGATTCCTAACACTTTGCTAACACTCCTAAAAGTTATCATCAAAAATTAATGGTTATTCATAATTCAAAATGAAAAAACAGGAAGATTTCAAAAATACAAAAGAAAGTAAAAAGTAAGTAATGTAAGGAGTGTTTGTTTAAGCTTATTTGAGAAGTTATGAGTTTATGTATTTTGGTTTATGTTGTACAAGCTAAGACAAACCACCGCTTGGTACAATTAGAAAATTGAATTAGAAGACTTACAATCGAGGCATTTGAGATGGCGTATAAAAGGCTGAGGTACCACTTAAAATAATATGGATTTAGGGTAAAAGGCTTGATGATCTTCTCATTAACACACACTAAACATATATAGAGTATAATATGTATAACGGGCTAAACCCTACATAAACATCAATGGGCTACAAGTCTCATAAGTCTAATATGTCAACGCGGGAGGAGACATTTGTACGCTCAAGTTGGATCGAAACTCCGAGAAAAGTGGAAGGGGAGTCCTTTAGTGAAAATGCTTGCGTACTGGTAGCGCGATGGGACATGGAGAACCCGAACCTGTCATGTAGCAACGTTGTCACGAACAAAGTGAATGTCTATCTCTATATGCTTCGTGCGTTGGTGCTAAACTGGATTAGACGACATGTATACAACACTAACGTTATCACAGAAGACGATGGTGGCTGAAGAGATGGGAGTGTGTAACTCTCATAGTAGATTACATGACCAGGATGATTCTGCAACAACGTTAGCAACACCACGATATTTCGCCTCTGCACTGGATCGAGAAACCGTATGTTGTCGTTTAGATTTTTAACATCTAGTCGGTGAACTGGACACTTGCGAGAGAGGGTCGGACTAAGAAGAGTACGAATAGTGCCAAGTTTGACAATCGAGCTGAATGTCTCGTCACAGTCGATTCCTGTTGTTGACTTTTACCATTTGCGACAAGTCGGGTTTTGTGCGTATTAAGGCTCCCACCAGCATTAAACTTTAACTTATAGAGCCACATAGATGTTACAATGTTCACTCCAGATGGTTTCGGTACAAGATCCCAACTTTTATTTTTAATAAGTGCATCATGTTCATCAATCTTAGCTTTTTCCCAACGAGGGTCTTTCATGGCTTGTATATAAAGAGCGTGGGGTGGGTGTGGGGGTGCCTCGTTTGGATCGAGTGACCATGGGGTGGATAGATGCGACTGGTGCTTGTTCTCGGGTTGAGGGAGCCGACTAGTTCGGGGCGACGGTTGAGACTGGTGGGTCGGGTGGGTTGTTGGGTGGACTTGGAGGTTGGTCGGGTATGATAGTTGGATCGGGTAGGTGTTCGGGTGGGGCGAGAACTGGGTCCGGCTGGGGATTGGGCTCGGGCCGAGAGTTTTGGGCAGTAGGGGTGTTGGGCTGAGGTTGTGGGGTGGGTGTATTGGGATCAAGTGGTAATTCGGTGGTATTGGGCTCAGGGGTGTTTGAAACAGTAGGTTGTAAGTTGTTTGGAAAGCAAGTTTTGGTAGTATGGATGGACATGGTCATCATCAAGGAAGGAATAGGTTGGTGGTGTTTGAGATGTGATAGCACCAAATGGAAAGGAATTTCATCGAAAGTGACGTAACACGAAATGATAATCTTTTTGGTTGCAAGTTCAGGGCAACGATAGTCGTGACGGTTGTTGGGATAGCCAAGAAAGAGGCAAGGGGTGGAACGGGGGTTGAAGCGTGTGAATGGTGTCCAAGTGGGGGCAGCAAAGGCACCCGAAGGTGCGAAGTTCATTATAGGGTGGCTTTTTGTTAAAAAGTTTTTCAAACGGGATGGCATTTTGAATGTAAGGGGAGGGTAGAATGTTGAGTAAGTGTGTGGTCATGTGGAGTGCTTCCATCCAATAAATAGGGGGAAGTTGAGCATGAACTAATAAGGTTCTAATGTGATTGTTAATTGTGCGGATCATGCGTTCAGATTTTTCGTTTTGTTGAGACGTTTTGGGACATGAGAAGCGAAAAAGTATACCATTGGTTTCAAAGATTTTGTGTAAGGCGTTATTGTCAAATTTTCCATCATGATCACATTGGAATGCTTTAGTTTCACAATTAAATTGAGTTTTTATATAAGAGCGGAAATGAATAAATTTAGATAAAGCATCTCATTTTCGTCGTAATGAATAAACCCACAAGAAATGAGAGAAGTGATCAAGGAAAATAACGTAATATTTAAAACCACTTACACTCGGGATTGATGAGGTCCACAAATCTTATGTCAAAAGTTGATTCAACCAACGACAATTTTCATATTACTCAACATATTCATATTTCAAGTATAAAACAAAAAGAATTTTGAAACCAGTAACATACACAGTTTTAATGTTTGTCTTAACTCAACATATTACTCCTCACAAAAAGGAGTACTTGACCTTTTCTTTTCGTACAAGGACAGTATTGTCACTCAAATTAGACATATGATGTCTTTAATTAGCTAGTTATCATTTCTAATATTAGTAAAAAGAAGGTTGGACCCGTGGACTGGAGCTGGTTATGGAGCGGGTGGATAAGCTCCATACCCGTAACCGGAACCTGACCCGCGACCCGTAGGTGGCTGACCCGACCTCTGCTGACCCGAACGGTGTGGACCTGACCCGCGCCCGTGACCCGACCCGAAAGTGGCATGTGCTTGGAAATTAGTGGTCTGGTGACTCCCACGATTAAAATTATGATTTCTACTTTCCTCGACATACACAAACCTACATTTGTTATCGTAATTGCAATACCCACGTAAGAAGTTGCGACATGGCTGAGGTCTGTTGTTGCGAGGAGTTCCACGAGTGTAAAGAGCGGTTGGTGAAGCGGAGGTGTCGCGCATATTGTCCTCCCGATTGCGAATGGTGCGAATTTCCTCCGATTCGAGCATTCCACGGACTGTGAGAAAGGTGGGCAGGGGCTGTTGATAGCGTATGAAGGTGGCCACACCATCGTATTTTCCTTTTAACCCGTTGATAGTGTGCATAACTAATTCCCGTTCATTGATTGGTTGTTCGAGATTTTCAAGAGTGTCGTAAATTACCTTGAGTTTGTGGCAATAATCCGAAAAGGAGAGATCACCGATTCGGATGGTTCGTAAATCGTCATGAAGTTGCACGACTTTGGTGTCTTTATTGCTTAGAAAGACTTCTTCGAGTGTTTTCCATAATAGTCGAGCTGTCTCGCCTTTTGACATAACCATCTGGAGAAGGTTTTTACTAGGCCTGAGCATAAACGGGCCGGCCCGTTTATAACCCAGAAACCCGGCCCGGCCCGGACCGACCCGGCCCGCTTAATAAATTTCGGTCCGGTCCTCGGGTTTGATTTTAGGGATATTTCGGGTATCGGGTCGGGCCGGTCCGAAACCGACTAAAACCGGGTATACCCGGATAGTTTTTATTATTTTTTAATTTTTTTGGTTATATTCCAAAAAATGTCAAACTTTGGCTGCCTAGATTCGAATCCAGGTTACCTTACTTAATTGAATGATGATTTACCACTCCACCACATGGAGATTTATTTATAATTTTGAGGCAAAATTTATTTAATAACACATTATTAATAAAATCCCATTTAACCCCAATTTCAAATAAAAACTCTAATTTCTAATCAAGTGCTTGTCGAGTCTTGAGCAGTGTTAGTGACAGCAGTGTTGGTATTTTGTTTTCGTTTGATCCCAACTTTAAGGTTTGTAGCGAAGAAAAATATAAGCAACATTTCTTTGTTTTATTTGTCCTGGAGATTTGAAGTGTGGGTTGTGGTGTTTTAGGCTTCTAGGGGTTAAATATTTTGGTGGTTAACTAGTTATATTCAAGTGCGTAAATTATCTGCAGCACGATATTTTATCTTTATATTGTTAAGTATGTTGGCTCCTTTGGTACTATAAGTTACGATTAAAATACATAACAAACATGCTGATTACCTTTTGCTTTGTCCCTGGCACAAAAACACTTGCTGATGCATAAGTAAAAGCGTAAACATGGTGAACCAACGATAGTTGGTTTTTTACGTTTTCGGAAATTACTTTTGCTAGTCTTTTGCTTATGTAAAGATGTGGCCAAAGCCAATATGTTTTAGTCTTCGAAAGTCAAGGACTCAAATTTGTGACTGTAATGAGTTTTATTCTCATTTTTAATTTGAGGTATCAAGCTCACTACATACCATATATCACAACTTGTCCTGTTTTATTTTTGATTCTGAATATGTTTTAACTTTTAACTGTACAAAAACGGGTGGCTGTAGCTTTTGCCAAATTTGTTCTCAGTTAGTAAACACCTTGACTTATCACTGGCAATTTCGTCCCGACCGCATACAATTTCGTCCCAAATAGCATATACCTTTTAAACATATATAGTCATATAAATAGTTTGTGCCATCGAATCTTTATCCACATTCAGATTTCAGAGTGACATAAATCTAACATAAGAAAAAAAAAAAAAAAAAAAAAAAAAACCAAAATCTGGTCCGCCCGACGGTTTTTACCCGGCCCGAACCGGTCATACCCGACCCGAACCGGTCTCAACCGGTCCGGTTTTCGATCTGGGATTTTGGGCCCTAACGGTCTCGGGCCGGTCCCGGTCCGGTCCGACCCACTTTGCACTGGGCTAGTAATACTGATAGTGTTATAGATCCACATCTTGACGAGATTGCCAAGTTTCTGCCAATTTCGATCGCCGGTTCCTTTAGAAACCGAGGTACCATCGAGAAAGCCGTCAATATCCCAAGTGATGCAATGCATCTCGAACATTCGTCGCCATTGAGCGTAGTTGTGTTCTTCGAGATCGAGAGTGGTGGGAATATATGCCTTGATGTTGGTTATGTTGAATACTTTATCAAGGTTGGAACCACTAGCACCATCTGAGGACATGATGAAGAAAAATAAAACCGAGTAAGATGTCGAGGAAGGCTGCTGTTGTTGAACGAAGCAAGAAAGAAGGAGACTGAAGTCGACACGGTTTCTTTAGGGTTCTGTTTGTCGACAAATATGAATTCTCTGTCTGTTTTAATATTCGAATATAAACTCTTGGACGCAATCTCCTCTTTTCTTTTCTTTTTTTCTTTTTTTTTCTTTGCCGACACCCCACACGGCTACCTGTTGCTCTACACCAAAACTCACCACGCTTCTGCCCCTTTTACTTTCTTTGTTTCTTTCTGCCAGAGCCTCTGCAGTCACCATAATTTGGCTGCCTTCCAACTGCCTTTTCTTTTAATTTCAAAGAAAATATATATATTCCTTTTCTTGTTGTAAACTTAGATGACACACCTTCATATTAATTAAATTGTGAACGTGGGGCAAGGAAGAAAAAGAATATAAGAAAGGTTAGAGGAACGAATTGATTTTTTATTTTTTGAGAAAAATTAATTGATTTGAGAAATATTTTATAAAATAATCAAGAATATATAACATAAATAATAATACCAATAGAATATCAATAATAGTAGTACGGACACCGGTCTTCGTCTTATATATATATATATATATATATATATATATATATATATATTAAAAAAGGATGCAACTTTGAAAAAGCATGAATAAACCAACCGACGACGACGATTAACAGTTGACGCCATTAAATCAAGCTCACTCAATATCACATAAACCCTAACTAATTACAAAATCGCAGATGGCTACAATGCATCCAGTTAATTCGACTTCTCAGTTCCCCGATCACGTAGATCATAACTCAAAACCTAGTCGTCCATATTTTACACGTGGCGGTGGCGGTGGTCGTGGTGGTGGTGGACGTGGTAGTTGTCATCGGTGCGGTGATCCTGGTCATTATATCCGCGAGTGTCCGTTAGCTGGTTCTTCTTCTTCAAGGAATTATCTCCGTAGGTTAGGTTCATCTGTTTGATCATTCTGTTTATTAACTTAAACTTTGCGTACAATTGATCTGTGTAATTGTGTTTGTATGTTTATGATCCGTTAATGTGATTAGTTTAGCTACTGTGTGTGTTCAACTCTTAGAAACTTTATTGCGCGTATTGAACTTTCAGTTTTTCACAAATGATGTATGAACCGGATTTCTTTCCGAAATTTTCAACAATTAAACCGGTTAGATAAATACGGTTCGTTATATCATTTGTGAAAAAATAAGAGTTGTATACATACAATAGAAATTTTGAGAGGTGGATACACACAATAGCAAAACGGACAAAGGTTGATATAGTTTCATGCACTTAACCCATTAGGTTACTTAATTATAAATAAATGATATGCTATTGCATGTATCTGATCA
This sequence comes from Senecio squalidus, assembly GCA_910822075.1. Classification (NCBI taxonomy): domain Eukaryota; kingdom Viridiplantae; phylum Streptophyta; class Magnoliopsida; order Asterales; family Asteraceae; genus Senecio; species Senecio squalidus. The sequence continues at coordinate 17,484,413 of CAJVGC010000591.1, forward strand.
ATTAAATATTTGCAAACATGTGTCGTGGCAGCGTATATGGATGTTACATATGTTCTGATACATATAATAGCGTTATCTGATACATTTTCAAACACATTTATAAAATCGGAATTATAGTTATTTTTAGACTAAAAACGAAGTTGATATGTGGCAGGGGAAACCATGCGCCTGGTAATGATTCCTCTAGGGCGGATATCGTAGACTTGGTTTCTGATACGATAATATATAGAACAAAACAGGTTAATGCATCAACTGGAATTTTACCAACTCCAGAACCAGCAAAGCAAGTTTATAAAGGGGTGGCTCCAAAGAGTGTTGATGTAAATCCGTTTCTAGCAAAGATAAAATCTAAAGAAAAAGAAGTTGAATTGTGTGACCGTGTAATTGATGAGTTGAAAAGTCAACTGAACAAAGCTACTTCGGAATTGAGTGATTCTAAAGCGAAGAATGAGGAAATGGTTTTGGACATGAAGAAGAGTCGAGAGGATTTGGAAAAATGTAGAAAGGATTTATTATATTTTAGAGACAGGGATAAGGAGATGAATATGAAGTGGCGGGATTTGAATAATGTGTTTGAAGAAACTAAAGACGGGTTAAATGAAAAGATAAAAGAGCTTGAAAAAGAAAACGAGTGTGCAGAGTCTGAAATGATGAAGATGAAGGTTGAGACAGAGCAATGGAGGAAAGCAGCAAAAGCTATAGCTTCGGTATTGGTCGGAGATGCAGAGATATGTTCAAAAACAACAGAAGTTGAATCACTAGTTTTGTACTACAGTGACCGTGCTGCTAAAAGGATGTCACTTGGGAAGACGAGGAAAGCATTAGATGATTGCAAAATGGCAACACGATTAGATCCAGGCTTTCTTAAGGCCTGCCTAATGGCTGGCAAGTAAGAATTCCGATTTTTGTTTTTCTTATAAATGTCTCAATTTATTTAATTATTTAATATAAATTGGTATTTTTTACCTGGTATTGATTTTGTTCAGATTTCTATGATATTAGTATGCTTACCGAGGCTTAATGATGACTTTTATTACTTGTTTTTCATAGTTGTCATCTGATTTTTGGAGAAATTAACGATGCACTGAATAATTACAAAAAGTGTTTGGACACCAGAACGGTTTGCTTAGATAGAAGGCTTACTATTGAGGCATATGATGGTCTACAAAAGGCAGAGGTACCACCTGCGTTTATTCGTTGACTGCTGGACTTATATCTATAATATCAGCTTCTGATTTGGGGTTTCCCGACTTGCAGAGAGTGGCTAGCTTTATCAATCAGTCTACCGAACTTTTGCAGCAGAAAACTTGGGAGTCAGCAAGTTCTGCCTTGGAGGTTATTACGGAGGCGTTGTCAATAAGTTGTTATTCAGAAAAACTGCTGGAGTTGAAAGGGGAGGCTCTCTTTACGGTATTTGCTTTGTACTCGGAATTTTATTAATAAACTGAACACGCTGATGTTATTCTGAGATGGAATTATTCTCATCCTTGACTTTATTCTATGTGGATTGTAACAGATGCGTAAGTATGAAGAGGTTGTTCAAATGTGTGAACAAACAATTTCTATTGCTGAAAAGAATTGTCCCACTAAAGCTGATAGCAATCAAATGTCAGCTGAGGATCAAATTCGACCGTTGAAGATTTGGAGATGGAATCTGATTTCTAGGTCTTACTTTCGTATGGCTAAGTTTGACTTGGCCCTTGCCATCCTTGAGAAATATGAGCTACTAGCGCCTCCGCAAACCAAGTAATAATCTTACATGCTGCATATAAACATGTTTTTTTATATAATAAAGTGTCATGATCTTGTTTTCTGTCTCCCATTGCAGAACTCAGGGACCACCAGCTCTTTCAGCTGGCACTATCCGTGAACTTTTCCGCTCTAAGGTATGAAACATACTATGTGGTTTTCTTTCCTATATATTTTTCTATATGATGCTACCATTTACATTTTACTACAATTTTATGCTTTCTTCTAAATCATTAACAGTGTGATGATGTTGGTAGCATTTGACGTATTCTGTTTTGAATTATTTCATTTAGCAATGGACTTGTATTCTTTTCCATATGACATGCAAATATATACTGTGCAGTCTGCAGGAAATGAAGCTTTTCAAGCCGCAAAGTATAGAGAAGCAGTGTCGCATTATAGTAACGCTATCAAGCAAAGTATTGAATCAAGGCCTTTCACTGCTATCTGTTTATGCAACCGTGCTGCTGCTCTTCAAGCTATGGGTGAAGTCATGGATGCTATTGCAGATTGCAATCTTGCCATAGCTCTTGATGAGGATTACATGAAGGTCCGTTCTATTTTGTTTTGTCTTTGAAAAATTGGGATGTAGTTGTTTCTATTTTGTTACGACATTGTCATGTTTGCAGGCAATTTCTAGGAGGGCCAGTTTACATGAAAAGATAAGAGACTATGAGCAAGCAACCCTTGATTTTCAGAGGCTCATATCTCTTCTTGAAAAGCGGAGTGAAAAGAAATATGTGGAAGAGTTGAGGGTAGCTCGTCGCCGTCTTTCTTCATTGAATACAACCATGAAAAAAGGAATGACCATGGATCTCTATCTCATCTTGTAAGTTGCAATGTATCTATTAGAAGTAAACAAATACACGATTGGTACACGTAAATTCTGGAATAAGGACTTTTTATGAATGATTATAACAATAACGATTAAATGCTTATTTACTATGTTGTGATAGGGGGCTAAAAGGATCAGAATCTGGTCCAGAAATCAAGAAAGCATACCATAAAGCTGCTCTCAGACATCATCCGGACAAGGTTTTCTCTTTGTTTCTTCACATTTGGCCTAGATTTAGTACTTGTAACTAATTATCATTGTATTCAGGCCGGTAAGTTTTTAGCAAGAAGTGAGAGCGGAACGGATGGTCATGTTTGGAAAGAGATTTTCACAACCATCCATACTGATGCCGACAAACTTTTTAAGACAATTGGCACGGCATATTCTATACTATCCGACACCAACAAGGTTTGTTCCCTAAACTGCAGTCATAATATGAGTGGATCATTTTGTTTAAAGTAATGAAGGTCTAATTTTGGCATATTTTATACAGAGGTTTAAGTATAATCTTGAAGAATCGATGAAAGATGATTTCGAGTGCTAACCTGAAACTACATTCACATATTGAAAAGCTTTAACGGGGTATTTGGTTTCAAGCTTCAACACTCTCGAGTGGTTAAACTAAAATGGCCAGTGTAAGCTTTTGTAAGTAAACATGAAATCGGCTTTCCGGTGTTGTATCTCTTTTGCATGTGCACCAACCCAAAAGGAAAGGGCAGATAACTTTGTACAGTTCTCTTTTGCAAAGAACATAACTTCTAGTTTGTTAAAGTTTTCATTGAAGATTTATGCTTTATGGGGTTTAAAATCTCAAAATTTTGTCGTAAAAACTAAAATTAGTAGTCAGTGGCCAAGCCATTTCGCTCTTTTATTGACCATAACAAATTCCGAGTCTTGTACATATTAGATGTACGTCTAACTTATCATATATCTAGGCCATTCAATGTTTGATATTGAAATTTTTTTCTCATATTCACCAATCATTTTGTCACGTGTCATATTCTACTCTTTGTCATATAATGAGCGTATTAAAATTTATTGTCAGTCATTTTTCTCATCTCTATGTTAAAGGCAGATAAATTACATAAATAGTTGACTATCTCAAAATTAAAAGTAAAATTTAAAATGAGAAAACGTTTAAAAGATTCTTTTACCTTCAGCTAAAACTTAAAAGTCCACTCAACTTGGAATATATGTTGAGCTATTTTAGTTGGGCCTTGGTATGGACCTGAGAATTTGGGTCTATAACATAATTAAACAAACATCAATATAAATATATAATGGATAGATGTATGGGTTTATAGACGTCACAACTCACAACTACATGAGATATTTATTTGTTTTTGGTTCTTTCAAAATTAGTAAATTTGTTTACATTGCAAACCCAAACAAACATATATAACTCGTTGGGTAACTTGTAGCATGATGGTATGTGAGTCGACCATGACCTACTAGTTATGGTTAGCCGTTAGCAACAAAAAGTGTGTATAATTGTTTTTTTTTTTTTTTTTAAATTGTACTTGTTGGTGCATCAAATGTAAAATACAGATTACAAAACGACAAATTTTTTTGCTATCCTCTTTTAGTGTAAACTATTTTTATTTGATCCTTACAAACATATTTATGTAAGCGGTTGACAATTTTAGTGCAATTGAGAGTCATTAAGATTAAAGGGATTTCAAATTATCATGTAAAACAATTTGATTTTGAACATGACGATACTGGTTTACCAAAGAGTGTGACCTTAGCTAAAAGTTGTGACTTTTTACAAAGTGGTGTAATGTTTTACGAAGAACTAAGACTTTTCACCGATAGGCCCAACTTTTCGTCAAACATCACCTTACTTATTACAATTACGCATAATTTGGTATTTTATGAAATATAGACAAGATGATTAAGAAATAAGTTTCATTCTTATAGCTATCGTACAATAATCACAACGAAGAAACTAGCTAAAAATCGTCAAAAATACCATGTTAAATGCAGTGGTAATGCTTTAATCACTTGTACATAAATCGCTTAATGACTATGTGTAAAATTTCCAAAATTTATAATTCCTGACACTTTGCTAACACTCCTAAAAGTTATCATTAAAAATTAATGGTTATTCATAATTCAAAATAAAAAACAGGAAGATTTCAAAAATACAAAAGAAAGTAAAATTTAAGTAATGTAAGGAGTGTTTGTTTAAGCTTATTTGAGAGTTTATGAGTTTATGTATTTTGGTTTACGTTGTACAAGCGAAGACAAACCACCGCTTGATAAAATAGAAAATAGAATTAGAAGGCTTACAATCGAGGCATCTGAGATGGCGTACAAAAGGCTGAGGTACCACTTAAAATAATATGGATTTAGGGTAAAAGGCTCGATGATCTTCTCATTAACACACACTAAACATATATAAAGTACAATGAGTATAACGGGCTAAGCCCTACATAAACATCAATGGACTACAAGTCTCATAAGTCTAATATGTCTAATATGCCCACACAGTTTGAGCTGGAGGAACATTCATACGCTCAAGTTGGATTGAAACTCCGAGAAAAGTGGAAAGGGGAGTCCTTTAGTGAAAATGCATGTGTACTAGAAGCGTGATGGGACATGGAGAACCCGAACCTGTCATGTAGCAACTTTGTCACGAACAAAGTGAATGTCTATCTCGATATGCTTCGTGCGTTGGTGCTAAACTGGATTAGATGACATGTATTCAACACAAACGTTATCACAGAAGACGATGGTGGCTGAAGAGATGGGAGTGTATAACTCTCATAGTAGATTACATGACGAGGATGATTCTGCAACAACGTTAGCAACACAACGATATTTCACCTCTGCACTGGATCGAGAAACCGTATGTTGTCGTTTAGATTTTTAACATCTAGTTGGTGAACTGGCCACTTGCGAGAGAGGGTCGGACTAAGAACAGTACGAATAGTGCCAGGTTTGACAATCGAGCTGAATGTCTCGTCACAATCGATTCATGTTGTTGACTTTTACCATTTGCGACAAGTCGGGTTTTGTGCCTATTAAGGCTGCCATCAGCATTGAACTTTAACTTATAGAGCCACATAGATGTTACAATGTTCACTCCTGATGGTTTCGGTACAAGATCCCAAGTTTTATTTTTAATAAGTGCATCATGTTCATCAGTCATAGCTTTTTCCCAACGAGGGTCTTTCATGGCTTGTATATAAGAGTGTGGGGTGGGTGTGTGGGTGGTAACATGTAGGTTTAGACGAGAGATAGGTTTATGAGTGCCTCGTTTGGATCGAGTGATGACCATGGGGTGGATAGATGCGACTAGTGCTTGTTCTCAGGTTGAGGGAGCCGACTGGTTCGGGGCGACGGGTGAGACTGGTGGGTCGGGCGGGTTGTTGGGTGGACTTGGAGGTTGGTCGGGGTATGATAGTTTGATCGGGTAGGTGTTCGGGTGGGGCGAGAACTGGGTCCGGATGGGGATTGGGCTCGGGCCGAGAGTTTTGGGCAGTAGGGGTGTTGGGCTGAGGTTGTGGGGTGGTGTATTGGGATCAAGTGGTAATTCGGTGGTATTGGGCTCAGGGGTGTTTGAAACAGTAGGTTGTAAGTTGTTTGGAAAGCAAGTTTTGGTAGTATGGATGGACATGGTCATCATCAAGGAAGGAATAGGTTGGTAGTGTTTGAGATGTGATAGCACCAAATGGAAAGGAATTTCATTGAAAGTAATGTAACGCGAAATGATAATCTTTTTGGTTGCAAGTTCAAGGCAACAATAGCCGTGATGGTTGCTGGGATAGCCAAGAAAGAGGAAAGGGGTGGAACGGGGGTTGAAGCGTGTGAATGGTGTCCAAGTGGGGGCAGCAAAGGCACCCGAAGGTGCGAAGTTCATTATAGGGTGGCTTTTTGTTAAAAAGTTTTTCAAACGGAATGACATTTTGAATGTAAGTGGAGGGTAGAATGTTGAGTAAGTGTGTGGTCATGTGGAGTGTTTCTAACCAATAAATAGGGGGAATTTGAGCATGAACTAATATGTTCTAATGTGATTGTTAATTGTGCGGATCATGCGTTCAGATTTTTCGTTTTGTTGAGACGTTTTGGGACATGAGAAGCGAAAAAGTATACCATTGGTTTCAAAGATTTTGTGTAAGGCGTTATTGTCAAATTCTCCACCGTGGTCATTAGTTTCACAATTAAATTGAGTTTTTGTATAAGAGCGAAAATGAATAAATTTAGATAAAGCATCTCATTTTCGTCGTAATAGATAAACCCACAAAAAATTGAGAGAAATGATCAAGAAAAATAACGTAATATTTAAAACCACTTATACTCGGGATTGATGAGGTCCACAAATCTCATATCAAAAGTTGATTCAACCAACGACAATTTTCATATTACTCAACATATTCATATTTCAAGTATAAAACAAAAAGAATTTTGAAAACCAGTAACGTACACAATTTTAATGTTTGTCTTAACTCGACATATTACTCCTTGCAAAAAGGAGTCCTTGACCTTTTCTTTTCGTACAAGGACACTACTGTCACTCAAATTAGACATATGATGTCTTTAATTAGCTACTTATCATTTCTAATATTAGTAAAAAGAAGGTTGGATCCGAATTCGACGATTTTATTTTACTTAGAACATGCATGCATACATGTATAAATAGCAACGTACTCGTAACTTCTCAAATCACAAACACATTTCTTCACATTCTATTCTACATCGATCTCAAACATGGCAAACACTAATCTATCATCGATTCTATTCACCTCTTTTCTCGTTTCGTCTCTTTGTTTGATTGCGATATGCAATGCGGGTGGTAAGTTCTATGTCTTTGTTTTTTTTCTTGTATTAAATGTGTGTATTGAATGTTAATAACACAAGTTAATTACTAACCCAAACGTAATGTAACGAAAATACATAAGTCATTGAAAACTGGTTTCACAAATGATGTTACAGTTTAAAGATTATAATGGGTTCGATAGAGTTTAAAATTCGCTTCAAAACGGGTAGTTTATTTCAATATTTGAATCCTCTATAAACATTCAAGACACTACAACTAAAAGAGCAAAACTTCTGTTATTTACGTTTACCATCTCCATCTGTATTAGCTACACATTTTTACATGGGTAAAATATGTGTTTTACTCATTCCGTCACAAAATTTGTTTGTTGACATCGCGCCTAACAGTAACATGATATCTAAAACAGAAAATGGTAACTGAGAACGTAACTTTATGTAAACCAGGTAGTCACAATCTCAAATGTTAAATTTTATTCGGTACTCTCATACATTTTTTAACCATCCCAGTATAATAAATGTATTGAATTAGCAACAAATATCAAACCCGCAACCACTTATTCAAGAGACTGTTGGTGTGCTTTATTATTAACCTTTTAAGAATTCAACGGATGCAGGTGATGAACACGAATACAACTACGAAGAAGATGGTCCAGAAGGACCCATGAAATGGGGAACTCTTGATGCGGAGTGGAAAGTTTGCTCAAATGGGAAATCACAATCTCCTATTGATATCGTTACCAAAAAGGCAAAAGAACAATCAAGTGACTTGAAAAAATCTTACAAAGAGGCTCCTGCCAAGATTTCCAACAAAGGCCACGCTATCGTGGTAAGCTCATTAATCACTTCTTAGAACGCACACACCTTGTCAGTTACATGGCCTTTCCATTGTCATTACTTCTTTGTTATTGTTAATGTTTTCAAAAAATTATTTTGTCAGGTTGAATGGAAAGGAGATGCCGGAGGTATTGAAGTGAATGGTTCGACATATAAGCTAGTTCAATGCCACTGGCACACTCCTTCTGAGCACACTATTGACGGGAAGAGGTATGTTTGTTGATTGTTAAAATCCATTCTCACTTTCTTGAACTTAATTGGTTTATTGTACACGTTTTTTTATAGTTATGACGCAGAACTACATTTCGTTCATAAAAATGACAACGACGAATTGGCGGTCCTTGGTGTTCTATACAGCATTGGAGAGGCTGATCCCTTTGTTGCCAGCGTATTGATTCTCTCTCTTTCTAAACTTATAGATATTTATAACGGGTATAGAAGCATATAATTCATTTTTTAATATATGCAGGCGACCAAAGACAAGATCAAAGGGCTTAGTACCGCTGGGAGTGATTTGGGGGAAATAAGTGCAAAAAGTTCAACAAGTGGCAGCACAAAGTATTTCCGATATTTTGGTTCTCTTACTACTCCTCCATGCTCGGAAGGTGTCATTTGGACAGTTGCGGAAAAGGCTAAAACAATGTCAGAAGCCCAAATCAAATCGATAAAAGGAGCTCTTGAAGCTGTAAGTCTTGTTTTTCCATTCTACATATAATATTGAGTCCTTATTGAATTCGGTTTGTAGTTAACCATTGTTTGGTTAATCATTTAGGACTTCCAAGAAAATGCAAGGCCTGTTCAAGAACTCAATGGAAGACAAGTTACTGAGTTTGAAGTTGAAGAGTAAGCTTTCTTTATTTGTGAATTATATTTAGAAAACAAAAAAAAATGGATCTTAAATTTTACGGTTTGTTTTGTAGGGATGGAGATGATGCTGATAACGGTGGAAAGGACTCATCGTCATCAATTTTAAACCTATGGAATGGAATCATCATCACCATTTTTATTCAATTAGGCAACTTGTTTTTATTTTAAGTGGTAGCGTTTGAGCGATTTTGATTTGTTTGATCCTTGTTACTCCGATTTCGAGTATGAGTTTTTTAAATAAATTAATAAGAATTTAGTTTTCTTTTTCCATGTTGTCTGTTCATATGGTGTTATCATCGAAAAATAACTGTATCATTGATGCATTGTGAACCTTTCACTCGGTCTATATATATCATGAATTACGCATATATAAAAGGGAAAAACATAGATATAGTACCACAAATCCAACTTGATTGAATTTTCTGCGTATTACATGAGTGCTTACTCTTCATCTAGATGATATAATATACTATTAGCGTTTAGATAAACAAAACAAAACAAAACAGTTTCGCCAAAAGCCTCATAGCTCACTGTGAATCATCCTTCTCTTAAGCTTTCTTTTAGCCAAGTAGGTGATATTACCCAAGCTCTTCATACATGCATATAAGTTTGAAAACATTACGTTATAATAGCGGAACAATGTTATATCTAAAAACCAAGTAGAACTCGCCCTGAACACGGGAACAGAAAGCTGTACAAAGACTCAACTTCTTTCTCACTTTCCAGTGATTACATGAGTGCTTACTCTTCCATCACATATAACCATTGACAACACCAGCCTAGCGTAAATAAATCAGTAACAAAACAAATGCAATGAAAACTTTAACTCTTTATCCATCCCACATTGGTGGTGCTTGTATAACCTACCTGAAGCAGGTGCGGAGTCGTGGGGACAAACTAGGCAGTTGTTCCCACTAAACATTTTTTGCAATGTAAAAAATAGTTATATTTATGTTATTTTTGAAGTTTTGCCCCTATAAAAATAAAAAATATAAACCTTTTCCCCACGTAAACAATGAAAATTTAACCATTTGATAAATTCGCTTTAGTTTACCCCACATGAAAGATTTTCTGGCTACGCCCCTGACCTGAAGAGTCCTTATTTAAATGACTGTCACGATGCAGTGTCACTTACTGGATTAGGCTAATTTTAATTGGGTATACCCAATATCACGCCAAAGTTTATTTTGGTGCTTTTTTTTATACATAATCGGTATATTCGATACGATCAACTTGAATTTTTACTGAAGTTTTTGCTGGACACGTTCAAATGGATAAAGTTCTTGTTGGTGGTATTTTCGTGAATAGGGTAAAGAAATCAGGATATCTCAATGAATCGTGTTATCATTTTTCAAAAGAGATTATTCGACCCTAATGCTTGGGTATCACGAATATCACTTTGGATATTAGACAATGAGTTTGTTCCAGATTTAATATCCACTGCCCCATGGTGTAAAATTGGATGTTTCCCCTAAGAAACTCAAATTTACTAGGAACACTCACATATGAAGTGTTTTTCAGCATCGAGTGAAGACGAGTTAATAACTAATGATGCTAGGGGATCTATGACATGGATATCTTATAATCACTATGTTAGAACACCTTTCCATATTAGGTTTACGAGTTTGTGAGGAAAGTTTAGAAAAGGTGTAAACGAACCTATCAAATTTATGTTATCAGTCATTTGTGCCATGTTTATCAAAAAAGATAAAAGTAAATTACTTTTTCAATCTTTTGGTAATGTATATGAAATCGATCCTTGGAGTTTATTTATTACATAAAATGTGTACGATACTTTCATTGCTTCTCGTGATTGACAACTTGAGTATTATGGTATTAGAATAATATGAATTGATTGCTTAATCATTGCCAATACATCATACATATATATAGATAATACATGGATATGGGCCTATGACCCAATATACAATACAAGCCTCTATATCGTCTAATATGCCCCCGCAGATTGAGCGGGGAGTGGGCAAACGCTCAAGCTGCTGCGAAAATCGGAAAATAAAGGAAATGCGAGCCCCTTTGTGAAGATATCTGCATACTGGTACCGAGATGGAACATGAAGAACACGAACCTGACCTGCTGCAACTTTATCACGGACAAAATGAATGTCTATCTCAATATGCTTGGTACGCTGATGCTGAACAGGATTAGACGACATAAAAACGGCACTGACATTATCACAAAAAATAACGGAAGCAGTAGAAAGCGGGTTATGAAGCTCCAGAAGAAGATTACGTAACCAAGAGGCCTCAGCAACGGCATTAGCAACCCCGCGATATTCAGCCTCCGCACTCGAACGAGAAACGGTAGATTGCCGTTTGGATGACCATGAAAAAAGGTTGCTTCCCAGAAAAACACAATAACCAGATGTCGACCGACGAGTATCCGGACACCCACCCCAATCGGCATCAGAGTAGGCAGTGAGCTGTGAGGTGGGGGAGGCATAAAGCTGTAAACCCAGATCAAGCGTCCCGTGAACATATCGTAAAACTCGCTTGAGAGCCTGAAGATGAGGCTCCCTGGGATCATGCATATATAAACAGAGCTGCTGGACTGCATAGGAGAGATCAGGCCGGGTAAATGTAAGATACTGTAATGCCCCCGCAAGACTACGGTATAATGTGGCGTCTGCGACAGGTGGGCCATCGGGACCGAGCTTCGAGTCAGTATCAACCGGAGTCCGACAAGGATTACAATTAAGCATACCAGCGCGGTCTAAGATGTCACGAGCATAGGACCGCTGAGAAAGAAACATGCCCTGAGTGGTGCGAGTGGCAGAAATGCCCAGAAAATAGCTCAAGCTGCCTAAATCAGTCATGGAAAATTCTCCACTTAAAGCATTGATGATGCGCTGTAAAAAAGCGGCAGAAGAAGCGGTAAGAATAATATCATCTACATATAGCAATAGATAAGCAGTATCATGACCACGGCGAAAAATAAACAGAGAAGAATCCGTTTTACTGTGAGTAAAACCAAGTCGCAGAACAAAGCTGGCAAAGCGTTGAAACCAAGCACGTGGAGCTTGTTTCAAGCCATATAGTGACTTCTTAAGAAGGCACACGTAATCTGGATGCTGAGAATCATAGAACCCGGGAGGCTGGTGCATGTAAACTGTCTCATCAAGATTACCATGAAGAAAGACATTCTTGACGTCCAACTGATGAATCGGCCAGGACCTAGAGAGGGCCAAGCTAAGAACTGTCTGAATGGTGCCTGGTTTAACAACCGGGCTGAAAGTTTCATCGCAATCGATACCCTGTTGCTGACTGCGACCGTTAGCAACCAAACGAGCTTTGTACCTGCTAATAGAACCATCTGCATGAAATTTAATTTTAAACAGCCACATACATGAGACAACATTAACACCCGACGGCCGGGGAACAAGAACCCAAGTACCATTATTAATAAGCGCACCATATTCATCAAACATAGCATTTTTCCATTGAGAATGTTTAAGGGCCTCAAGATAAGAACGGGGAACAGGAAGGTGTTGACTCGTGTGAAGGTTGAGGCGAGTGAGGGGTTTAACAATTCCGCGTTTGGAACGAGTGGTCATGGAATGAGTGGGTGGAGGTGGCGACGGAGCTGGAGGGGCAGGTGGTGATGGGGGTACCGGCGGTGAGGGAGGGGCCGGCGGTGATGGTGGGGCCGGTGGTGAGGGAGGGGCCGGTGGTGATGGTGGGGCCGGGGGGGAAGGGGGGCCGGTGGTGATGGTGGGGCCGGGGGGGATGGAGGTGGAGGTGAGGGCGGTGGGGCGGGTGGTGAAAGCGAAGTGGTACGAAGAAGATCAACGAGGGAGGTGTCGGAATCATCGAGAAAATTATAGTGAGATGGAGAAATAGGAGAGGGAGAGGTGCCAAAGGGAAAGACGGTCTCATCAAAGGTGACATGGCGAGAAAGAATAATCTTTTTGTTTTGCAAGTCAAGACACCGAAAACCACGATGGCCGGCTGGATATCCCAGAAAGACACACGGAGTAGACCGAGGTTCAAGTTTGTGTGTCGGAAAAAGATGCGGATAACACAAACACCCAAAGACACGCAGTTGAGTATAAGACGGTGGTTTGTGAAAAAGTTTAGTGAATGGGATTTCGTTTTTAATAGAAGTAGATGGTAAAATATTTAAAAGATGAACAGCCATGTGAAGGGCCTCCACCCAATAAATAGACGGAAGATTCGCTTGAAAAAGTAAAGTGCGGATTTGGTTGTTAATTGTACGAATCATACGTTCGGATTTACCATTCTGTTGTGACGTTTTAGGACACGAAAAACGAAATAAAATCCCATTGTTTTCAAAAAGGTTATGCATCTCTTTATTGTCAAATTCACCGCCATGATCACATTGAAAAGATTTAATATCACATTTAAATTGATTATTGACATAAGCCCGAAAATGTAAAAATTTAGTGAAAACATCACTTTTCCTGCGCAAGGGATAAATCCATACAAAATGAGAATAATTATCCAAAAATAAAATGTAATAATTAATACCACTGACACTCGGAACGGGAGAAGTCCACAAATCCGAGTGCACAATATCAAAGGGTTTAGCAACAATTGAAGAAGAACTGAAAAACGGCAATTTAACATGTTTGCCGAGTTGACAAGCTTTGCATAAAGAAGCAGTTTTATTTTTATTGAAAGAAATAAAACCATTAGTACTAAGAACACGAAGAGCATCCTCCCGTGGATGACCGAGCCGTTGATGCCAAGTGTCCTGACTTGAAGACAAAAATGCAAAGGTGTGCTTAGAAAGGGGAAGAACTGGGTACAAGTCACCTGTACTATCACATCGAAGAAGAACGGTGTGGGTCCGGGGGTCCTTCACAGAGAAACCAAATTTGTCAAACTCAATAGAACAATCATTATCATTAACAAATTTGCGCACAGAAATGAGATTTTTAATGATGCTGGGGGTAACAAGGACATTTTTTAAAAGTAATGGGCGATGTTTAGTGGGAATAATGCTATGTCCAGAGTTGGTGACGGGAATTTGCGCCCCGTCACCAACAAAGATAGAATTAATGTCGTGCTTATTAAGTATAGTGCTTAGATTACCTGTATCCGAAGCAAGGTGAGATGTTGCCCCCGTATCCATGTACCACTCCCCGTTGTCTTTGAAAGACATGTTACTAAATGCTTGCGGGAGAGTAGTGTGTTGCGCGGAAGGTCCGGATTGCACATGGAGAGCATTTTGTGAAGGCTGTCCATTTACAGCTACTGGGCCCAAATAAGTGGACTGAGATGGCAGGCCCAAACCAGATGGTGGACCTTGATGCTGCTGGGCCGAATAAAACAGAGGGGGAGGGAAGCCTGGTGGCGCAGAGGGTGGTGGATATCCAGATGGGGCGGGTGGATACCCGTATCCAGCACCAAACCCGGTACCCGTGGGCATTATAGCGGGTGGATGACCCGACCCGTATCCAGCACCCAATTGTTGACTAGGAAATTGAGCAGCACCAAATCCAACATTGTTTCCCGCTGTGTATCCAGCGCCGGAACCTGCACCAAAAATGTTACCCGCTGGCTGCTGCTGATTCGATGGCTGCTGATAATTAGGTGGAGCCGGCGGCGGACCATGTGGACCCGAAGGGGTTGCGCCACGATGGTTACCACCGCGATTATTTGCACCATGGATGAACCTGCAATTCGAACCGTAGCGACAATTACCTCGTTGAAAATTTCTGCAAGTTTGAGGACCGGTGTTTCGAGTGTTTCCACGAGCGTTCAAAACCGATGGGGAAGAAGATGAGTCGTTTTGTTGATGACGAAGATGGAGATGTCGGGTTTCTTCCAATTCGAGCATGGCGCGAGTTTGAAGGAATGAGGGTAGCGGACGTGTATGGCGAATCAGAGTTGCCATGCCGTCATATTTGCCGCTTAATCCGTTGATAGTATGCATCACCAACGCACGTTCGTCGATTGGATCGTCGAGATTTTCAAGAAGATCGAAGATAACCTGTAATTTATGACAATATTGAGAAACTGTCATATCTCTGATCCGTATATTACGGAGATCCTCATGAAGCTGAATTGACCTCGCGTCTTTGTTACTTTGAAACACCTCCTCGAGAGCTTTCCACAAGTGCCTAGCGGTCTCGCCTTTCGCCATTACCATTTGAAGTAAGTTCTCTGTGATAGTATTATATATCCACATCTTGACAAGGTTGTCAAGTTTACGCCATGTTTTGTCACCACTTCCTTTGGAAGTAGCGGTTCCGTCTAGGAAGCCTTCGACCTCCCAGGTTATGCAATGCATCTCGAACATACGCCGCCATTGATTGAAGTTATGTTTGTCGAGATCAAGAGTTGTAGGAATATATGCTTTGATATTGGAAATAGTAAATGCTTTATCTATGTTGTTGGAGCTTTGGGCATCACCTCCAGACATCGTATTAAACTAGCAGAGAATAAGAAACAAAAGAAACAGAGGAACGAATATGGTGTGGGGATGATGACGGCAAGAATAGGGTTAGAGGGTTTTTAGGATCGATAGTTTTGAGGGTTTTTAGGAGAGCCCGTTAGCCTCTGATACCATATTATGGTATTAGAATAATATGAATTGATTGCTTAATCATTGCCAATACATCATACATATATATAGATAATACATGGATATGGGCCTATGACCCAATATACAATACAAGCCTCTATATCGTCTAATATTGAGGAGAAGGGTAGATGTAACATCTTGATTTTTAAATTGTCACTTATTTAATCAAAGTATCAGCGGAAGTTTTCTTAAAACATACATCGTGTTGGGACATAAATGTCTGTATTTGTATTCAGTTGAATGTGTCGTCGAGTTAGAATGTAATTAGATCGAGTTGTAAAGTCCAAAACGCATTTACGTAAACAGTTACCCTCGAGTAACTAAGTTACGGAGAGTAACTAACAGTTACCCTCGCGTAACTAAGTTACGGAGAGTAACTAACAGTTACTCTCACGTAACTGTGTAGTTACGCGCGTAACTGTTTAGGGTTTCGGGTCAGGTATAAATATCAGACTCGGGATCATAAATGCAGGTTGTTGAAAGTTGTCAGAGCATTCATATCGAGAATAGTTACGTGAGCCAGGGTTTGTGAGCGTAACTGTGAGTTCTCGTGTGTTAAAGTCTTGTAATTGAGTGTTTAGATACTATTCGTATTTGTAATTGAATACGTAAGTTTAATAGTATCAACCATTTGATTATCTCTGCTGTTCTTCACCATACATACTTACAAACTAGTTATTCCGCAACTAGTTTGGTATTAGGGTTCAAAGGGGTTCCGGGAAAGGCGACCAACAAGTGGTATCAGAGCCTCTATACTTGTTATAGAGGTCTTTGAATCCGTTTGGTGAAGTTTGGGGTTGTTTTAGGCTAGATCTAAGATTTAAGAAAAGTGTACTTTATTTCGGATTTTTTAGATCTAGGCATTTCTAGACGTAGTTTGGTCTCGGGTTTCAGATATTGTGTTTACAGTTGGGTACTCTTGATATCTGCAGAAGATGGGTTTCTAGTGTTGTGTATTTCTTAGTTTTCGACAAGTGTAAGAAATCTGCAGGTAGAGTAACTGTCAGCAAACAGTTACCCTCGCGTAACTAAGCAGTTACGCACGTATCTCTCAGTTACGGGAAGTTACGCGATCTTTGAAGATTTACGTTTGAAGAGTTACTTGAAGACTAGTTACGTGCGTAACTAATACATACGTGCACGTAACTACAGATACGTGTCCTTGAAGATAGTTACTCGAAGACTGTTACGTGCGTATCTACATAGTTACGCTCACGTAACTGCACACTGAAGACGATCGTTTACTTCGTTTTTCTAGCCGTTACTCTGCCCGATTTTCGTCAGAAACATTAGGTAGCTGTTGGGTTGGATTCTCTGGGTTTTTCTTGCTGATTTGTATTCGACATGGCTCTCGTTCCGAACGCTACTTTGTACGAAATGGAGGCTAATCGGAATCCTTTACTTCCACCTAAGTACGACCCAAATAGTACTCTAGAGGATTGGGTATCAAGTTTCAAGACCTATGTAGCTTATTCCGATTCAGGAATGTGGGTCCCGATTCTCACGAGATTTATTGCTCCATTCGCTACTAATGTTCAAACGGGAATCAGAACGCTGAAGCCAATAGAAGCCTACACCGATATTGAGAAGGCCGCGTATCTAAAGGATCAGAAAGCACTAGGATCGATCCAACTGTGTCTGACTAATGAGATGAAATCAGTCTTCAGACAACACGCAACAGCCTACGATCTCTGGAATGCAATCATGAAGAGATATGGTGGCACCGAAGCCATGAAGTTAGTAAGGGCTGATCTGCTACGGAAGCAGTTTGATAACTTTGTTTGTGGGAAGAACGAGAGTCTTGATATGCTGATTTCAAGATTCTGCAGACTGACGAATGATTTATTCGATCTTAGAGTTGAATATAATAAGTTGGATATAAACACTCGTTTTCTGAATAGTTTGCCCGCGCACTGGGAGATGCGTGTTCTTCTTCTCAAAGACAAAGATGAGCTCAGAGACTGGGATTTCGAGGAGCTGATTGAAAAATTGAAGATTGCAAACCTCGAAATGCAACAGAAGGCCGTAAGTGGAGGTTATCAGAATAGAGATATGTCACAGCGTGATAATTCGGGAGTCGCTTTCCTCTCGGAGGTTGTATTTCCACAAATGCAACCACCGTCTCTGGCTGGAATGTCGCTGTCAAATTCCTCAAGCCAATATGCTTCCACGCCTAGTCCACAGGCAAACCAGATCGCTTCAAGTTCCACTTCCATTAGATGTCCCACTTGTGGAAGCTGTCAGTTAAATGGCATTGAAACTCAGGCCTCACCCTCGCTGTTAAAGTCTCAATCATCTGCCTACATAGCCTCTGATTCTCTACAAGGCGAGCATGAAAGACTTCAATCATGCTTCCTTACAGCATGCGACGATCTAGTGGGAGGTCGAATCTCTAATTTTTCTTTAGTTGAAGAAGATTATGATCAAATTGATCATAACGACCTGGAGGAAATGGACATTCGCTGGAATATGGCGATGCTGACTAGAAGGATCAAGAATTTTCTCAATCGTACTGGGAAAAAGCACATAAGTGGCGACAGTCGCACTGGGATGGGGTTCGACAAGTCTAAAGTGAAATGTCACAAGTGTCACAACTATGGACATTTTGCTCGGGAATGTGGACAACATTCACGTGACGATAGTAGAGGCTACCAAGGCCAAAGAAGTGATCAGCAAGGGACAGGTTACCGTTCTTCTTCTCAAGATCGATCGTATCAGCAAGAGGGTAACTATCAGCGAGGAAATAACTACCAACATGGAGGTAACTATCAGCGCCAAGCCAATCAGAACCTGAGAATTCAGGGTGTAGAGAAGGACAACGACAATTCCTCTACAGCTCTCCTGGTTCAAGACAGCAGTGTGGATTGGGGCTCATATGAAGACAACTCTTCAAGGAATGATCACTTTGCTCTCATGGTCTCAAACACTGACAGTTTGTCTTCAACTTCTGAGGTAGATCTTGATGCCTTTAAATCTACTTGTGCAAAGTGCATCGAGCTAGAGGCCCAGCTCGATGTATGGCGAAGTAATAATTTGGTCATGGTCACTGAATTTGATAAACTAAGATATGCAAACGATCATTTAACCAAAGAAGTTCAGTCTTTTCAAATATTTAAAAGCGAAAAATTAATTGAAATATCTGATTTGGAAATAATGGTAAAACGTCATATCTCAACAATCAAACAGTATACTGACGCTCTTGCAGATACAAAGCTAACTATTGCTGAAAAGCAAAAAGAAATTGATATCCTTCATGGGAAGTTAGCTGCGTTTGCAAACTCAAAAGAGATTTTGAGTCAGTTTATCAGCACTCAGAGGACTAACACTCAAGACAAGTCGGGATTGGGGTACGATAATATGCCACCTCCAAAGCACTTTACCCCGATCCCCATTGTTGACTTGCCTCAGGGACTTGTTCAGACTCCCTCGATGACCGCTGAAGCCGTAAGTGAAACGGAAGTAAGCGGTCAGGAAGGAAGTGACTCTAAAGTCTCTGAAGAGTCGAAAGTTGTATTAGACCAAAATGACCTCAAATCCAAAGACTTGAATGACTTAAACGAATTAAATCTAACTAAGCATCAAGAAAATCTCTTTGAAAAAGTCTTTCAACGACTTGAAAGTCGACTTGTCAAAACAATGGACAAGAAATTCGAAAAACTTCAAGATCGTGAAAGCAAAAAGATTTTAAAGCAAAACATGTTAGAGTCCAAGCTTAATGTGTCTCGGTCGAATGAGTCGAAGTCAAAGGGAAAAGCTAAAGGTGTTGAAAATCAACCAATTTTAAGTGTTAAAACCCCAATGACTAGGATTTTCACTAAGGGAGAAACTTCAAAAACCAAACTTCCAGTTATCTCTCCGAAAGTGATTCAGTCAAACGCAACCACGGCAGTACTACCTCAACACGACACTCAAAAGAAGATTCAATCTTCTCAGGCTTCGGAGGTCAATTCCACTGACCCTCGAATCTGCTATTACTGTCGATTTGAGGGACATATTGCAAAGGCTTGTCCTCGTTTGAAAAACTTGATTTTGAAACGCAAAGAGTCAAGACCAGTTTTACCTGTAGAGTCTAAACCTTCTAGATCGAATCAACAGAACAAACCAAAAGTTGATTCATCTTCTGTTAAAATCATGACCAGACCACAACAGGATTTGATCAAAGCAGTAAAAGAAGTTGGTAAACCACCCAAATCTCAGACTGATACATCAACCATTACTGACTATCAAAAAAATCATAAGTTGGTTGATGTAATAGTTCCTGGTAAAAGTGGGCGACCCAAGTCAAATTAAGGCTTGGGTCCCCATTCAAAACTAATTTTTTCTTCACCTGTGCAGGGACAACCGAAGCGACTTGCTAACAACATCTGGTATGTCGATAGTGGTTGTACTCGGCACATGACGGGCAATCTCTCTCTGCTAGCCAACTTCATAAAGGCTAACGGAGGGAAAGTTGCCTTTGCTGGAGAAAAGGGTGGTATGATTACGGGGGAAGGAACTATCTCAAACGGAGACGTAACTTTCAAGAATGTTAGTTTCTGTGAAGAGTTAAAGCACAATCTGCTCAGCGTTTCTCAAGTATGTGATGCAGAATACTCTACATTCTTCAACGACAAGGAGTGCATGATTCTAAAGAAAGGGTTTGTAGTTCCTCCGGAATGGATTGAGATTAGGGCTCCGAGGGTAAATGGTATCTACTGCCTCAACATGAATACGGTTAAGTCATCTGAAGGTCATGTTTGTTTGTTATCGAAAGCCTCAGAGAAAGAGTCCATCATGTGGCATCGTCGTATGGCGCATATTAACTTTCGGAAGATGAACTACTTGGTGAAACATGAGCTTGTCACTGGAGTTCCGAATCAAAGCTTCTCCATGAACGATACCTGCGTTTCATGTGTAAAGGGAAAACAGCACAAGAAATCACATCCATCGAAGCTAGTGAACTCCATCTCGGCTCCTCTAGAATTGCTTCACATGGATCTGTTCGGTCCCGTAAGTGTAAAGAGCAAAGGAGGGAAATCGTATTGTCTGGTAGTCACGGATGACTTCTCGAGATTCTCTTGGGTTTTCTTCCTAGCGACGAAAGATGAAACTGCTGAAAAACTCAAGTTTCTCTTTCTTCGACTAGAAACCCTTCTCGACTTGAAGATTAAGATGATACGCAGTGACAATGGCACGGAGTTCAAGAATCACTGTATGGAGCTGTTTTGTCTGACAAAAGGTATCACTCATCAATATAGTGCAGCTCGAACTCCGCAGCAGAATGGTATAGCAGAAAGGAAAAATAGGACGTTAATTGAAGCAGCTCGTACGATGCTTTCAGATTCAAAACTCCCAGTATCCTTCTGGGCTGAAGCAGTCAATACGGCTTGTTACGTTCTGAATAGGGTTACCTTGGTCAAACGCCACAGCAAGACAAGTTATGAATTGATCAACAAACGTAAGCCTAATCTGCAATATCTTGAACCGTTTGGGTGCCCGTGTGAAATTATGATTACCAAAGAACGGGTTTCCAAGTTTGGAGCGAAATCTCATGCTGGGTATTTTCTAGGTTACTCGGCTGATTCTCCAAATAAAAGGGTTTTCGACAAGATCACAGGGACCATTGAAGAGTGCTATGAAGTTACATGTTTCAGATACACTCCATCAACACCTGGAGTCGGTCCTGAAAGCCTCTTTGACTATGATTCCCTGTTCAAACCCTTCGACATCCCTCCAAATGGTTCATCTGCTACAGCACAAGATAATGGAGCGGTTTTGATGCACGAGGGGGAATTTGAGGATACTCATCATCTTCAACGATTTCATTCTCAATTTGAAGATGCATCTGCAACCACTTCATCTCCCACTCCGACTCAGATTCAGGATCTCGTGGTAGCACAAGGTGTGGAACCAATTCAACCAGTTCCGATCAATCAGGCACCGCCAATCTATGACACGGAGTCTGATGAATCTGATGATGATATGGTTTCTCCTACCGCTCAGTTAGAGGAAGAGGTCTCGTCCGAAAGTGAAACAGAGGAAGCCGCTCCAGAAACGGTTCCTCAGACGAGAATTCATACCACTCATCCTGTAGATAATATCATTGGTGATGCAACCGAGGATATTCAGACAAGAAGACAAGTTCCACCAAATGATGGGGAGGAATCTCGGGATGTAGAACAAGCGGAAGATAGTGTTTTGAGTCCTAGAAAATCGGGAAGGACTATTCAACGTCCCAAATACTTGGAAGACTTCGAAGCCAAAATGTGCTTGTTTACGTCGTGCTTTCTATCTCAGCTGGATCCGAAAAATATAAGGCTAGCTTTATTAGATCCGTTCTGGGTAGAAGCAATGCAAGAAGAGCTTCAACAGTTTTTAAAGTTGAATGTTTGGGAAAGAGTCGTACTCCCGAGGAATGCTAAAGTCTTGAATACCAAATGGGTATTTAAGATAAAACGGGATGATAAAGGGGTTATTGTGAGAAATAAGGCGCGACTCGTTGTACAGGGATTCTATCAAGTTGAAGGTCTCGATTACGATGAAGTTTTCGCTCCGGTAGCCCGTTTAGAATCTATTCGGCTATTTCTCGCTTTCGCCTCCCACAAACGATTCAAGGTCTATCAGCTTGATGTAAAGAGCGCTTTCTTATACGGAGACATAAACGAAGATATATATGTCAGCCAACCACCGGGTTTTGAGGATTATGAACAACCGAATCATGTTTTTAAACTCAACAAGGCTCTATATGGTCTCCACCAAGCCCCGAGAGTTTGGTATGAAACGCTTTCTCAATACTTGCTAACCAACGGGTTTTCAAGAGGATCAGTTGATCAGACCTTGTTCACGAAAGAAAGAAATGAACACTTGCTGCTCGTCCAAATATATGTCGATGACATTATTTTTGGATCAATAGATGATTCGATGTGTAAAGAGTTCGAGAAGCTGATGAAATCAAAATTCGAAATGAGTGCGATGGGTGAGATGTCATTTTTCTTGGGTTTACAAGTTCAACAATCGAAGAAAGGAATCTACATTCATCAGACCAAGTATGTGCAAGACGTCTTGACTCGATTTGAAATGTTAGACTGCAGACCGGTTAGCACTCCGATTGAAATCAACCACAAACTTGGTCCCGCACTTAATGAAGAGGTCGTTGACATGAAGCTATATCGTTCAATGATTGGTTCGGTTATGTATTTGACGGCTTCTCGTCCGGATATCACTTTTGCCGTGTCTTTGTGTTCTCGCTATCAAGCTGCTCCGAAGACGTGCCATTTGAAAGCTGTGAAACGGATTCTCTGCTATCTAAAAGGAAAGCCGAATCTTGGTTTATGGTATCCTTATGACGACAACGATTTCACATTGACAGCTTTCTCGGATTCTGATTATGGGGGTTGCAACTCTGACATGAAGTCCACAACCGGTGGGTGTCAGTTTTTCGGGTCGCGGTTAGTTACGTGGCAGTGCAAGAAGCAGACATCAGTTTCTATATCATCTGCCGAAGCTGAATACATTGCCGCTGCAAGTTGTTGTTCGCAAGTTCTGTGGATTCAACATCAACTTCGCGATTACGGTTTGATTGTAACTCACACTCCAATTCACATTGATAACACCGCAGCGGTGTGTATCATACGCAATCCCGTTCATCACACTAAAACGAAACACATTGATATTCGTTTTCATTTTATACGGGATTGCTATGATAAGAACTTGATCACTTTGATTCGAATCGACACTTTAAGTCAAAAAGCAGATATCTTTACGAAAGCTTTTATCAAAAGTCGATTCGAAGAGTTGATCAAGTTAAATCGTCTGATCACACTAGAAATCACTTAATTCGAACCACTTTATTTTGTAAATATTTTAGTCTTTTAAAATTTAAAAAAAAAAAAAAAAAAAAAAAAAAAAAAAGATTTGCTCTTTGTAGGTTGCTAAAGTAAGTGTAAATAGCTTATAGATGAAAACCACAAAAAGATTTTCGGTTTTAGGTTAAGAAAACAAACAAAAATCCAAAAAGATTTTATTTCTGCGTTTATTTTCTTCGTCGTCACGTATCGTTCAAGATTAAAAGGTTTTATCACGTGTTTTCTGAAAAACAAAAAATTTATCAGTTTAAAGAACAAAAACACGTATTTGGTCAGTTTTTGTCTCTGTAAGCCAGGTTTGCAGAGTTAAAGATCGGATCTCGAAGAGTTTAGCACTTCCAGGAAGTCAAGGACTCGAAGCTGATCTTCATGGAGCCACGTTGCTTGATGATGAAGACTAGCTGCCAGAAAGATTCGCTAGACATCGGTTACAGACTGAAGACCGTACAAGGCTTATGTGAAGTATAAAGGATCAACTCTCGATCTCTCGACACCAAAAGTTCAAGTAAATTTTGAAGAATACAAGCTACATCCAAGGGGGAGTTTGTTGGGACATAAATGTCTGTATTTGTATTCAGTTGAATGTGTCGTCGAGTTAGAATGTAATTAGATCGAGTTGTAAAGTCTAAAAAGCATTTACGTAAACAGTTACCCTCGAGTAACTAAGTTACGGAGAGTAACTAACAGTTACCCTCGCGTAACTAAGTTACGGAGAGTAACTAACAGTTACTCTCACGTAACTGTGTAGTTACGCGCGTAACTGTCTCTCAGACAGTTACGCGCGCGTAACTGTTTAGGGTTTCGGGTCAGGTATAAATATCAGACTCGGGATCATAAATGCAGGTTGTTGAAAGTTGTCAGAGCATTCATATCGAGAATAGTTACGTGAGCTAGGGTTTGTGAGCGTAACTGTGAGTTCTCGTGTGTTAAAGTCTTGTAATTGAGTGTTTAGATACTATTCGTATTTGTAATTGAATACGTAAGTTTAATAGTATCAACCATTTGATTATCTCTGCTGTTCTTCACCATACATACTTACAAACTAGTTATTCCGCAACTAGTTTGGTATTAGGGTTCAAAGGGGTTCCGGGAAAGGCGACCAACACATCGTGTGACTCCTAACCCAAAGGCAGCGCGCATCAAACAAAACCAGTGCCAATAATGTATAAAACATAAATAAACGAAGTTCATTGCCTCGTAGCATTGTTTAATACTACCCATCATAAAGCGTTTTAAAAAAATGCACATAATATTACCGAACCAATGCAAAAAATATTAAACAATGAGAAATGGAATAATCGTCAACATGAAAGCCTCGTATGTGAATGTCGAATTTCCCGAGTAATTTGTGTCTCTCTCCTTAAACTTCTCCGTTAGCCCCTACATATATCACACAATCTAATATAAGAGTCTACGAACACTTGCGATATAATTAAAATCCTTATTTCTTTTTGTCATTTTTGTATTCTTAATATTTCTTTTATTACATACCTTGACGATGAGGCAACACCTGAAATTACAAAAGGAGATGGAAAAAAGTATTTATTAGAAATTGCAGAACGAAAACCAAGTGAAACATAATGATAAGTACAAATATTGTTATGGGGACATACTCGATGAAACTGTCGTACTCAATGGCCTTCCTCATTCCACCAGACTTGTCAAACTTGGAGACGAGCAAATCCAAGCAAACAGGCGAAACAGAAAAGCCAAGGCTCATTAGTGCCTCTCTTAATTCCCAAGCATCGATATGACCACTGCGATCTCTATCAAATTTCTCAAAATTTGCCTGAAAACACGAAGTTAATGAGATAAACGATTTTCTGTTAAACTTGTTCTAGCTAGTTAGAGCCAATGGAAAATTCTTTTTTCATACCCTCCAGTTCTGAAGACTGTAGAATACTTGAGTGAATTCTTTCGGTCCTGATATCACCAAGACAACAGCAAGTTAGTATAGATATAATTAATCATATAGGTGATTATAACTGTTTAAAGTATAATGGGTGTAGGAAAGAGATTTGTACCGATCTTTCTAGTGTTATTATTTGTAAATAGATACATGAGAAGACGAACTGTACGTATACTAAAAGTTTGATTATATGAAGACATCGCTCTCTGCAACTCAATATCGTCAATAATTCCACTTCTGTCAATATCCGCGGCCTGAAAACATGCAATCACATTTGGATCAGTCCCATGTGGAAACGTAGAAGGCAGCAAAGCCGCAAACGGACTTCCATAGGGGTTTGCATAGGTTGACTGTTGTGGTTGGCCGTATGATGACGGTGCAGCACCGTAGGGGGCGGAGTAATATTGTTGAGACGGAGGTGGTGCACCATAATTGTATCCAGACATGTTTTTTAAGATTGTAGGAATAATTAAGGAGAAATGAGGAATTGGTTTTGAGTGAGAAAGGTGTTGTTTTGGTTGAATATAAATAATGTATAAGAAAAGGTGATTTGACTTATTAATACTTTGACTTTATATATATTTGACTTTATGTAACCTTATCGTTTTATTTTGAGTTTATTAGACCTATTTCAATAAATATATATCAAGTTTCATTAATCATGTATTTGAATTGATGACATATCATTGATAAGGTCGAAAGAACTTTCTCAAGTCTTATCGATGGTACATATTAAAAACCACAAGTTCATAACCCATACTTAAGAAGGAATCAAAGGGAAATTTATTACCCAAAGACACCATTTTTATCCGCCAGATCGAAAGGTAACTTTCGGTCAGATGGTATAGAACGACGAACAGACTAACGAGCAAAAGCATTCTTCTCCAAGAGACATGCTATTATCCGAATCTCATCCACTATAAATACCCCAACTCATAATTCATTTGTAAGGTAATCAATATTTTCTAGAAATTCTCTCTTTATATATATATATATATATATATATATATATATATATGAGTAGGATCAAATAAAAAGTGTTAAATTTGTAAAAAGTGTGAGAAACATTGTGGGAGTGACATGTGGCAAGCTTGGAAAAAAAAAATTAATAAAAAGATATTTAAAAAAATAATATTTTTTTTTTGAAAAAAAAAATCGTAAAAAAAAAAAATTGAAATTTTTTTTGATAAGGTCATCTGCTACGTCATATGATCCACACACAAAATATGATGCACATTAATAATGCACAAAAAATATGATTCATATAAATGATGCACACAAAAAAACTATGATATTCAAATATGATGCACAAATAAAATGTTCATCATAGTTGTGCATCATAAAAATGCATCATAAATGTATATCATATTTTTTTTCGTACATAACTTTTTTCGAGCAAAAAGAAAAAAAAATTATCGAAAAAAAAAAATTCTATTTTTATTTTAATATTTTTTTATTAAAAAAAAAAAATAAAAAAAATAAAAAAAAAAAAAAATTCAAACTTGCCACATGTCACTCCCACAATGCTTCTCACACTTTTTACAAATTTAACACTTTTTACATGAACCCTCCCCTATATATATATATATATATATATATATATATATATATATATATATATATATATATATATATATATATATATATATTCACCTCCTACTTTCCATATGCTTACTCTTACACCCGAGGTAATCACGGGAACTTTCCCCACCCGATTCACTCGGTTATTTTACATATTGCAGAAGTAGAGTGAAGTGGATATAGGAAACAGGACGAAGGTCTTCTTCGGATCAAGAGCATCGAACTCCAAACATTCGACCCCTTTGTGTTAGCAGCAAATGTTCAAAAAATGCTTTATTATATGTTAAAATCAAATGATACATGGTTGTATTTTCATTTTTTCTGATACTTCATTTTTAACCAAAGGATTATTTATGATAATTTTAAATCAAAGTATTTATTAACCAGATCAATCGAATATTTATGGAGAAATTAAATATGCTTTTAAAACAAAAAACATTAAATAAAGTTTTAACTTGAAACATCTAATATTTGGGTTATAGATTATTTTGTTCCAGAAAATCACTTTGCCAACCATTAAGGACAAAACTTTTAAAATTCCAAGTTGACTTTATTTATATAGTTTGTTTAATAGGAAACATTTGACTTTGTTTCATAGATACATTCATTAGAATATTGAGTGACAAGTGGGTATACTTGTCAAACTTGACAAAATCGTAATTAAGAACATTTTTATTAGTTCCGTACTTAATGATTAGCATATAGTTGTAGATTAGCATATGGTTTTTCTTTTTCTTTGGGACCGACAAATATAATAGAAAAGACCCTAAAACTAGCAAGAAGCTAGCGGGTCAAGAGGAACAAAACAAAGAAAAAAGGAGATTACAAACATTCAAGAGGGGAATTACACCAATCGCTCCAAACAATAACTCTTTTTGGAGCCCTATGACACATTAAATATATAAAAATTTGTCTCGTAAATTGTAATATATATTAAATAGAGTCAAAATAACTTGTGTCCTAAGACACATGTTAAAAACACAATAAATATATAAAGATTTGTCTCGTAAATTGTAATATATATTAAATAGAGTCAAAATACTCTTAATATTCTTCTTTTTTTTTTTTTGGAAACGGCAAATGATATTAATAAAACCGCACCTTAGCAAGTAACTAAAGGCGGCATAAGAAAAGTACAAAAGTTACATGAAAGGATTAAAGTGCCAAACAACCCAATTACAAGAAATATTACTCCTATTTTTAATCCAAAACATAGAGGTGGAAGTGATATCGTTGACGATTTCCGAAGGGGATTTACGAAACTTCTTGAAGACCATGTTATTTCTTGCCAACCAAATGCACCAAAAAGAACAATGTAAAATGGTTAGAAAGATCTTCCTTTCCTTTTTGCATCTTCCCCAACTAGCACCAAAATCAATTAGCTCTACCACCGAAGAGATATTAGGAAAAGTAATCCCGCACCAATTAAAAATTCTTCTTAATGTATCCGAAGCGCATGGGCAAGAGAATAACGCATGATTTACGGTTTCCACGTCTAAACCACACATTTTACATTGGCTTGAATCGATGTTAACGCCCCGATCTAATAGACATTTTGCAACCGGAATTCTACCCAAACAAGCTCGCCAAACGAAACAATTTACCTTCAATGGAACACTCTTGATCCAAGGCATGTTTACATATCCTGTTGAAGTAATAGAACTGTCTATGTTTTCCTTCACTTTGCAAACCGAAAAAACTCCGTCGATGGAGACTTTGCATGTTAATCTGTCTTCATTACCATTTGTTGCATGAGGTGAAATAAAATGAAGCATACTGCACATCTCATGCACAAGCACCGGATTGTTTATATTACATGACCATTCCCACGTGAAGCCATCAGCATGCATCCGATTCGCTATACGACAATTCTTTACTTTCTCGATGGCGAACAGTGAAGGATATTTCCCTGCCAGAGTTGTATCCCCAATCCATACATCCTTCCAAAATCGAACTCCTTTACCATTTCCAATTACAAATTTGAAAAAATCTGTGAAATTAAGACCAATATCATTTAACTCTTTTAGTACATTACCAATAGATTTCCAAACACCCGAGGAGTTTACTCTATGAAGTTGGGAGAGGGGTTTGTTATCTAAACCATGAATAGCGTATATTATATCCTTCCAAATGTACTTATTATTATCTCTAAGCTTCCACCACCACTTCATTAAAAGTGAAAGGTTGTGAGATCTTAGAGAACCAATCCCTAATCCGCCATTGTCTTTTGATGCTAAGGCAATCTTCCAAGCCACCCAACTGATCTTTTTCTCGTTCGCATGGCCACCCCAAAGAAATCTCCTACGAATTTGTTCTAGTCTGTTGATGATGGAAATCGGAGCTTTGAATAAAGAAAAGAAATATAGCGGAAGGCTACTCAGAACCGACTTGATGAGAGTAAGCCTACCCCCAAAAGATAGATGATTTGCCTTCCAACCGGATAGTCTTTTTTCGAAGCGTTCCACAATCGGGGACCAATGTTTCTTAAGATTCATGTTGGCACCCACTGGAACTCCTAAATACTTGAAAGGAAAGGCACCTGTTGTACAACCTAAGTTCAATGCAAGATCCGAAAGGAGATTTTCGGAAATTCCAATTCCAAAAAGATTAGACTTGTGGAAGTTAACTTTCAAACCGGATGAAGCGTGAAAACATCGAAGCAATCTAGCAAGGTTTAACATGTTTTCCTTTGATGGTTTGCCAATAAAGATAGCATCATCAGCATAGAATAAATGTGATATCGATGGCCCATTATTACCGATTTTTGCTCCTTGAAAAATGCCTTTAGTGATGGCAGTTTTGATCACCACGTTTAAACTTTCCATAGCAATTATAAATAAGAACGGGGATAAAGGATCACCTTGACGAACACCTTTCGAAATCTGAAACTCCTTGGTTGGAGAACCGTTTATTAAGACTGAAGCAACCGAGGATTTGAGGCATCCCATTATCCAATTCCGCCATTTAACCCCGAAGTTCATCTGAGCCATAATGGAATTTAGAAAATTCCAGTTAATGGAATCGAAAGCTTTCTCAAAGTCGACTTTGAATAATACCATTTTTTCCTTCGTTTTTTTCGCCCAAGAGACAATTTCGTTTATGATCAGAGGACCTTCAAGAATATTCCTGTTGTTGATGTATGCTGATTGAGTAGAATCGATGACGGATCCGATAACCATCTTTAAGCGTTCAGCTAGAGCCTTCGATATTATTTTGTATACACAACCGATTAAAGAAATGGGGCGAAAGTCGTTTAGGTTAACAGCATCTTTAATCTTTGGGATGAGTGCGAAGAAGGATGAATTACACCCCCTGGATATGCATCCAGTACTTTCGAAGTGTTTGGCAACTTTCATGATATCAGGTATAATCAAATCGTAATGGGCTTTTAGGAATTTGAATGTGAATCCGTCCGGCCCCGGAGATTTCTCATTACCACAGGCCCATATCGCCTCTTTAATTTCGCCAATGGAAAAAGGCCTTTCGATAAGCTCTTTATTATGGTCCGAGAGTTTAGTGAATAATGAACTAGTAAACAAAGGTCGAATCTTCCAATTATCGTTAAATTTCTGAGAGAAGAATCTAAAAGCCTCCTCCTTGATTAGTAGTGGGTCGGTAATCCATGAACCATTGATCGATAAGCCGTTTATGCGATTATTTCTGTTCTTATTCTTTAACACTCCGTGAAAAAATGAAGTATTCTCATCGCCATTTATGGTCCATTTGATACGAGACTTTTGTTTTAAGTCGAGTTTGCGGAGACGTTGTATGTCTAGCAATCTCGATTTACCTTGGACCAATTCGTTTATTTCTAAGTCATCAAGAGGTCTAGATTCAACAAGTGCATCCAATTTAGAGATATTTTCTTGTAATTCTGCAAGTAACTTGTTCTCCTTTTTGTATTCTCTATTTCTCCATTGCCTAATCTGTTCTTTAACAAACTTTAACTTAGCCATTAAGTATTGATCCGGTAGTCCAAAACCTTGAAAAATAGCCCAAGCGTTTTTGATAGTCGCATTACATTCTTCCAAGCTTAGCCACGAATTATAGAGCTTAAAAGGTTGTGGTCCGAAGTCTAAGTTTGCGTTGCACAGGGTGATGGGGGAGTGATCCGAATGTAATCTAGGATGAGCCGTTACGACGGATCTTGGTTGAAAAGCCATGAAATTGTGACAAACAAGAAATCTATCCAACTTGCTCAGCTTATGACTATCGGGACTTAGAAACGTGAATTTACGTCCACCCATGCTATATTCTTTTAGTCCGCAGTCATTTATAAAGCCATTGAAATCCCTAGCTGAAGCACGACAAAATACCGAGTTTAGCCTCTCATGCGGATATCTAACTACATTAAAATCACCAAATAGTATCCAAGTTCCATGATGCAATGATTTTAACGTTTTGATTTCACTCCAAAGAGCTCTCTTTTCAACTATGGATTGTGACCCATAAATGTTGACAAAGAAAATCAATCCCGTTAAACCTTTCCAATGACCACCGATCAAGAGAAACTGTTGAGATTTAATGCACAAACAAGAAGAAAATACTTCGGGATTCCATATACAAAGTAAACCACCCGATCTACCAATGGCGTTAACTGATTCCGAACATAGATTAGTATTACCCCAGCATCCAACAATGTCCAATTTGTTATGATCGGAACAATGTGTTTCTTGTAAACCAATGAAATCCGCTTTATGTTTTGTTTTCAATTCTTTAATCCACTCTACTTTATGAGATTCACTCATCCCCCTGATATTTAGCGATAGCACATTCATTTAAGCATTTGTTCAAAACCAACTCCTGCTGTTACTTCTTTCAAAATTGTGTCATCATGACTTAATTGAAAGCCAACTTCTTTTCCAATCATTATTGTTTTATCTAATTCCTGAGATGTGGAACCATGAGACATCACGTCCGATGAATTAGGGGATAGGAGGGGATCGTTCATCTTGTTCAGGTCAATCGAAAAGTTACTTGATGGGGAATTCTGACGTCTTCGTTTTCTCGGATTTCCAATATCCATGTTGGGTACCAGATGTTGATACCTTCGTGGCCCAATTTGTTTTTTAGATTTCTTGGGCCTGGCATGAGCATTAAATGAAAAAGGCCCAAAATTAAATTCTGGCCCAAGTTTACATGCCTGTGAAATAGGTATAGGATTATTGGATTTTGTGGGTGCCATAACTTCAGGGAAAAGAATGTTTGGGGAATCACCAACAGACGCCTCGATAGAAGGAGAATTCAATTTATCGTTTAAACCACCTTCGAATACCACACCCCCGTCATTAAGGCTGAACCCTTCACATGCTTCTGCCGGAGACTTTACATTTTCCTTTGCCGGAGAACCATTGGTATTCTCTTTATCATTATTTTTATCCGGAATAATCTCGCCATCCTCAAGTTCTGGGGATTCGTCGTTTTCAGAATGTATACTAAAAGTATCCGAAATGCCTTCTTCATCATCGCTTTCATCGTTATCATTTGCATCATCCATGGACATTAGGTCAATCTTATCAAGGTCTTTATCCTTAGATAACGGATTGAAAAAACAGTTGCTTTCTACCACCGTAATTCTAAAAGTGTTGCTGTTCCCATATTCAATAACAATCTCTTTGTCAATCTTGGTTTTAAGTTCCGTGAGAATACAAATTTCCACATACGATAGGTCCTCGAATTTCCAAACATTTTCATCGCCTATATCAAGGGCTTTGCCAAAAGGTGAAGCAATTTTACCCAGATTATCTAAGGTTCTGAATTGAATGGGTAAACCAATTATTCTTACAACTGCCAATCTTTCGAATTTCCATTTGATGATAGAATCACCTTGATTTAACCTTGAAAACCAATGTTTCCAACACTCTTTGTTGACTAAAAAATTCGACGCATCCACTTCTTCATCGAAACCAATTAGAACGCATAAACCGCCGTAGTAAAAAACTTTACCATGTATTAGACCAGCATCTTTTATTAAGTCCGGAAGTGCCTTTAGCGTATCCAGATTAGTTGCTTCACCGAAAAGGAAAGATCCGGAAAGAGTGTTGTTTATTTCCGGGGACATGTCTAAATTGATACACATGGGGGAAGGTGGTTTGTTTTCATTAGAGCCTGAAACAATATTTGCAAAAGATTTATGCCCTCTTAATTTCCAAGCTGATGAAGATGGGGGCATAGGAGGGGGATGAAAAGGTCTCGCCGGAAAAGGTCTAGTCGGATACGAAGGCAATTTCTTTTGAAATCTGGCAATGTTTATCGTAAGGATGCTATTACCCATGTGAGTACCCTTTAATGATTCCTCTAGTGCTTTTGCATCAGTGACCTCCAGGAATTTGACGAAACCGAAGTTTAATCCTCCTTTATCTTTTTTGTTGGCGATGTATGTATCTGCTATCTTTCCATATGAACCGAATAAAACCTTTAGATCTCCACGAGATGCTTCATCTGGCAAGTTACCAACGAAGAAAGTTGTTAACTCTGGTCTAAAATTCTGTTTCCGTTTGTTCACCGTCGTCCATCCGTTCTCCATTCAGATGAAAGAAGAAAATCCAAATATGTTATTAAATTGAAACTTGTAGTCACCTCTTAATATTCTTCTTGAAATTGAAAATTTAAGTTTAATTTATATATATTAAATGAATATTATTTATTACAAGAAAAATATACTTAAATTTAATAAGGTTTATCATATGTTTTGGGGCACATGTTAACCAAACTCTTAGTTTATTACTATTACTATTACTATTTACTATTTAATATTATTACTATTATTATTACTATTACTTTACTATTACTATTATTGTCAATTATTGAAATAAATAGTTAATGAATAGTGTTTTATTTCTTATATTATATATTTTAAACCTCCAATTATTAACTAAGTTTAATGGTAAGAATAAATGTCGATGTACTTGAGTTATAGTGCTACTACCAATTTATTTATTTAATTCTGATATTAATTATATTTCTTTATTTTTGCTACCACCGTTTCATTTTTATATAATCGTAATATTAATATTTTTTTTTTTTTTTCAGAACCGGCAAATATATTAAAAACAAAACCCGACTAGCAAGAAGCTAGGAAACGGGAAATATACAACCAAACATTACATACAAGTGAATGGAGAGGACAACCAACTAGACCAAACGAGGTTAGCAACACCTCCCCTATGTTTAATCCAACAAAAAACTAGAGAGACAATGTTATGGAACACCTTATGAGTAGGCAACATAAGCCCACTATTACCAATTTATTTTTATTTAATTATAATATTAATATTTTTTTATTTTTGAGTTGTATGATTGGAACTAGAGTAATTATTATTATTATTACTATTTTTTATAGTTATTATTATTATTACTTTGGATGAAATGATTGTAACTAAAAGATATTGAATATGTATTTTTTTAAGTAAATATAAATCGAATCTAAATGAAAATAAAAGAGGTTGAATAATTGTTCCATAATAATTGTTTGTTAGATAAAAATGCTTGGTTTGAGATAAACAAA
Organism: Senecio squalidus; assembly: GCA_910822075.1. Taxonomy (NCBI): domain Eukaryota; kingdom Viridiplantae; phylum Streptophyta; class Magnoliopsida; order Asterales; family Asteraceae; genus Senecio; species Senecio squalidus. The sequence continues at coordinate 17,518,888 of CAJVGC010000591.1, forward strand.
ATCATTTACGATAACTTATAATGATATTTTTACCCATTTACCAATTATTAAATGTTTTGTTTTCTTCGAGTTACATGATAGAATTGTTAACAAGGATTATATAAAAAACTTAATGAAAATAGTAAATTTATTGAAGGATACTCTGCTAACAAAAATTGTGGTACGTAAGAAAAATTACGAGAGTTTAACGAGTCCATAACTTCATACATAAATTATGTAAGTTATTTATCTATTAATGGTTTGCCAAAGGTTCTACACTATTTTTTATTCTCTTTTTTAAAAAAAATTTAAAATGATAATTATAAATAATAAAATCTTCTTTTGTCTATTAATTTTATATAAATAAAAAGTTCATTTTATTGGATTTAGGTGAATTATGTTATCCGATTTATATATGGATTTTCTCCCACCGCGAAATACAGGCATATTAATCGTCGTTAAACTTTAAATTTTATGTTTTTATTGTTTTAAAAGGTAATCACAAATTCATTCAAAATCCACCCTGTCAACACACGCTTGATCAGCCCATCAAGTTTGAATTTGTCTATAACATGCAAGTTGATTTCATTGACTTAAATGCTTAAACTCCAAGATTTCACATTTTGTTTTTTGATAATAAGCATAATGGAATCATCAGAAAGACTTGTAACCTATAGTTATATAATGAAATAGTTGTATTAGTAACATTAGTGGCATCGCTTTATGTTTATTGTGTGATAAGGTTTGTATATACCTTAAACGCACAATTTGTTCATCATTGAAGTCGAGTAAAGTTAAAATTGGAGTGATTTTTGAAATTAAGATGAATCCAATTATATTTGATTAAGTTATGCGTCTCGAACATCATATAATCAGAATCATACATCTCAATGGTTTGAAAAGATTTCAAATTCGAGAGAAAGTCAACTTGAAAGTCAACATTTTTGTTCAATAGAGATAGATATTCATCCATGGAATGTTTCGTTTTGGAGATTTTCGAAACTGATTTGAATCATCATAGAACAACAAATTGGGCCACATATTTGTTTAATACTTGGGCCAGTAACAACAAGCACAACCTGTACCATATGATCCGAATGAATTTACTGACCAACATAAAACATGATCAAAGCGGATACATTAGAAAGATCTTTCACACTTCAAGAACTACTGTATGACATACGCGAGTACTTACAGTCATACAACCGCAAAAAGAGTGTGAGACAATCTCCAAACAAGTGAAAGGAAGTCGCTTGCGCTAATAGGACCAAATAATCAACGACTCACCAAGACCGTCGTATCATCTAGGTTCTTATACACATAAGAAAAAAAAGTGCAAGCCGAAAGGATCAATATTTGCTCGTAGGCGGTCTGTGTTTTATTGGCCCATTTTTTCCGGTTTATTTTATGGCTTAAAGTGTGACACCCCGTATATTTTCAGTTGTGTACATACGTCGTACATTTCATATATACATGCTATATTTATGCCCATTAATTATTTATTTCAATTTAAAATGTTCATTCGTAGATTTAAGTTTTACCCGCTTAGCCTGTGATCATCGTAAACTTTACAATTTAAAATTGTGTCCTCGTTTTTGGAGTTTAAACTTCAAACTGAGGCTTGGAATGTCTTAGTCGTGGCCTATGGAGTCCATTGGTGGTGTTAGATTGAAGTTTGGAGCTCAAAAACGTTAGTTTCAAATTATCAAGTTTTTCTTTAAATATGGCAATTTCTCCAAACCTCGTTTAATGTTCGTTTTAATGATTTGGTTAGCTTCTAAACTTATTTTTATGATGTTCCCGTGAGTTTCGTGAAATTTTGTGAAGTTTGTGGTAACTGCAACTATAAGGTTTGGAGGTTGAAATGATGAATAGTGTTTTTTCAGAAATTTCAGTTTCATATGACCTATTTTGAACCCATTTTCCCGTCGACTGAAGTAAAATCCTATATTTTTGACTTATTTTATTCCCCTCCCAACACTCTAAACATAGAAACAAACTAGAGCCTTTTACGTTTCCTAACTAATCCAGAAAACGAGTTTAAAGTTGGACATTTTTCATCTCTATTTCAAGAACAGCTCCGGGTACCTACTTTGTGACCAGTTTTCGTGATCTTAAAGATATAATTAAGATCTGAAATTTGTTAATAATTGTAGTATTGTTTGCCCGTTTTCCAACCATATAAAAATGAGGATTCGGTGATGGTGTCCGAGTACACTAGTCGTACTCGGAAACCAGCGACCAGTGATCCATGGATCTGACCCGTCAGACCCTACCCGCTTTGACTTTGACCTTGATGATTTTGAATTTTGACCACTGAATTTTCACCGAACCAATTTTTGACACGATTTTTCGACCCGAACCTAAATTTTACGTTTTTGAAAATAAATAACAATATTTTTTACTGTTTTTCAAAATAACATTTATTAAGAACCATTTTAACAAATGAAGCCTAAATTGACCGAAAAGCTAAAATTTGTATATTCTTTTTACGAGCGTATTTTTCGAATCCGATAGCGTCATATTTCCCAATCTTTTTCATAATTAATTATTTATGATCACATACCATGCATTGTAATAACTTAATTCTATGTATGCTAAAATCTTACGAAACCTTATTTAATAAATAGGATGTTTTAGCTATATGTGACGGATTTGTCTACGTGGAGACCTTTTTGCTCGTTACTGCTACTGTTGAGTTTTCGCTCCCCTTTTTACTATTTTGGGGGCTGTTAAGCATAAACTATTTTGAATTGTTTAAAATGCTTTAAACTATTGTTAAACTATAATTATCCTGTTTTAAACTCAACTATACTAATACACTGTGTCATTACTGATCGCAGTTGTGTCAAACTTTGATACAATATTTTACTGATTTAAAATACTTAAACTGATGCTGAACCATTTATATAACCTATTTTCATTACAAGAGTTTACTAAATTGAACGATCACGATATTTTGTTATATGTTATTGTTTGGGATGGATTACGGGGATGGAGTGCCTCGTTAGAGAACCTTACAACGATATTATTAATTTCATGTATACTGCTTGGGTACTTGCTATTCGGTATGTCTTTGTGATTACCAATCCCCCACTTTACACACATGTTAACTCTTATTGAGCCCTCGGTTGTATATATATAGTACTATATGGGCGGTGCGACCTCATTTACTGTTGGTAGCGCCAACTTTGTAACGAAAAAGTAAATGTTATCACTGACATCACGACATTGTGTCATTATGTTAGCAAGGAATGATGGGGGGAATGAAACTATACTTATAGGTTCAGGTTGTGGCACCCTTATGCATTACATCACTCGAGTTATATCTAAAAGATTTTGTTTACCCTTAAACATTTTGAACTGATCAGTTATACCATAATTTTAATCATTTTGCAAATGATTTACACTTATGATATTTCAATATACTATAAAAAAAAATTCAAAGATATCATTTTCAACCTATCAGCATCTTAACACTAGTTTATTTAACAGTGTTTTAAACTGAAACATTTTCGCTATATTAACATTATACTCAGTTTTAAGCTATATTTTCTTCGAACTATTTTAAAGTATTTTTAAACCGATTCTTTTACGCTAAGTCAAACCTGACAAAACTCACCGACTATTTTAGTTGACCTTGTCATGCTTTTCAGATATCCTGCATGCTTATGTGGTTTGCTTATCTGATTGCTTGGCTATTTGAAGAATCTTTTCATTTAAATTTTAAATTGATTTGTATTCATTGTATCTTTTAAAATTGTAAATTTGTAATTAATTGTTTTAGTATTCTCTTATAACTTTAACTCTTGATCATCTTTGATGTGCACCTTCTGTTTTCGCCTTAGCGGGTGTTACATATAGGTTTATTATCTCTACTCCTAATTTAACCATATTCTCTTTTCAATTTTAACTTTTGTTTTTAAGGACAAGTGATCTGTATCATTCATTCATTCCATTCATTCATTTGACAAGGATTATCATTCATCCAATCATAACCATCCATTCAATTTAACATGGTCAATTATGTGTGTTTTACTAATGTATTAATTGTGGTTGACCATTTATATTTTAATTATTTAATAATAGTCAAAATGTAACATTTTATCTTTTGAAATAATACTCAAAATGTAACCATTTCAATACAAACTTGTGAAATTTAATAAAACCAAATCCACTTAACTTGTAGCAATTATTTCTACATAAAAAAATAATTAGATCTACGTAAATTGGTCGAGTCACTACCCAACATGCATTTTCAACTTCAAACAGTTTACATTTTTATTTCTTGAATTCAAAATAATTTAGGAGAAAAACGATATTTCTATTCCTTTATAAACCATTTAACTTAGTTTAAGATAATATTTTAGTTTTTGAGAAGGTGTCTATTCATTTAAAACCATAGATCTTAATTCTTTTAATCTAAACCATCAATTATTTTGAAAATAGTCAATAATTCTTTAACATATGGTCAACATATAACTAAAAAAAATTAATAGTTAGTCAAAATGTAACTGAAACTCTTTATTTGAGTATTTTTTTAATCTTCACAATCAATTCATTTTGAAAGTAGTTAACAATTCTTTGAAATATTGTCAAAATGAAACCGGAATTCTTTAATAGTTAGTCAAAATATAACCGAAACTTAATTAGTCTGTCAAAATATAAGCAAAATTCTTTATTACTTAGTCAAAATATAACTGACAAAATCCATATATATAAATAGATAATGATCATATTGGAAAAGAATAAAATTCATCCAAACCATACTAAAAGAGCAATACCATCTATATGGACTTTATATGTGACTTTATAAATTTTCTTCATGGAATAATCACAACATTTAGGCTCTTTATAAGAGCATTCAACTAATTAGGTAAAATTTTATATTTAAGACTCTCTTTTTATGGATTAACCCTAAAATAACCAAAAATTTCATATCTATAACATGATAATAATATCTAATATTTATGTTGGTAATTTAAATTAATAAGATATTTAGAAAGCGGAAAAAAATGAAAACAAAAGTTAGAGAAATGGAAATGAGACGAAATAATTGACATTAACAAATCTTATAAAGAGGTTATACTTTATGTAATCTATATTGATTCTCACGAACCCGTCTCCCTCATCTTTCTTTAATAGTTAACAATATTGACCATCGTGGTTAAGCTATTATGTTTTAATCATTTTTTCTATATTTATTGTCTCACAAGAGTATGCTACTAGTATTTTATTATGATATACTCTTTCTATCTCAATATTATTGCCTTGTTTTGACTTTTAAATTTAACTTGAAATATATTTTTTATGTTATATAATTTATTCGATAAAAATTAAACCAGTGAAAATAAATTTAAAATTCAATATGATCGTACTTTTTTCATTGAAAACTATATATCACAAAAAAATTATGTAAATTCAAAATTGGAAAAAAAAAAAAGTTATCGTAACTGGACAATAATTATAAGACGAAGGTAGTAATATAATATAAAATATAAATAATAATTTTATGGATATGTTTGACAACAAACTTTTTAAAACCTTTTTAAGCTTAATGTTTTCGTTTTCGAAAAAATTAACTTTTAAAACAAAATAATTTCATTTGGATAGTAAAACATTTAGCTTTCATCTTCAAAAAATTCCTCTAAAAAGCTAATAAAAATACTTTCAAAAACAAAGAAACTTTCAACCAACTTCGGTTATATCTCCTGCTCCAACTTCCATCAACAACTATTTGCGTAAAACGTAGCCCATTTTTCTAACTTTAATAACTAGTAACCAAAAAATTATTTAATTAGTTTGAAGTATTGTTTGGTTAGTAATATTGACGGAGGACCAGGAAATATGAAGCCGATTCATTCCGGTTTGAAAGGAAAGTCAACGATATGATATCCACTCCACTCCACTATCAAATAACAATATACAGATTTATTACACCACCCAATTCAATCAATAATGAAACATATCTTTATAATTTTAATTCCATTCTTGTTATTATTTATTATCAATCCATTTGTACTGTTAACAGTAGCAACAAATCATCATCATGATCATGACGATGATCAATGCAAGGCATGGCTTGTGCAGTCAATTCCTACCGATATGCCCCATCTCTCCCTCGTCCCCGGCGTTCTCAACACCGGTATAATATTCATTAGAGTTATTAATAACCACAACCCTCGTTAATATATTATTATATTATTTCTACTTTTATAAATATAGATAAATGCTTTTATTTAATTTTTACTTTTATTGACCTAAAAAGTCAAAAAGAAGCTTTGACTTTCAAATAGTTACCGTAATATTTCTATTTATATTTGTTTCAAAATTATTGTTTGTTTTAAATATAAATATTTAGAATAATAAAATAATTTTTCATTTTACCTTTTAAAAAGTTTTAACTTATTAAACTATAGAAGTAATTTATGTCTTTGATGTTGGGAGTATGATAGGTAATTTAATAAAAAAAATACTTTATTAATTGCACTTATTTTATTTTAACTGATTTTTGTTTCATACACTTTTTCTTTTGGTACGGAGGGACTAGTACATATGATAGTTACGAATATTAGCTTAGCCAATTTAACATACCTATCTAAAACTAACAACAGTTCGGTTGTTGTTAAAACATTAAGAAATGCATAATTTGTTTGTACTTTGACTAAACCGACACATTTGGAGTTTTCATCCTCTACTTTCATGGCTTACAAGTTTTTTAAGCATGTCCTTATGTTTTAGCCAGAACCTCTTATCAACATTCTTAAAGTTTCAATAGATTGTATTAGTTATCTTTTTTTTGGCAATGCGAGTAGTCTACTAACTTACACGCAATGTGGATCACTAAAGTTTGTTTTTCCTGTAAATAAGTCGCTTCAATGACCAATAGCAACGAAAAAGCTTAGTTAGTTACTGATACATTTCAACTGACTTATTTCACAGAAGAAAAAAACGACTACTCATAGTAAATAAAAGTGAAACTAGAGAACTCGTACATTTCATAAATACAAAGTACATGATTTTCAGTATGAGTTTGAATTTATTAGCATACGCAACTTTTTTCTTGTTTAGCCTTCGTAACTTATAATAATAAGTGATGGAAGTGTTTTAAATGCATATGATCAGCGGACGTGTTTAGATGGTTAGCTGGAAACTCGTCTCACAAACTGGACATAATGGCACAATACTGGCAACTAATAGCACATCCTGATGATCCTCGTTCGGGGGATTATGGATACTCGGAAGAAAAAATGCAGAACTTTGGTTCTTGTGATGGTTCAAGTGTATATAAATCCATTGAAGACGCTGCTGATCGTGATGTCAAGATTAGGTATATGTCTCAACTTTTTGATTACTCAATGATGCAGTAACACTTTTTTCATGCCTAACAAACTTTTGTGTATATTTTTTCAAGGCTTTTGCAGCATTCGGGAGTGTATCCTGATTTTACCGAAGAACCCTCTGACCTTGCTTCAGGAAGAGCGAATGTAAAGAATGTGACTTTGTTAATTAGTGATTGGTTTGATTCAGGTGTCCTTCATGCTAAAGTTTGGATATCTGATTCTCGAGATGTTTATATTGGATCTGCTAACAATGACTGGAAATCACTAACTCAGGTCATTTGTAATTTTAAATTTTTGATAAGTCACAGAGTGAAATACGCTTTCGTTTATATTTTTAATGTTTGAATCTATAGGTGAAGGAATTGGGTATCTATCTTGTTGACTGTCCAACTATAGCGAAAAAAGTTAAGGTCTTTTATAATAACTTATGGAAACTTGGATCTTTGAATTCATCGGATTACACAAAAAAGATATCGGATCAGCAATGGCAGATCAATAGAACAGTACCTTGTTGGTCACATTTTATACCATCTAAAAAAAGATGCAAGTATGTTGTTATCGAATATGGTCATTTCCCACTTTTTTTTAACAGCTAAAGAAACGTTTTTTTAGTTTCTCAAAGTAAACACTTTTACTGCAGATCACCTTTTCGTAGTTATGTAGAGGTTCCTCATACAGCCGGCTATCCAATGCTCTCAGACCCTAAAACATTTCACACATCAATTCAGACCCCTGGATGCAATTATTCAAGTTCGCAGCCAATAAAAAGTTATCTCTCGTTCGCACCTCCAGAGGTAAATACAAATCAATCTCTTATTAGATTTTTTGTAACAAACAGAATCCATTTTGTATGTAAATATCACGACACAATTTCCAATCTGCAGATCTCATTTGGGAAGTACCAGACAGACGAACAAGGTTGGATCGATACTATTAAATCGGTAAAAGATGGAGAAACTGTGCGAATCAGTACCATGGATTGGCTTGGTCAGTCTGAATACGCAGCACAAACCGTTTACTGGTCATCTTTATCCACAGCAATATCAGAGGTAACTTGAACACATATATATGCATATTTTACGTATTTTTGTTAATTAAAATTAATAGCTTATGTTTACAAATGCAGGTTGTTTTCTCCAAGCATGCGAAAGTTAAAATACTTGTAGCTTACTGGGCACATTTTATCGACAACACAGATGAATATTTGAAATCCCTTCTCTATTCTAATAATCTATGCTCTTCTTCACCATACAACAAATGTTCTGGGAGAATCGAGATCAAATACTATATGGTTCCAAATTTTAATTCGACTGGTCCGGCTATTATAAATGGAACAAGTACGGGAAATAAGTATCCAGGTTACACTAGAGTCAACCATGGAAAATATGCAGTTAGTGACAACCGAGCGCATATTGGGACTAGTAATTTGATGTGGGATTACTTTTATACGACAGTTGGTGTCAGTTTTGGGACGTATAATCCATCAATCGTGACACAGCTTCAGCAGATATTTGATGCTGACTGGGATTCTCCTTATGCTGTTCCAGTTCATCCGTTGGAGGACGGGCATGCTTTTTCAAGCTGAGGTGATGATGTTAGATTTTAGTCCCTATCCTTACGAATAAAGGGAATTCATTTATCATTTGGTTAGCCGTTTAAGTTTTTCGATCTTTAACAAGCATGTCATACAACTATATAGAACTTGAAATATTTATTTCGCTTAGTCTGTGTTGCGAGTAAGTAAGAGTAGAACAATTTACATCAAGATTTGCAAGGTTTATGGTTTTCGAAAAAAGACATTACTTGTGATGAATTTCTACCGCTATGCTCGTCATTGTTAGTATGCGACTCGCTATTCAATAGTTTCTAATTCTCTCTCAATGGAGAACGATGGCAATTTGAATATCTTGAAGAAAAAGGAATGGTCCTCGTGAAATTGACAAACGAAATATTGCCATGTATCAGAATTTTCTTTTGTTAGCTAGGCTTTTTCGCTGGAAATTAAGACCTATATTTCCGTCTACCTTAATCTATTGAAAGTACTTGATGTGCCAGACTTCTTCAATGGTTTACTTCATGTCTATACTCGAAGCGTCACAATAGTTGTAAACATTCATGAACCATACTTACAACCGATTATCTGGTTATATGAGAAACAACTGACTGACCACCCGTAATCATACAGATATAAGGAAATCAACTGGTTATACGAGGAACAAGCAATCGAAAATACGACATAAACTGTACATCACCAATCTGAGCATAGTTGTAAGTCACAAGATAACCAAAACTAAACAACACATTGCACATATAGTGTCTTTATTCTGTACCAAAACTAAGATAAACCGACTAAACCAACAAATTGTCTTTACAGAACCTTGTGAGAGATGTACTTTTTATGTACCGATTTCAGCGTTGACGTCTTTCGTTGACCTTGATCATTCTTCAATAATAGTGACTAAAGGCGAATTACAAGGTGAAAGTCGAGGGGAACGTAGAGGTGAATTAACAGGTGATTTACTTCCTCCTGCGCCTGCACTGCTGCCTGGAGCTGTATGGGTAAGACATGAAATCTGCAGAAGCCGAGAAACAACTTTGTCTGCAAGAGGCCGATTCCCTAACTCAGAGTGAGTGCAATCAGTTGCCAATTTCATGAACCTCATCATATCATGTGATTTGACAGTTTGACGTATCTTTTTATCCACCATACGGCGCACAACCACTTCAAGATTTGGATTCGCCAACTGTTGATTTGCCTTCGCAAAACGTCTGTTTACCCAATCTGTGATACGCTTTCCATTTTGAATTGGCTTTCGCCCAGTGATTATTTCCAACAAAACCACCCCGAAACTATAAATGTCACTATATTTTGTGAATAGGTTTCGCTTGTACTCGGGTGCTAAGTATGGTTCTGTGCCTGCAACACTGTCCGTAGGCTCTCTCTTTAATTCAAATACTGCATGACCAAAATCGATTAGCTTTGCATTATCCATCTCATCTAAAAGTATGTGGGTCGATTTTATATCTCTATGAATAATCGCCCAAGGGATTGCTCGGTGGATGTGATTAATAGCCCTCGCCGCTCCTAACGCGACATTCATCCTAGTTTCCCAGTCCAGCACTTTCGTTTTTGTACCTGCACCATAAAAAGTAATAATAACACTTTTAAGTAAGTTATCATTGGTGTAATGGAACTGAACTGAAATTATTAAGTGATGAGTTACGTACCCTGTAAACGATCAAACAATGTCCCGTTTGGGATATATTCAAGAATAAGGATCTTCTCATCGTTTTCAGTACAATCGCCTCTAAATCTAACAATGTTTTCATGACGCTGGTTGCCAAGAAAGAACCTCTCGTTTCTAAACTCTCGGTTTATTGGTTCTTGAACCACTCTTTTAAAGGCAACCTCCTGCATATTGATAATTAATTAAAGAATTAGCAGCAGAAGTCAATTAATTACCATACTAATTTAAGTTAAAAACAAACTAAAACTTTATATTATTACCTTGTAATCATGATAAGATGCAGGTCTATACACTCTACCTGATCGACCAGTTGCAACGAAGCAACGATTATCCCAGTCTAGGGTTTGCTTTAAGATATCTTCAAGACGGATCCTCCTTGAAGAACTACTTCCTTCTGTATACAGATTTTAAACACATTGATATTAATTTCATTTTATCGAAAGTATAATCGAATTACAAGAACATTGTGACTTGAAAATTCAAGAAATCGCATTGTACAAAACATTTCAGAATCTAAATTCACAAACTACCTATAGCATTTTCAAAATCGAATAACAAGAACATTTAGAATTACGAATTCAAGAAATCGAGCTTGATCAATTAGTTAAATTTCTATTCAATAATCTACACTGTTCATTAATGTTTTAAAACTAAATTCACAGACTACCTACATTACAGAATTGAGAATTGATATCGATTCATCATACGATAAAAAGTATAATCGAATAACAAGAACATTTTGATTTAAAACTAAATTCACTGCACAAACTAAGACTAAAAGTACTCGAATAACAAGAACATTTTGAATTAAAAAAATCAAGAAATCGAACTTGATCAATTAATCGACATTCCATTCAATAATCTGCATTGTACATTCACGTTTCGAAAACTAAATTCACAAACTACCTACACTACAAAACTAAGAATTGATATCGATTCATATTTCATCATACGATTTAAAGTATAATCGAACAACAAGCACATTTTGATTCAACAATTCAAGAAATCACATTGTATGATAAAAATTCAGAATTTAAATTCCCAAACTACGTAAACTATAAATTTGAAAGTATAATCGAATAACAAGAACATTTTCAATAAAAGTTAAGGAAATCGAACGTGATCAATCAACTAATATCGTGTTCATCAATCTGCATTATACATAAACATTTTAAGAAAAGAAACTTGCAAACTAGCTACACTATACATATGAAGCGAAATAGATGAAAATCGAAGTGAATATACCTTCGACGGCTTTTCCTTTGCCTTTGTCTTTGGCATTGCCTTTGTCTTTCTCTTTGCCTTTGTCTTTCTCTTTGCCTTTGTCTTTGTCTTTGTCTTTGTCTTTGTCTTTGTCTTTCGATTTCAATTTTAATTGCGTAAACTTGAAGAGTTTCTTAAGCCACTTCATGATGTAGAGAAGAAGGTTTGAAAATGGCGGAATCGAATCTCGAGAGAGAGATAGTAATGCACAGAGTGAAGGTGTAACAATGGTTGAATGAAATTTCTAGAGAGAGGAAGTGATGGAATAACAGATATAAACAGAATGAAAAGCAGTTGGTTACGTTGCTTTCTAACTAACTTTGGCGCCTAAAACTAAAAATTCTGTTACTTGAAATTAAAAAAAGAAAACAAATTAAATTTATAAATTTATAACTTTTTAAAGATTTTATACGAAAAACGTCTAATTGATAAAAGCGGATGCCTATGCTAAAACCATATGTTTTCATCTTCGAGTGTGTATCACTTAACTATTTTTGTTAACGTTTTTATCCTTCAAATTTGTTTGACCGTTTTGCTCGAAACCTTTACTTTAAATGAACAATTTAATAACAAAAATATTGGTGGGTACCATAGTTTAGTTGCTCGAACCCACCCCAAAGACTACGGATACCCAACCAAAGATGGAGGGTACCCGAACTCCTCATTACTTTTGATCATTACAACTTTTGTTTTCTACGCGAATCGGTAACATGTAAACTTGACCTCTACCCAAACCGATAACCAAGTGACAAAAAATAGGAAACCCATGAGCATGGTTATTAATTTTCTCATTATCCGGCTCGTAAACACCCTTAGTCGTAATGGTCAAATTTAAAGAGCATGAAAAGTTATCGATGAAAATGTTGTGAAAAGGAATATTTAAGGGCTTGCATTAGATTGTAATCAAACGTCAAAGGATAAAGACGTTACAAATATAGCTGAGTACACAAAATACAAATCCATGTTACACTAGCGTCGGCGGGGGTAACTACGCAGTTAGCGACAAGCAAGAACGTATCGGGACCAATAATTTGGTTTAGGATCACTTTTATACAAATGTTGGTGTCAGTTCTGATTGTAGTGCATCTTCAGAAGATATATGGTGGATTGCGATTCCCTTATGCCGTTCCAATTCTATCGTTGCAGGATAGATACGCTTTTCCAAGCCGAGTTAAGAAAATGCCTTTATTGAGTAATAGGACTTAATTTAATCTTTTGCTTTCTAAAAATGGCAATTGAAATAAAGTAAACTTGAGGAAAATCGTTTTTAAATAGTTCAGGTAGATATTGTGAAGGAGGTATTAAATACTTTTCGGGTGTCACTTACATTCTTTTTGATCATTGCTTACATACCAATTTTTTCCCACATAATACAATAACACCAGATGCCTACGATTCAGTCGATAACAAACACATGAATAAACATAAAATGTCAGGAAACCAATAGACAATAATAATCCAAGCAGCATCCGTAACTCTTTCGGACTCAAATTCTGGAATTCCCCACCCATGACCTACCAAGATAATAAATCACCTCTAAGAAAGCTTACATTTAACGGTTTAACATAAATATAACATCAAACTAGTTCGGAACTCTGCAACCATAATATAAACATGGCACAGGTGCACTCTTCTGATGCATAATGCTAAAAATGCATTTTCATCTGACTCAAACTAAAACAAAATGAAATTGAAATACTTGTACCCAACAAGTTCTCCGAAGTTTAGAGTTATCTTGCTATAAAAGCAAGCTTACAGATTAAGAGCTTGAGCATGGTGACGGATGTGATCATCTATGAAAGAGGCTATGAAGTAATACGAGTGATCATAGCCAGGCTGCATGCGTAAGAGGAGAGGAGCTTTGGCGCTCCTGCATGCCTCGTCAAACTTGTTTGGCAACAGTTGATTTTCATGCAGAAACTTGTCATCGTCACCCTGCACAGTACCAATCATGAATTTTTGTATTACTGAAATAGTGAAATGTAGATTAGACAATTTTGACCATTCACTTATGAATGGTTTGATTTCGGTTGTGATTTATCTCAACCGGGTCAAATAAAAGAATTAGCTAATAGGATAACACATCAAGGTTGAATGTCACTTAAGTGTCAAATTTAAGCAGACAACCCCCTCAATCGTTATTCATAACTAAAACATTAAGTATTAATACAAATAGACAACAAAATGGTTCTGGGTGGTCTGTTTCCACCCATATTGTAAATGAATCTAAGTCAAACCGCAAAGCTCTATGAACATATAAGAAGTTTACATAGTACATATATCTAACACACGATTCACCATAAGCTATTTTGCTTATTAAAACAAGATGCATACTTTTGGATGGCATTGGTAAGAACAGCAATGAAGCAATTATGTTCGGTTCAAAGATTACACACATTTTTACAGCTAAGTTGAAACATTTGAAGGTTTAAAGGGGCAAATATGAACTGCAAGAGATCCTAGAGCATCCAGACAAGTTTGTAAAGATTAAAGATTTACAAAGCTTATTTTTTTTCTTTATAACACGTATGATCAAATATTAGACAAAGGTCCTTATGCTAAGATCATTTGGGAATTTATGTCTCAATAGTGTTTAAAAAATGATATCTGGAAAATTATTCCGTATACAGAACAAATTATTTAATTCAGAGGTTATTTCTCAACTAAGCTAATGACAACCTCGACCTATAAACGTAACCATAAAGCAATAGCAAAGGTGGCACCCTATTCCAGATACTTCAAAATGAAACCGAATGTTGTACCTGGTCAATCAAGATTGTAGCAGCAACGTCATTAAACTTTGATATCAGACAAGTGGCATCATATTCCTGCATATTATAAATTTATTTTAGTTAGTTATTGTGTACTTTCTATTATACCAAAACACAACAATAAAATTTACAAATATACCTCCCAAGTAGACTTATCATCACCCAAATAGTTAGTAAATGCCTTCTGTCCCCATGGACACTCGATAGGATTTACAATAGGTGAAAATGCTGACACCGACTGCAAAAAGACAAATAAGAAGAAAAAAAGGAAAAGATAAGCAAAGTAATTATAGAAAACACCATAGTGATACCACTAGTTACGAGTTCTTATAATGCGGATTCCTATAATTAATTTGTTAAATTTCACAAAGGACAAGCTCAAAATACCTTGTACTTATCTAGATTCTTCAAATAGATCGTAAGTGCTCCATGTCCACCCATAGAGTGACCACTTATAGATGCCCTTGATGTATCAAGTTGTGGGAAGTTGTCGCTAAGAAGTTTTGGAAGCTCCTTGACAACGTAGTCATACATCTGCCAGTTCTTCCACTTCTCCACAGTAGCATTAAGAAAAAAGCCCGCACCTGATTTTAAACACACATTTTAATCATATACAGGTTGAGTTATGAGCAGATGAAATTGTTGTTAAAAAAATTATAAACTGATATTATGAATGAATGAAATCACTCCTATTAACTGGTTTCCTTGTACAAGTAACTAAAACATTACATCAACATATGCAGAATATAAATTTCTAATTTCCTGTAACATACCAACGCCAAAATCATAGCTGTCAGCTTCCCCCTCCACATTCAGGCCTCCTATATCAAATACAGAAAGAGTTAATTCACAATCACCGAATATTATAGTTTGACTTATCATAAGGAGAAACTTAGAGTTACGTATTTCTCTTTGAAAAAGTAAATTAAATGAAACGAATTATAGTGAGTTAATAAAAAAGAATAAGGAACAAAATACACCACAAATTTGAAAGTCATTTCATAGTCTCGACAACTGTAAATAAGAATCACAAGAAGATAAAATATAACCTCAGATAGTTATCTATTATTAACAAAATAATCATTTGTTACTGGATGATAGAAAAGCAAGTTTTAAATCACTTCAGATAGGCAATAAATTTTGAGACTATTCCGACAAGTATACTCAGTTCACTAAAAGTTAGTAACTGTAGATTAATAGATGTTTATTTAATTCATTATCTAGTAAATGGTACGGGATCGCTTCAAAAAATAATATGTTTGCTCAAATAATCAGAAAAATTAATATATTTTAGCAGGACAAGGAACACAGATCAGCTAGTTAGGTTAGCAAATTCCATTAAATAAAAAGCAAAAACAAATTGAAATAGCATACTGCCGTTGAACATTATAAACCATAAGGAAACGATTTTTCAATAATCAGTATCAGCACATCAGAAAGAGTAATTAACAACAAAAAAAGTGCACCATTTTAGGAAAGTAAATGGCAGGACAACCCGTTTTTTTGGCTAATTCTATCTTAATAATGTAAAACAATGGGAACACGAAGAAGCAACAATATACTAAATGTAAAACTTTCTAATTTAGTTTGTCGCCTCGTTGGTGGAAAAATGCAGAGTTCTCTTTTCTAACAAATACCTTCCTATACTTACCAATAGTAGCATGACTGTGTCCCAAAATTCTATTAAAATTGTTTTATTAAAGGGTATTTTAGGCATTTTGATCATAAATCAAAGGCTTTTACTAAATTACGTGTCAACTGTCAAGTCAAATGTTGCAATTTGGACGTAAATGCCATATATATGGAAAAGCTTTATAATAAATAAGCTCGACTTACTTGGGGAAGTATCTGGAACAACCAACGCAATGCCTTCAGTTGAAGCAACTCGCTGCGCACCGGACTTGGTTATGAAATTCTCATCAGTGCAAGTAAGACCAGATAGCCAGTAAAGTACCTAACCCATAACCAAATATACAAGTTACCATCTTTTTACCAAAGTATTACGCGTTGAACGAAAGTGGCAACTTTATATACAATTTGTAAATAAATAATGTATTCCTATATCTTCATTTAATTATACTACTTCTAAGCATAAACCAAGTGAAGACCAGTATATAGCTAATCACAACAAATAATCAAACTTAAAATCAAATAAACCCCCAAATTGAAAAACCCTAAAAAATCATTAGCATAAAATTAACAAAGAATAAAGTAAAATTACAGGGAATTTTTGGTGAGGTGAAGTGGAAGGAGGGAAATAAATGTGGAAATTCATGGAGCAGCCCAAAGTTGACGAATCATGTTTGTATCTTTTGTTGAATCCTTCGAACATTTTCGAGCTGCTGATTTCAGTCGCCATTTTTTAGGTGGTAGGTGAAGAAATGGGTGGGTGTGGAAATGGGTGTAGATGTTTTGAGTCTTTGCTTTTGCATTTGCACCACACATGTGTCCAATTAAGCCCACCGACCACATGTGTATCAAAACAATAAATAAATAGAGTTAATTACACGGATGGTCCTTATCCTATTACTCAAATGGCACTTTTCGTCCTAACTTTTGGATAAGTACATGGATAGTCCTTTGTTTAGATTTTGTGCACATGGACAGTCCTTTGGTCCGTTAGTGTTAACTCAATTCCGTTAGTTATATCATAATGACCAATTTACCCTTTTTGTCTTATTCGCAAAAGAACCGTTTTTGTAATTTTTTAATAAATAAATAAATAAATAAAAAATTACAAAAACGGTCCTTTTGCGAATAAGATAAAAATGGTAAATTGGTCATTATGATATAACTAACGGAATTGAGTTAACACTAACGGACCAAAGGACTGTCCATGTGCACAAAATCCAAACAAAGGACTATCCATGTACTTATCCAAAAGTTAGGACGAAAAGTGCCATTTGGGTAATAGGATAAGGACCATCCGTGTAATTAACTCAAAATAAATAATATGTTGATATTTAGAGGTATGTTTAATAAAAAAGAGATTTACATCTATATTGTTACAAAACTTCAATATTACGTTAACATTCTTGTAAAAATTAAAATTACGTTAATATCCTTCCAAAAAATGAAAAATTCTCATATATATCCAAAATAATAAATTTATAATATTTAAATAAATTTAATA
Organism: Senecio squalidus; assembly: GCA_910822075.1. Taxonomy (NCBI): domain Eukaryota; kingdom Viridiplantae; phylum Streptophyta; class Magnoliopsida; order Asterales; family Asteraceae; genus Senecio; species Senecio squalidus. Next base: position 17,536,625 of record CAJVGC010000591.1, read on the forward strand.
TTTAAATTATTCATCTAAATATCAATTAAACTTCTTACTCAAATATGTTAGGTTTAATCCAACATTAACCAATGTATATTAATTTCATATAGCCGCAATATAGATTTAAAAAATATTAATTTCTATGATTTTGAGCATTAACCGGAATAAAAAGGTTGCAAAAACTTTCTCGTCTTGATTGATAAATGTTTTGTAATATACGTTTAAAACAATTTATTAATTAAATTTAATCTATTCAGTTCATTCGGTATTTGATTCTTCATTGACATATTTGTTTAAATAAGCATTTAGATTAGTTTTATTGATTTATTCAATAATTTAAAATATTAAAATCATTTAATTAATATTTAGATGAATAATTTAAATATTAAAATAATTTAAATATTATTAGTTTATTAATTTGGATATATATGAGAATTTTTTCATATTTTGGAAGGATATTAACGTAATTTTGATTTTTACAAGGATATTGACGTAATATTGAAGTTTTGTAAGGACGTAGATGTAAATCTCCCTTAATAAAATTAGATAAGTTTTATTAGAAATCAAAAATAATATATATCAAATCTTTCTGTGAAAAATATAATTATAGAAAGACAATTATTAGTGAAAGATTTTAGTCTAATTTTTAGAATTTAAGTATTTTTTATAAATTAAAAAGTAAATTTTTTTAGTAGATGCATTTTTATATATTAAATTAGCATGTTTAATTTCGTTTTAGCATTGCATTTACGTATATAAACATACATTTTAGTTGTATTTTTGTGATCATAATTATATATAAAATACATGATACTTCACTATTATTGTATGTTTTTACAAGCATTGGAAGTTAAGTTAACAAACTAAACAAACAAAAGCTGAAACGGTAAACAAACGAAAGCAAAAAACCATGTCCAGGGCTAACACGTCGGGGTCGGACCTGACCCGCCTGAGGTGTTTTTGTGAAGAGATGGCACTCGCTCGGGTAGTCATACCCACCTGGGCCACGGGTTCTTTGTAATCCGACACGCCCGGGCTTTTGTTGAATATTCGAAATTCGGTTACTAGCGAGTTTCTTCACAATTTCTACTACATCTTCTAGGAGTTTTTCATACATTTTTACCAAGCAACATTTTGGGGAAGAAAATGAAGCAAGTCTTAAGGAGATAAGAAATAATAAAAATGTATGTGTGTTTTTTGCGTGGAAAGTAGAGAAGAGAAGAAAAAAGACGAAACTAAGAGAGCTAAAACATTTTCGATCGATTCGATAGTTATTTTTCACCGAATTATCTAACGGAACATACCACGGCGCTCTTGGAGACGGTTGATATAAACGAAAGTTGAAAACGAGACGGTTTATTTCGGGACGAATCGAAACCCGATTTGAATTCTTAAGGTATAACTTGATATTTACATATATAATCGTGTTTTGAGTTTTTTGAAGTCGTTTGGTACGGTTATTATCGAGTTTAGTCGAGGTTGTTAAACGTTCAACAATGGAGTTGCAAGGTTTATGAGGAAGATGAAGTTTGGAAACCAACCGACGACTGATTATATAGCCAATCGGCAGTTGGAAGTGCCCAACCGACGACTGGCTTAGACCAACCGGCGGTCGGTGGCTTGGTTGGTCAGCCGACGGCTGACTGCCCTGTGTTGTGACCTTTTTTATACCGTTAACTCGAGTAATGTGACGATACTATAAGTTGTTTCGAGAAAGTTAACAAGCGTTAATCTGATCAGGTTGATCGTTGAATTATCGCTTGGAAGTTAACTAAGTGGGCAAAGATATTCATGTGAGTACAATATGGTTTGAAAAATGAGCATTAAGACAAATAACGTTTGAACAGCAAAGAATTGTTTCGAAATGATACTTTTATCAAATTGCAAAATAAGAGTAGTTGCGGCTACTCATGTTCGGTTTAGTGTACTTCGCGTTAATGTACATTGTTATTAATTATACACGTTGATATAATTATTGTTATTGTTAATTTGTTTTATGTATTATAAGGATTATGCCTTAGTTTTATAGAAGAGGCCTGGAATTGACTTCAGATAGTTGTAAGTGCTCGTAGATATACGTTGAGACCTAGTGCGACCAACTAGGTGAAAAGTGCTAGCTAATTTGGGATATATTTGACCACATTGGGTCGAAATAGTTGTGCGGAATTCTAGACCTCCTTTTGACAACATGTGGTATGAGGTTTAAACTCATACTGGAGTGATGTCTTGACCATGTTGGGTCAACTACAACCATCACGTGAGAGTGGGGAGGTGTGTATGTTGACGCACCATGGAACCCTTCTTAACGACTATGCATTGATATGCTATGTCGAAGTAGTGAAAGCAGGCATTCCAGGTTATTACAAAGGTTGAGATTCGCACGTCAATGCTTATAATAGCATGCAAGAATGTGCTGGTAGCGAACGAAGTAGTAGCCCCTAGGACATATATGGGACCCTACTGGTTTTATTACTTAGGGTATCGATGGACCAAATAAGTGGAATGCTTAGGGGGTGTTTGTTTCGGCTTATGTAACGGCTTATGAGTTTATGTAAATTTTGATAAGCTCATAAGCCCAATTTAAATGCTTATGAGCTTATTAACCTAAGCTTATGAACTTATATAAACCATAAACTCAAGTTGATAAGCTCACAAGGCGGAAAAATTGGACTTATAAACCTATCAAAATTTACATAATCTCATAAACCCGTTACATAAACCGAAACAAACACCCCTTAGTTCACCTTATTTCTACTCATACTAAAAAGATGATCTATTTTACATTTGTACCCATTAACTAACTTGCTCAATTTTTCGACGGCTTCAAATTGTTGTTTTTATTTGAACATTTTAAGTTTTAAGGATAAATATAAATAATAATAACTAGTGTTATAGTTTATCCAAGTTTACACTAAATAAATTGTATAAGACACATTTAAAATGCACATTCAATATCCTTAACAGAAATTTCGTGGATTTGTGAAGATTTTAATGCGTGTATTATGTTTTCTAATAGAAAACGAGCATGGACCATAAATACTTTTAAGGTATAAGAGCTAGCGCATTTGTCTAAGAAGATAGAAAGGGTTTTTCTCGCTTGGTTAGTAAAGTAGGTGTAGGTTTAGCTTACAAATGTATGGCTTAAGTCATACCCTTTAACGACTCTATAGTGCAAAAAAATGCATGTTCGATGACTGAACAAGGTTAGAGCTTTAGAGTTTTTGGCACGAGTTTGGGTACTTATTATCGGGTCTCGATTGAATCATTGATTTTGATCCTTACACCAATTAAATCGTAGAACTATAAGTAGTCGTTAGAAGTATGCAATTGGTTGAATATCGTCCTTGATGTGCATATTGGGTGTAAGCCTAAGCACATCATTTGCCTTTTGTTTTGTGATTTTTCATAGCAATTAATATCGGAAGTTTTATGTATGTATTTTTGGTACTTCTTCTAGAAATCAAAACATCAATCACTATCCTCATTTTCTGCCCTTACACGTGTTATTATCTAATTAATTGTGATAGTTTAACAAGACAATTTGAGTGGACATATTTAACAAGTAGGTACAACGTACAATCAAACAATAATGCATATTACTAAGAGCACCCGGAGTGGGCACCTTTCTCGGTTCGTTGTCAACTCACAACGACCGTTGTGGTCGTTATGACTCCGAGTCATGGTCGTTGTGGGCTCGTTGTGAGGAGACCGTTGTCTCCTCAACGAGTCATTGTGCGAATTTCTTTTTTTCTTTTCTTTTTTTCCCCCAAACGGTAATAATACCGTTATTAATAAATATATATATATTTTTTTTTTATTATTATTTTTTTACCAAACCTATTTCACCTATAAATACAACCTCATTTTAACCAAAAAAATCACACCTTCTTTCAACAATCTTATTCTTAATCCAATTCAATCTCATACCCAAACCCAAAAAAATCACAAAATGTCTTCGTCTTCATCAAACGCTCCCCAAACAAACACAAACAATCACTCGACGCCACAATCACAAACACCATCCGCTTTCGCTAACTTTTTCGGCACAACAAACGCCCTAAGTAGGTCAAAATATTGTTTCGTACTCTTATCTTAGTTAAATAGAATTATTAGTATCCCAAACTTTTGAGAGTGGAGAATGGTATCATAAATTTGGTTAAGTAGAATTTCCAATTCTCTACGGAGTGTTTTAATAAAGAAGAATTTTAATGTTTTTGTGAGGATATCATACTTATATCTTCTGATATTGAGTATAAATTAAAAACAATTTGACTCATTAGTGCTCATCTCTATTCCCCGGTTCAGTCCCGTCCGGTCTAACGTTTAATCTACCATAATATTTTGTTAAAGCGGACCGAACTGACAATTTGGGCCGAATCGGCTTGACCAAATCGGACCGAACACATCTTGATATGGTCCTCGGTTCTCTTTGATAATTCAGGCCTCAATTTTGATTTTCCTTAGAACAATTTGGTTTAGGTTCCATACTCGGTCCTAAGTCTAGGATACTAAAACTTCCGGTTAGTCAACTTTGGGATAATAAAAAATATCACTTAACTAAGTTAAATATACCATTATCCATCTTTAATAATAGTAGTTTATAATACTATAATTTCGCTAAATCAAGTTAAAAATACTAAATTACATTTTGATTTATTAAATACTCAATATTAAAACGTGTTACTTGTTGCGGTTCACTCTTGGCTACCCCTCATGTGGCTACTTATGTTATTTGTCAATGTCAATATTAAAAAAAAAAAAATCTTATATAAATAAAGTAAGTGTTAACTAAAAATCATTAATTTTGTTAGGTCTAAAAGAGTCATTTAACCTATTGTTTCATTTTAATCGAATGATTTACGATTAAAAAATTGTTTTTATATTATTTCAAATAAAATTATTTTATAAATTGTTAATCGTTCGATCAAACAAATTACAATATTATTATCGTCTTGTTTCCCTTTAATTAGAGCAATGGATAGAGTATGTTTTCCATAAAATGAAAAATACACTAAAAATAAATGTAATTTATATACTAATGAATAACTTTCAAAAAACAAAAATGCTACAAAATAGAAAAAAATTCTATAGACTAAAAAAGTAGAATTTTGACAACTTTTGAGTTTTTTTTTTATATTTTATAAAATAAATAAATTATATTTGATAAGGGCTTTATAATATGGAGTTTTTTGATTAATTATGTATGTGTAATTTTCTTATACGTATTTTTCGTGATCACATTTCTATAATAATAATTAAATTAGATGCTAAACTTTGTGATAATCAGTTATGTTATCGTTAGAAACAAGCCTTATACGAGTCAAAAATTAACAAACAAAAATATCATATTATATAACCTCTCTAATAGAAAACCTTATACGATCATGCTAGAAATCTCAGGATCAAATTGTTTAGGGTTTTGATTTTAAAGGTAAATATATATAATTTTTTTGTTGTGTATTTGAGATTAAAATCGAATCAGATATTTAACAATTTATTAAAAATAATATATAAAACTGTCACTATTAAAATCAAATTATTTTTGCATAAAATGGAGAAAACATCTACTTAATCATATGCTTACTTAATATAAAGTGGAAGAAAACAATTCAATTTTTTTTTCATTTTCATTACTATAACTAACATTTATCACAAAATTATATTACTTTCATTGCATATATATATATATATATATATATATATATATATATATATATATATATATATATATATATATATATATATATATATATATATATATATTATATTAATATATATTATATTTTATTACTATATTATCATATATTATATATTATTAATATATGATACTAGTTCTTAGACCTGTGTATACACACAGGCAGATTCATAATATTTATTTATAAACATATATTATATATTATATTTCACGTAGTGAACAAAATATATGACCGGAGAGAAAAAAAAAAGAAAATTAAATGGAATATTATGTAATTGAGAAAAAATAAAATAATAGTATTATGTAAGTAATTTATACTCTTGTTCAAAAGTTGCTATACTAAGTAATTATTATGTATTTATTAAAAATACATAAAATAAAAGGTTTAAGAAAAAGAAAAAGTTAAAGAAATTTCATATTTTTTTCACTATTGTTAAGATGATCAAAAATTGAATTGACGTTGACGGATATGATAATTTTGGTTGAAACTAAAACAATATAGGAGTCATGTATGTAAAAATTAAGATTATTAAGTAAGTTTTTATAAAAATGAATTAAAGATTAAATTTATGAAGATTTTAAGTTGAATTGTGAATTAAATGATTAATTTAATAAGTTAACAAAAATAGATAACTAAATTTACCTAATCTTTTAAATTTATTTTTTTAATACATTATATTTTATATCTAAGTGACATATGACTAATTTAAATTAATTTTTTATAAGTTAAATATTCATATTGGTTATTGACATTTTAAATTAGATTTAAACAGTTACATGTAAATTAGACGTGATCACTATTTGAATAAAACCATTTCAACAATTGAATTATTTGGATTTGACGACATGTTTTGTTTATTTGGATTAGATTGGATAATAGTAGAAATAAATGTAAATTAAAAGGTTAAAAACGTATTTATTAATCCAATTGTTTATTTAGTTTCTTAAATGGGTTTAGATCATAACTGAATAGTATGTTTTATTTAAATTGGGTTTTTGTTTCATACAGTAGAACTAAATATAAATTAATAGGTTAATAACAAAAAAAAAATATATCCAATAACGAAAAATAAAAAGTTATTATGTTGTGTTTGATGGTATGAACATAGTGTCACACCCCGCGCAGGCGGAAAGCCGAGATGTGCAGCATATTAGGTATCAGAAGACCAAGTATTACATCGAATAAATACTATAACAATAAGATTACATTAAAAGAAGTTTAGGAATTACAATAATACAAATAAAATAATACAAAATAGTACATGGCCTAAATAGAAACTAACTAGGTCTAACTAAGTCTCTTCGAAAGTCCATACAATATCCAAAGCAAAAATAGTAACTCCATATTCGATGCAAAACTCAACCCCCTGAAAAGCGTTAAAAATACGACGTCAACATAAAGTTGGTGGTTATTCGTATTTTATAAAAACATAATATTATGAAGATTTTGACCCATTTGAAAATGTAGTTAGAAATAAATAGTAAAAATGGTTAATATCTTGATTCATAGGCAATGTAAGATATACGCAACAACCTTAGATTATTTATCTACACCTGAACCGTACTGTAATGTAAAGGCAACACGTAAAGGCAACAAAGTAAAGGCAACAATAACCCTCTGCCTTAGTGTGTCCAACTAAGGTAGTTACGAGATAAATGTCGCGGCAATAACATCCCTGCGCATAGTGAGGGATGAGGGTTTGTAAAACCCATATAGATCTATATATAAATACCGATGGCTCAACTAGAGTTAACATGTGTTTAATCGAGGGCCTTATACTACCACCAAGGCCGTATAAGTAAGGTACACTAAATCTAAAGGCATCATAATCTAAACATGCATAATCAAGATATATAAAAATTTAGTTAACGCTAGACATGCCCGAAGAAAAATTTATAAAGTAGTAAAAGGGCATCGAATAACTCACGAATCAGCGATAGGTATGTCGGGTAGACACAAACTTGAGAATAATACTCCACCGCCTAAGTGCCCTAGCATAAGACATAAAAGGTCTAAGTATCTATAATGTAATAGGTTTAGCCTCGTATATAATTAACGTTATATTAAATATTAGAATTTAGTAGAGTTTAGACGAGTAACGAATATTTAGAATTAAAGTCGTCGAATCTACCGGCGATAAGTCGTAGCGAGGTGACGAATAAAAAGGTATTTAATATTTTGAGTCGATAATGACATCGAGGAGTTAAATTTATAAATATGATTGGATAGGAATGATATCCGAGCCCAAAGTGACAACCAGGAATATCGTTGAAATGAGTATTAGATTTAGTCAAAGTCAATCAAAGTCAAAGTCAACCATGGTCAAAGTCAACTAAGTCAAAGTCAACCTAAGTCGAAGTCAACCAGAGTCAATATCAAAGATAGTTGACTCGGTCAAAGTCAACGAAAGTCAACTATTTTAAACAGAGGTCAAAGTCAACGAAAGTCAACCTTTGACCAATTGAATAATTTAAAAATGTAAGTTTGAATATTTGAGTAAAATATTATTAGAAATCAGTTTATAAAAGTTATATAAAAGTTTAAGTTTAAAAAAAATCGAAGATTTAATCGTTTTCGGAGAGGTAACCGTTTTAGACGATAATAAGATGTTTTAATGTTTATAAAGGTAAATAATATATAGTTTTAGATTGCGTTTATGTTTTGAGTCCAAAACACATATTTAACAGTTTATAATACTTTACGTATACTAATATAGGGTTACGTATACTTAAAATTGTCCGAAAAACGCGAAAATAGCGAAAACAGCAGCCAGTGCTGCGCACTGGTTAACCAGTGCGTCGTACTGACATTGGAACAAGCCCGGTGCGGCGCACCTAGGTCCAGTGCGGCGCACCTAGGTCCAGTGCGGCGCACCTGGTGCCTGGTTTCACTTTTCGGTTTTTCGTTGAACGTTGTTTAGTACCGGTTAGTTAGTTTAAGTCTTAAGCGAATATTTACAGGTTGTTACTTGAAGTTATTTAGTCAATTATCTCCTAGATAGTTTATATCTAAAATACATATTATCATACATATACTTATTTACAAGATTTTATAAGATTTTAGTTATATTATGTTAAGTTTACATATAATACATATTATGTATAAATTACTTAGATTTAAGTCCACTAAATGAAATAAGGTGTTGGAAACATTTTCGAAAGAAATTTACTAATATTCTTAAGTGATTATCCGATTTTAAAGTTTATATAACATTTTCGGTTAAAGTGTTCTAATAACTTATTAACATGGCATTTTATTAAGTTTTAAGTGACTTCATTAGATATTTAGTTATTATACCAATTTGGTCATTATAACAAGTTTTAAGATATTTTAGATGATAAAAAAAAAGGAAGAATTAAACGAAAAGTGTAAAGATGGAGAAATTTGAATAATTATCGGAAAGTCTTGGAACGGAATTAATAAACTAGAGACTTTTCGCCGAAATTCTTCCAAGAGTGGTATGAAGTGAAAATCTCAAAAAGAAGGAAAGATAGACTAGATTATGAGTTTTAAAAATGGAAGTAGAAGAAAACGTATAAGGAGATTTACTTACCGTTTTCTCAAGTAAGGGGAAAACTCTACAAACTCCCAAGTAAGCCGGAAGTTTTCCAAGAGATATATGGAGGAAAAGAGCTCCAAATAAGAAAAGAAAAGAATGTGTTAGAGGTGAAATTTCAAGAAAAATATATTGAAGGAAAAGTGGTTATAAAGAGTTTTCTTACCGAATTCTTCAAAGGTTAAATCCTTCCAACTCAAGAGTAAGCCGGAGAATGAAACTTTGATGAGTAAACTCCTTCCAAAACACAAGAGTTTGGTTAGTAATCTCTTAGATTTGAGGTAAGAAAGTTAGAACAAGAAAAGATGGAATTATTGAAGTAAAATACTTACCAAAATGATGATTTAATGAAAGGGTTCTTTGGAGAAGAAGCTTGTATAACTTCTTTGCTTGAATTTCACCACCAAATCACTTGTAAAACTCTCTCTAATCTCTGGAAATGTTGAGAGAAAAGGAGCAAGTGTGGAGTTAAATTGTGAGAGAAAAGTGAAAGTATGTTTGTATGAAATTTTTAGATTTTGGAAAGAGAAATGATGCAAACATGTTTAGAGATTCACAAACACATCTAGCATACCCAAAAGGGGCAAATTGCAGAAGAAATCACGTGGAAAAAGGTTTGGAATCTCAAGATATTGACTCACAAAGTCGTTTGGCATTAAGCCGAAATTGAAGGTGGTGCTGCGCACCAAGGGGGAGGTGTTGCGCACCGTGCCCTTTTTGGTCACTTCCGTTATCTTTTCGTTAAAGGACTAGATTTGTAACAGATTCCGTTAGTTCTCCGTTAAAGGACTAACCTTGTAATAGATTTTTAGTTTGAGGGTAGATTTTGTAATATTTTAAACGTTAATTTTCTCGAAAAGACTGAGGCTTCAAAATACCAATATTAACTTACGAGAATACTTATAATTGCTAGGCACTTAGGTAACTATAACGTTTACGTCACGGAGGACGAAACAATAAATTTAATCCCGACTAAACCAAAATCGCGTGAAGCAAAATAAATATCAATAATAATAGGGTCAAAATAAAATAAATAAAAATACGGTAGATGGTAAAATGCAAAAGTGTTACGAAATTTGCGGTTGTCACATATAGCAAGACATTTAATTGTATAAATCGTCCATTTTTATAAACCATTAAGATGCCAATTAAGAATTTCGTCTGTTTTGCCCGCAATTAAAGATTTCGTCCGTAAGATTTACTTCATTATTAACTTTTTTTTTACCTTATTATTATTAATATTATTATTATTATTACTAATAATATTTTTATTATTATAAATAATTATTATTAAAATTATTAATACTATTTCTTTTGATATGTTTTAGCATTTTTTTTTTGATTATCTTTTACTATTTCGTATCTTAAGTTTTTTTGCAACGTTATTAAGTTAGGTATGTACGTATGTTAATTTTAGATTATAGCTTCTTTTAGCTTTTGTTTTTGGAATTATTTTATTTTCTTTTGAATTTTATATTTTATCCTTTTATATTTGATTATGCTATTAAATTAGATAGCAACGTCTGACAATTTTATGTTTTGGGTTTTTTTGACACGCTATTAAATAAGGTATGTACATTTTCATTTGTTGTTATTTTTTATTTACTTTTGCTTTTAGATTTATTTTTTGGATTATTCTTTTCTTTTCGAATTTACGCTATTAAATTAGGTAGTACATATACTAATTTTATGTTACAAATTTCTTTTTTTCTTTTGTAACACTATCAAAATAATGTAGCCACATCTTTATTTGTTTCATATTTGATATTTCATCTTTTTTTCGAGATTCACTATTAAATAAAATAAGATAAATTCGTATATTACAAAATAAAATATATATGTTTTAGGAACCCGTCGTAACGCGCGGACCACCCTTCTCGTTCATTACATATATCAATTATTTTTATATATCATATATAAGAGAGATTTAAAAGTATGATGTGATTGGTTATATTCATATATGATATTATTTTATGAAGTGACTTCTTGTCGATGTATACTAGTAATATATTCGCTCTTCACGACGGGGTACTAAACAATGTACAGAATTTTGTCTGATTGTTTCTTAGATTTACGAAATAGAAATGTTGTGTGTTGTTAGATTTTCAAGAATTCGTCATTTCGTTTCTAAAATCTGACATAGTAAGCATTGAGTTTTATCTTATTTTATAAATTGTTATTAGTTTGTGGTTAGTTTAGAAAGTAGTTTGAATGGATTGTATGTTTTTTTTACTTTTGACAATGACATTTTTATTATTAAAATTTATTTTTATTCACCTTATTAATATATACATCCTTAAATTATTTAATCATATAAGTTACGATTATTATCTTTAACATATAATAAAGAGTGATCTTAAATGCATATGACGAATTAAGGTCCATTAGATATTTTCATTTCTTTGATGTCAGCCGTTAGATCAGATTGATGATTTATCAAAGATTATTTTCATTTTACGCCCTCTTACAATACATAATTACATTATCTATTTTCATTCCATCTCCACTAAAATAAAAAACATAATTATAATATACTTATAGAATCGTTCAATTTGGACTGTGATTTACGTTATTATTATTCTAAAATCTAATAATACAAAACATCAAAACATGAAGTGTATATGTTATTATAACTATAAACATCATTATACATCATTTTCTCATAATAGCTTAAAATTTACATAAATATAAAATTTACGATTTAATTTTTTTTTTTCGCGTTATCGCGGGACAACTATCTAGTTTTTAAATAAAAGAATGGTTTCATTTTGAAGTAAAGAAATCTATTAACCTCTATTAATAACATTTAAACACCGTTAATAACACTTTTAATTGAATTTATGACCATTTTGAAAAAAATGAATGAATAAGATTGAATGTATTAAATACCTTCATTTAAATTTAATGGTTAAAATTTAACCTCTTTAAAATTAAAAAGTCCAATAACCTCCTTAAAATTGAAAAACTTGAACTGAACTTTTGTCGGAAGCACTTGGTGTCTACGAAAATGGGATAAGGTTTGAACCCGAGATCTCCCGAGATCCAAGCCATACTCATGGACAACTTATATGCTTTATATAGGAGTAGTAATATGTATTAAAATTATCTGATAGGAATATATTTAATAAATACAAAATACATTTAATTATTTTATAAATTAGTAATAACAGTTTAACGATTTAAATAACCGTCTTTATATTTAGGATAACCCTCATTACGTGCAACAATTTTATATATATTTATACATCTTAAGTGCAATATTCTAAAAATAACTAATCGTTATTGACTAGTAACATATTATTCCTTAGAAAAACCGAAAGGTTTTAGCCTACGCCTCGTGGCGGAATCGTATGTCTCACAACACCCGACACAAAACCTTCTTAAGGAAGAAAAATAAAATTATCTTTTAATCTTGACCCGGCCCAAGCTGATCCGAGCCGAGCCTGGGCTGGCACGGCTTGTGAACAGTAAGAACAAAGTTGTCCCGGCTCAGCGCGGCTTGTGAACCGTGAGAACAAAGTTGTCAATTGCAAGCGTAGATAATAGATAATATATATGAAACAGTGTGTAGAAGAAAGCAAAAGTAGCATGATTCAACTACCTTGGCCTCCCATATTAATGGCGGATATCACAAACCCATACTCACTAATCTTTATTATTATGGAAATTTTGGCACTTTCCCTAAATCATCCCCATCCCCTATTCCTTCATAAATGCATTTTCACTAACCTCCATTTTAGTTATATAATTCTTTCATTTCATAAATTTTCCCCAATTTCTGATTTCAACCCATTACAATTTAATCAATACCATTCAAGGGTTTTAGTTTTCTTTGAAAAATTTACAAGAAATCTTCAAGGTTTGTTATTATCTTTGACTTTATAATACGATCGAAATAAGATAGGTGTAGCTAATTAAGTATTTTTGTTTATTAGATTACTCGTTATATTCATGCATTAAACATCAGTTACTTTTTGAGTTTGAAAAATTAGATATATTTAGTTTATGGTTGGACTGATGAACTAACTTTGTTTGAGTGTAGTTATTTTTATGCATTTTGACTTTTTGGGTTCTTTAATATTTAGTCAAAATTTGATAAAGATTGTTACTTTATATCATTTAATTTGATTTTATTGGTGTTTTTGTGATATACCCATAAAAATATTAAAAAAGATAGCTGTAATTTAGGTGGGAATTTTACCAATATTTTTTTTAATGTTATAAATTGAAATGCAGTTGGGAAATTATGATATGCTGGAATTGCAGGTGGGTTGTTGATAAAGTTCATTAATTTGCGAAAAAAAATCAAAAAATTTAGGTGGGTGTTTTGATTGAATTGGATAGTTATGGTGGGAAGTATTGAGGTTATGATGCCGAATTTATATTCAAACGGAGTGGTTTCGGTTAATAATGGTTTAGAAGAGAAACTAGATGAGTTTCGACGGGTTCTTGGTAAATCTGATGATGATTTATTGAAGATTGTTGGAGTTGGTGCGGGTGCGTGGGGCAGTGTTTTTGCAGCATTGCTTCAAGATTCATACGGTGGGTTTCGTGATAAGGTTCAGATTAGGATATGGAGAAGAGGTGGAAGAGCGGTTGATAGAGCGACAGCTGAACATTTATTTGAAGTGATTAATTCACGAGAAGATGTGTTGAGGAGATTGATTAGACGGTGTGCGTATTTGAAGTATGTTGAAGCAAGATTGGGGGATAGGATTCTTAATGCTGATGAGATTTTGAAAGACGGGTTTTGCTTAAATATGGTGGATACGCCTCTTTGTCCTATGAAAGTTGTGACTAATTTGCAAGAAGCGGTTTGGGATGCTGATATTGTTATAAATGGATTGCCTTCAACTGAAACTCGAGAGGTTTTTGAAGAGATTAGGAATTATTGGAAGGAGAGAATTAATCCGCCGATTATTATCTCGTTGTCGAAAGGCATAGAAGCTGCTTTAGATCCGGTTCCTCATATAATTACTCCTACTCAGATGATCAGTCGCGCAAGTAAGCGTTTTTTATCTTTTCTTATTTTGATGTTATATCTTAATGATTTTTTCTTATTGATCATTTATTTGGGCATACAAGGCTTAGGTGGTTGTAAATTCCCGAGTATGTTTTGTGTGACTATAAACCGTTTGACCTTGTTCGTTGTTAGCTAAGTTCTGTAATTATACCTGTTTGACAGCTTAGCAAGCTATTACCTAACGAGCTGAATCTATCTTTCTAAACATTATATTTGTCTTCAACTCAATCTTCCATTTTTAACCTTCGATCAAGGAACTATTCTGTTTTGAAATGGAAAATATACACATTTATTTCTTTAAAGAGACTCGGGCGCACAACCTTATGGTTATTAGACTTGATTAATATAGTTTGGCCAAAAGCTGTGTGGTTCTATCACGGAACTACTACTCTCGTCTTCAACCATAATCGTTACAGGTGGCAAAGGACGGGTTAATTATATGTCAAAATGAGTATTTTTTTATACGGGTTATACCGGTCCGGTTAAATTGACCCTAAACAAGTTTTACCTATTTTTTTTCTTTTTTCTATAGTATTCTAATATATTTATAAAAGGATTTAGTAGGTTTTGTGCATTTAAAATACACTTTAGGCCTACATTCGACCCATTCAAAAGTAAGCGGGTCAAAATTGCCACCTCTTATTAAATGTATTTTTCGTGTAGCTGGAGTTCCGAAGGAAAATATTCTATATCTCGGTGGACCAAATATTGCTTCTGAGATTTACAACAAGGAGTACGCCAATGCTCGAATTTGTGGGGCTGAAAAATGGAGGATACCGCTTGCCAAGTTTTTAAGGCAACCCCATTTCATTGTATGGGACAATAGCGATCTGGTCACTCACGAAGTTATGGGAGGGTTGAAAAACGTTTACGCAATTGGTGCAGGTAACACATTTCATTTTCCATCATATTTCAAATTAAATTTTCCCATCTGGAATCACTGAACAATTGTTTTTTGTGTATTATATGATCAGGAATGGTGGCAAGTCTGACTAACGAAAGCGCTACAAGCAAATCAGTATATTTTGCTCACTGCACTTCAGAAATGATATTTATCACCCATTTATTGACCGAAGAGCCCGAGAAGCTTGCGGGACCATTGCTTGCAGACACATATGTGACACTTTTGAAAGGACGTAATGCGTGGTACGGGCAAATGATTGCTAAGGGAGAACTGAGCCTCGATATGGGTGATAGCATAAGTGGTAAAGGGATGATTCAGGTATCCTTTTCTCGCTTTCAGACACATCTTTTACTTTTCCGCTCTCAAGTGGTTATTCTGCTTAATGTTATTTGGTTTCTGAAACTTTCTATGATCTGTTTATAGGGAGTGTCTGCAGTTGGAGCATTTTTTGAGCTTCTGAGTCAATCGAGTTTAAGTGTGTCACATCCCAACGAAAAGAAGCCTGTTGCACCAGTGGAGTTGTGCCCCATCTTAAAGACGTTGTATAAAATACTCATAAAGAGGTAATCATTCTTATTCACGTGTCAAGCAAAAAAACAGCAAGTGTTCGACTTTACATCAAATGTTAAAAATATCGTTCAATAGTCATGAAATGGTTACTTGTAGAGATATATTAGTTATGACTATTAACATGATATATGGTTGCCTTCAGGGAGAAAGATTCACGAGCGATTCTTGAGGCGCTTCGAGATGAGAGATTGAATGATCCACGTGAAAGAATCGAGATTGCTCAGAGTCATGCATTCTACAAGCCTTCACTTCTTGGTCAGCCTTGACCGCACCCTGTTTGGATATCGATGAGAGTTCAGTGTCAACTATTGAATAATTTCTTTTTAACAATTATTACTACCACAAATTTCTATATAATGATTATCTCTAAACCTCTTTTTTTCTAGCCCTATTCGGGTTTTGAAACAAACAAGCAATTGTGTGGTGTCGTTTCTACTTTGAATTTTGTTGCTCCGTTGTCGATTTTCAGTTGATGTTCTATTAAGTATCAATTCTCTGTTTGTATTTTACTTCTAGGTTTACAAGAATCGGTTTGGTATTCATAAAAAGGGAATATTTCTGCTAGTTTGCTCCTTCATCTATTTTCTGTTAAGTTACTGGTTTCTGCAACAACATTGGTTTCTCCAACTGTCGGTTTTTTCAGTTGGAGGGGCGGAAATCAATTTGAATCGGCTTGGGATTCGGTTAAAGACAGTTGTTTCGGTTGAACCGTCAGAAACTAAACGTAAGACAAGTTGTCTTTTTTCTACCATCATCGGATCAGGGTCTCTATCTATATTAGGTTGAACTTGTTCTTGCAGCTAGTGTTTGTTTACCTTGACAATTACTATTAGACAACTCGAACGTGGACCATGTCACCTTTTTTGCACACAAACTCAGGCGTCGAAGATATTTTGTCGATTGGAAAATGTATGAGATATGAGATTATAGATATAAAGATAGGGGTTGAGATCAAGAAAGACTATTAAAAAATTTGAGACCAAATGGACCAATCACAACTCTTCATTTCAAAAACCCATCATAACTTTTTTTTTGTTTTAAAATTAATTATCTCATAAACGGTAAATGTATTAAACGAATAAATTGTACCATTAAAACGAGCATTTTCTCCTCTTTCTATAGAGCACTCACTCGATATACTTTTGACGAAATTTATTTTCGGGTTTTTTTACGAGTTTTGAAATTTTATATTACAAATCACTGTTTTATCATATGTGATATCAGTAGTTTGACATATTATTTTTTTGTTTTTCTTTTTGATTTAAGTTGAATGTATGTAATATAACAAATCTATGTTTCGAAACTCGTATTTAGTGTTCAAATCATATGTGATATTGTCTTACGAATTTCAACATTTGGCCATAAACGAAAAAATAAAAGTCGTCAAAATTCAAACTTTTTTCTGGGTCTATATAGGTTATACATTGTATAACATTGTTGTGTATTAAAATTCATATTTAGAGTTAAAATCATGTGTGTTATTGTCTTTTAAGTTTTAAAATTTTTACATTCATAATATCATATATGATTTATATTTATATCATATATGATTTACAGTAATATCATATATGATATTGTATTATCATATATGATTTTAGTATATATCACATATGATTTATATTCATATCATATATGATTTACACTAATATCACACATGATATAGTATTATCATATGTGATTTTAGTATATATCACATATGATTTATATTCATATCATATATGATTTACAGTAATATCACATATAATATAATATTATCATATGCGATTTTAATATATATCACATATGATTTATATTCATATCATATATGATTTACAGTAATATCACATATGATATAGTAGTATCATATGTGATTTTAGTATATCACATTTTATGTCAAAAAACGAGAAAAAATAAAACAAGTTAAAATTCGATTTTTTTTCTAAATTTAGGTAGTTTATACATTTTATAGTAATTCTCTTTTCAGCAATTTTACGTAATGATGTAAATATCATATATGATATTATCGTTATAATTTCAATACCCATAAAAAAAAAAAAAAAAAAAAAAAGTCGTCGAAAGTATATAACACCACTGCTCTAATCAAAGATAAAAACGAAACGATCGCAACGGTGTATTTTGTTTCGTCTAACGATCAACGGTTTGTGAGATAAATTAATTTAAAAAAATAAAAGAAAAATGGGTTTTGTTTTTAATCTTAACCATTAGATTAAAATAGGATCAAGGGTCAATATGATGTCTTTTTGTCTCAACAAAATTATAGGTCTTAATTGATCATTTCTCATAAAGATAGAATGAGATTGAGAAATGGGGTGATTTTTTGGTTAAAATGGGAATGTATTTATAGGTGAAATTGTGGATAAATAAATAAATAA
This sequence comes from Senecio squalidus, assembly GCA_910822075.1. Lineage (NCBI taxonomy): Eukaryota > Viridiplantae > Streptophyta > Magnoliopsida > Asterales > Asteraceae > Senecio > Senecio squalidus. The sequence continues at coordinate 17,554,728 of CAJVGC010000591.1, forward strand.
ATAAATAAAAAAAATTAAAAATTCTAAAGGCATTTTTTATAGCCGTTAGATATGATTTTAATTTTAATTTTTTTTTTTTTTGTTTGTTAGGAAAAAAAGAAAAAAAACAACAACAATTCGCTATGATGAGAATCACACCGAGAACGAGCTTCCACAACGAGCGGGGGCGGTGTAATAACGAGAGTCATTGCCTCGTTCTCAATGTCACAACGAGCGACAATGAAGTCATTCCGTGTGCTCTAAATGTGTCAATTGGACAAGTGATATTAATATTAATTTGACTTCAAATTTATTTCTTAAATAAAATTTTATTTAATTGATATTAAATAAAAACATTATGTTACTAAACGGGTTTTTTATTATCAAAACATCTTTTTTAGTCCGACAAACAATCTAGAGATCGTAAATTTAAGTACAAATATATGTACAAATATATGGATTATATAAAGTCTATTCAAAACCAATTGAAAGAAGAAAAAAAATGAATTTTTTGGACAATATAAATAAATTACTTTTAAACTTTAAATGTTATGTATTAAACATACATAATTAATATATATTAAATTCTTAGTAAATTAAATTCTCATTAAATCTTTATTAAAGCCATCTAAGATCCAACCACAAATAAAAATGCACCTCCTACAACATAAAACACCTTCCATCACTCTCTCCCATTTCCGACACAGATTCACAACATCCCGGCACAAACATAGGCAACACATTAAAAACATCATCAATCTCAAACAAAAACAACAGCTACAACTACTTTCGTCAAACAAACGTTTCGTTAAATCCAAACCCCCCATCAAATATTCCACTCCCTTCTCAGATCCACAAAACCCCCCAACAACAAAAAACATGACACAAATATTCTTAATCTCATCACTTATAATCCTATGGTACTCATCAAACATAGGTGTTCTTCTTTTAAACAAATTATTATTATCAAATTACGGTTTTAAATTCCCTATTTTCTTAACAATGTGTCATATGGCAGCTTGTGCTATACTAAGCTACATTTCGATTGTTTTTCTTAAAGTTGTACCCTTACAAAAGATTAAATCCAGATCACAGTTTTTAAGGATTGCTTGTTTAAGTGTTGTGTTTTGTGGGTCTGTTGTTGGTGGGAATATTTCGTTGAGGTATTTGCCGGTTTCGTTTAATCAAGCTGTTGGTGCAACGACGCCGTTTTTTACTGCTGTGTTTGCTTATTTGGTTAGTTTGAAAAGAGAGGCTTGGGTTACTTATGGTGCTCTTGTTCCTGTTGTTACTGGTGTTGTCATTGCTAGTGGGGTATGCTTTTTTTATTTGTTGGATTTATTGTTTGGTTGATTATGGATCTTGATCACAATGTATTGATGTTATCGATTTAATCGACAACATTTTGTATTTTGACATTACCATAATCCTATTGTACATATTGGTTGTCCTTAAATGCAGGGGGCGTTATTTAAATGATGGACGGTTATATATAATGTACCATTCAATTATTCGTGTTTGAGCTTTTTAAACATAGACCAGGGGGCTATGCTAAGCAAAATTCTTTTGTTATTAGTAAATGACTTATTTTGAACCGGTAAATGTACTCAATATGAAAACAGACGCTTCACATTTGTTGAGAGTTTATCCAATTTCCAATTTGCCATCGGGGCCAAAATATTAATTAAACCGATTTAATAACCGAAACTGCTCTAATTGAACATTTTTAAATAGGTTAGTGTAGTTGTTATGCTTTTGAATAAAAAGGGTAAAACTGTCATTTAGTGAGACAGTGAGTGAGTAATAAAATTATTTGGTTTGTTGCAGGGTGAGCCAAGTTTTCATTTGTATGGATTCATTATGTGTATAAGTGCAACTGCTGCTAGAGCCTTTAAGTCGGTTCTTCAAGGCATCCTATTATCTTACGAGGGGTAAGTTGTATTCATTTTCCGTTCTGAACTTAATGATGTCTCGTTATACGATTAGACCTGACATTTTAAAAACTCTATGTCAATAGGATTACTGATCTGACTTGAAATTATTTCTCTTATATGACGTGATGCATATATAATTGCAGAGAAAAGTTAAATGCCATGAATCTGTTGCTCTATATGGCCCCGATTGCCATTGTTTTCTTATTGCCTGCTGCACTTATAATGGAACCGGATGTGATTGATGCAACCATCTCTCTCACATTAAAACATAGATTCATGTGGCTGCTGCTTTTGATTAATTCAACAATGGCTTATGCAGCCAACTTGACCAACTTCTTGGTGACTAAGAACACAAGTGCATTGACGTTACAGGTCCGGTTTTTTTAACCTCTGTTCTCTTTGCTCTTTTTCTTAACTAGAGGTGGTCAAACGGGTGGGCGGGGTAACATGTCAAAATATGCAATTTGTATGTGGGTATGGTTGGGTTACACTTTAACCGACTTTCAGTCCGTTGAAATTGCTCCTAATATATATACGGTGGATGATTATTAACCTCAAAAAGTCATGCAACATAATTTGGCTCTCCTCTTTATATATTCTCAAAACATGAAACCTGAAAACTGCTCATAAGAAAAGATATGCATTTTGACTTTTAGAGGTCAAACCTTGTACATACAAGTTCACACTTATATGGATTCTGATCGGAAGTCTATGAGTAGCATTTTTCTGTCTGCTATGTTTGTTAACAAGCTCGATGTATTATTAATATTTTCCTCAGAAATAGAACGAGTACATGTTTATTGAAATTTAATAATTAGTCTGTTTGACCAACAATGATCAGGTACTCGGGAATGCCAAAGGGGCCGTAGCTGTTGTCATCTCCATACTTCTTTTTAGAAACCCCGTCACATTTATAGGTATAGCCGGTTACTCGATGACAGTTATGGGTGTGGTTGCTTATGGAGAAGCCAAGAGGAGGTACAAATGATATTTCCCATTCGCTCTTTAATATTACCAAACAATTTAGCACAAGGAATTTTCCGCTATCATTAGAAGAGGCAGCACCATGACACCTTGGATTTATGAGCAAATATATGAGAGATTTTATATGCTAGGTGTAACCTTTGATTTTCTAATATGCAACTGTTAGCAGTAAATTGGATTGCGTCAAAGTCGATATTATTATGTATGATCTTAGCATCTCTATTACATTGAAACAAGTACTATTTGTTATATACCTATTTTTGTATCTATATTCATATCAAACATTCAGACCCACGAACTCGTAACAATTGGCATAAAAAAAACTTCTATAAACGTAATATGTATTGGTATATTTAAAACTGTTATAGAATGTAGTATCGGTTTACTGGGTTTACAGTTGATAAAAAAAGAAAAGAAAAATGTTAGTAAAGAATCTGATATGTCTCAAGACTGCCATTTGGTTTTACACCATTTATATTGAGCACAATCAAAAGCGGCTTGCCAAGCAAAAAGGATGAAACGATGAGCTTTTAAATGAGAAAGAACCTACGGACAAAAATAGCAACGTAAGGAAAACAAAATAAGCAATTCCTTCAATGATGATTTTAACAGGTAAATGCACACTTACTAGAGGTTGTAGTCTATGGGTTGAGTGGATATGCGGTTAAACTGATTATTGCCCGTTTGAATAACAACAATCAGTTTCAAATGTTCCTAAAAGCGAAAAAGATTATGAGTTTTTAATTTAGAAAACAAATAATCGAGATAAGTCTTCACTTGTCTAGCTTCAAACAACTAATTGCCCAAGTTACAATAAGCGCTTCCAACAATGCACGTCCAAATACCCATAATCTACAAAAAACGAGAATGGTTAACATGAAACCTGGATTTTACAGCTCACTGAACGTTGAACTTTTTCTAAGCTTAATAGTAGACGTAGTAAGTTGTTTAGGAAATCAGTGACGAGCAATGAAATCTTATCAACATTATTGAAAGATTTGCAAACACCTACGACACGTTCTTTAGTAATACTAATTATGTTAAAGCCTAAAACAGTTTAGAGTACAAAGATTAAGAAAAATGGAGCCATTGTGGTTTTCAACCAATCAAATATTATCCTTACCCACTAAATTAAACTGTGATCGATTGATATAGGAAGTGAACAATTATTTTGGGACATCCCGAAAAAGGAAACATGGACAATAATATTGGGACGGAGGAGTATATGTTACTTTGGTTCTATATAATTCATTATATTTTCTTTATTATAGTGTAAAGGCTTGTACAATTAGTAGTGTATGCAGTAACGCAGTTTTGCAACATACGCATTTGAATGTTTTGGTTGTTTGAGGTTGAGATGTTTTTGGATTGTTTCTAAAAGATCGATTCTCGATGCATATATGATTATGGATTTTATGGAAGGTGATGCTAGGAATGTTCTTATTCCGTTCATTTTACATTGCTTTGTACAGAGTGTAAGTGGCTATGTTACTCATCATGTCCAGTACTACGACGTGATATTAGTGAAGAAGCCGAAGATCAAACTCTAACTAAACATGTCGTAAGCTTTACTTTTAAGTAAGCCGTAAATTGGTGGTTTGAAAATTTAAGACATAAATAGTGTGCTTATTACTTTGTCAAATTTTGCATATGTATTTCGTTATAGATAAATCAATAAGATTGTATGGTGATTAGTATTTACATACAACGGGGTTTTACCCTCCATGACATCAATAACAACGTCATGTCATCTATCACATCACTTCATATATGATCACCTGATTATCACGAAAAAAGAAAAAAGAAATACGAGGCAAGGAAATCAAGGTTACAGGATTCGAACACGTGACCTCATATGACCCACATTATTTTAGAATAGCAAAAGAACTTCAAACATTATTCAAGAGAAAAATAGAATGTATAAGCTCACCTTATCGGCACAACTAATGAACAAGGAAATGAAATAGACAAATTCGCCATGTAAACAAGTTCTCCAAATCACAACGCCTTGGAGCATCAGAAAAGTCGCAAAAGAAATTATAAGAAACTGTACGGTTTAAGTTCCAACTATTCCAAGATCTCTTGAAACAAAGGAAAGGAAAGAAGAAAAATGAAACGAGTACATAATAAGTATTTCTCTTCCGCTTTAATTCAAGCTTGTTCTTCGCCATCAGGAAGTCTCTCATAACCATCATGTTGTTCCTTGACAGGTGTCTTCTCAACAGGAATACACTTCAAAACAACTGCGATTGGCATACTCACTACTCCGATTGCAATGCTAAGTGACCATAGTTGCCAGTTTAATGGCACCGTACTTGCAAAAGTGCCAAGAAACTCAACTATGATTACTTGAAACACAACCGTTGCAATCATGACACCCATGAATATCCAACTGCTAAACATGCCACGGAAAATGTTTATCTTCTCAATGTCACGGCTGTTTATTTCATTAAAAACCTGCAAAAAGAACAAGGTTTAATACAAGACTAAATGTTCGGACAAATGAGGTTGATTAGAGGTTAAAGCTTGTGTAACCTGACAGAAGACGAAAGTGTTGAATATGAAAGTATTAAGAATGGCAGTTGAATTCGATCCATGTAGATTCAAAATCGGCTTTCCAGCAAAATTGAGAACAAATAGGACAGCCATTTGGTAGATACTTTGACCAATGATGTTCCGCCACATGGTCTTTGTAATGAAACTGTCGGTACGCTTAACAGGAGGTCGTTGCATTAGACCATCATTTGGTGGTTCAGTAGCCAGTGCTAGTGCACCCAAAGTGTCCATGATCAAGTTGACCCAAAGCAATTGAACAGCCGTGAGCGGGGCAGATCCTGAAGTTTTACAAGAATAAGCGGGTGTAATAAGTTATTACTAATAACGGCATTTACTGGAATAATTAACAACGCACCTGTGATGCATGCAGAAACAAAGTTGATCATCAAAGCAACAATATTAACAGTTAACTGAAACTGTACAAACTTTTGAATGTTAATGTAGACAGCACGTCCCCATTTGGCTACTTTTACAATTGTTGCAAAATCGTCATCCATCACAATGACATCGGCTTGTTCCTTCGCGACCTGCGGAAATTTTTAAAATTTCAAGATTCAGGTGAAAGTATACAAATGGAATATCCACCAGAAAAAAGAAAAAAATGCAAACCTCGGTTCCTGCTATACCCATAGCAAATCCAATATCGGACTCGTGCAAAGCAGGAGCGTCATTTGTACCATCGCCTGTAACTGCAACAACTTCAGACATGCCTCTCAAATGCTTTACAAGATCATACTTGTCTGTTGGAGATGATCTCGCCATTACCTATATACATGGAAAAGCAGTTCAAGGCGTGGGCTTCTCTTAGAGGTGGTGATTTCGACCCATTAACTTAAAAGCGGGTCAATTTGGGTTGTTTCATCTCAAACGGGTCAAACGGGCCATTTAAAAAAAATAGCTAAAATGGAAATGGTTCAAAATAGGTTGAAAACTTGATAGTCACTCATTAGTCTATTTTCAAAGATTGAAGATTATTGTTGTAATAATTGTTTTTTGCAATTATAATTAAAGCGCTCATTATTTAATAAAAAAAATAAACAATGGACACAAAAATGTTAGTGGCCCGACCCGTTTCAACTTGTACTTAGAAATGACTGGTTTTGACCCATAAACCGAACCCTCCCATCTTGCCCCCACGAGTTTCTCTTTATATGCTAATTAATAGAGTTGTAATGTGATACCTGAATTCTAGGTGCTATTTCATTCAATTCCTCAGTAGTTTTGGTTCGAAAATCTGGACCTTCAATGGCCAAGCCACCTTCAGTAAGTATACCACATTCCCTTGCAATGGCTTTAGCCGTGTTGATATTATCACCAGTAACCATACGAACAGTAATACCAGCGGCTAAACAAATTTCAACAGCCTCCTTAACCCCTGGTCTAAGTGGGTCCTTAATTCCAACAACCGCAATCAAAGTATACCCACTCTCAGGTATATCTTTTTCACCATCAAATCCGGCTTGAATATCCATATACGCCAAACAAAGAGTCCTCAAAGCACCCTCTGCAAATCTGTTAATAACATCTGTAATAAGTTTTACTTTTTCTTCCGTCAAAGGTACCGTTTCTCCACTTCCATCAATAATCTTGTCACATAATCCCAACACGATTTCTGAAGCACCTTTGCAAAACGCACGTCTTTGACCATCTGGAAGAGATACAATCACAGACATTTTCTTCTTAGCAGAATTAAAAGGCTCCATCTTCAAGATTTTAATCTCGTTACGTATAACATCAAAATCGCCACCTGTATCCAGTCCGTATTGTAATATTGCAGATTCTGTTGGTGTGCCTAAAATTGAAGTTTTGCCGCTTTTGTCCTTGACAACCTCAGAACCGGTACATTCAAATATACCTTGTAATAAAACCGTTAATACAGTTTCTGAAATTTTTGAGGATAAAACTCGACCTTCACTGTCTCTAACGTCTTTTATTTCACCAGATACCCATATTTTATCAACAACCATATGATTTGTTGTCAAAGTCCCTGTTTTATCCGTGCATATGCAAGTAGAGGAACCCATTGTCTCACAAGCAGATAGATGTCTCACAAGTGCTTTATCTTCCATTAATTTCTTCATTGCAAAAGCAAGACTTAGTGTAACAGCCAACGGTAATCCTTCTGGAACTGCAACAACTATAATCGTTACTGCAGTCGCAAAGTAATCCAACATACTCAAAGCATCACTTGACGACCAACTTGACAACTCATTTCGCATTGCTTTTTCCACAATAAACCTCACAGTCAACACAAGAAAAGTCAACACGGCAAACAATAAACCGATTTTACCAATAATGGTGGCGACACCGTTTAACTTCACTTGTAATGGGGTTTCATCTTCGCCTTCTTCACTTAACGTTTCCATTAACTTTCCCCATTCGGTTTTCATTCCAACAGCTGTCACAAGCATTTTAGCTGACCCGTCTTGCACTTTGGTTCCAGCAAGTAGAAACGGTTTTTCTTCATCCATATGGACATAATCACTTTCACCTGTTAAGCTGGATTCATCAATTAACAAGTTATATCCAGATATGAATACACCATCAGCTGGAACCTGATCACCAATTGACAGGTGGACAACGTCACCCACAACTAAGTCGTAAATGGAGACCTTTTTTCTACACCCGTCTCTTGTTACATGAGAGGAAATCTTTTTTTTCTCTTTGTCAAGATCTTTAAATTGTAGGGATTGTTTGTAGTCACTTACGGCAGTAACAGTAACTACTAATAAAATACTTAGTAAAATTCCTAACCCATCGTAAATCCCATCTGGAAAGCCTTCGGTTGCGAGTCCAACGCCTATTGAAACAATGGCGCAGACTATAAGGATTATAAGAGTTAGATCATGAAGGGCGTCCCATATGAACATAAAAAAGCTTTTTGAAGGTTTTTCGGTGTATTTGTTGACTCCATAAGTTTCTTGTCTGATAGATAAATCACTTGATTTGACTCCTTGATCAATTGAGACGTCTATAGCTTCTGCTACTCCCTGAGCTCCATTCAGGGCCCGCAAGGTTTTCATGTCATAATTACGAACCATGGATGCAAGTTTTTCTGGATTTTTGCTGAATTCTGAAGCGTTTACATCTCTTGGTCCGTGATTGTTATGAGGATTTTTAGGGTTAGCAACAGCTGTTCATAACAGATACATGAATGAACAATGAAAAAAGCTGTATGAAGTTTTAAAAACTACACAAATGTGCAAGTAAAGTAAGTTTAAACAACGTACCGTCCTTAAAGCGCATTGCTGCCCTCATGGCAAGAAAGGTAATACGAAGATCTTCCTGAAATTTGTGAAATAGGAGTCATTTTGTAAAAAATATCTTATACGTATTATCTCCTAAACAAGCAAAATGTAAAAGTTGATTATATTTAAACTCATACATAACATATCTACATCAATTCGAGATTCAAACCGAAGTGTCTATCCTATTAGCATGTACTCCGTAATCTTTAAACGAATATACACATTAAGCAGTTCATTTTAGGGTCTACAAATAACTAGTTTTAAAGTATGCTAACTTATGAAAAGTTCAGATTCTGATCCTATATTATTTTGATTCAGTTACTATTCTGATTAGTACGCGATTTAAACATTAATACTTTTCTAACTTGTACACATGAAAACAAAATATTGAAACAACAGTTTAAGCATGCTTGTTATTATTATTAGCTGTAGTATTGTTAAGCATGATTTCACTCCATCACTTTAGGACTAAAAATATTACTTCACATTAAACTCTTATCGTTCGATTTTTTATATAATTACAATTATTTAATCGTCGTTTAAAATCACTAAACATATACGAATAAGTGATAACTTCAATGAGGTAAAGATGCTGCAGGAGCAAAAAACCAAACATATGGAGAAACAAACTAACTAGATTAAAGTTTTTTTTGGTAAAACCTAGATTAAGCATATTCTTTAATCTTTGTTTTATTGATCATTTTATTTCCCTTTCATTGTTATTGTTAAATTTAAAAGAATCAGGACAATCTTTGGTGGGGTGTCTTAAAGTTGGTGGAAAATTCTAGGAAATTTCCATGTTATCCAGATCTCTTCTGAATCTAAATCCATTTATTTTAAGGCAAAAAATTCTAAAAACCCTTCCAGTATGTCGTTGTATTCTATAAAACCCTTCGAAAATAAAATATAAGACGATTTCTTTAGAGTGTTTTATTTCTTTGGTGATTCGATTGTAAATGATATGACATCAATTTGACCTTACAAATACAATAAGTGCACGTATCGTTCACGTTGGGCAACTTTTAAGAAATTTTGGTGTAATTTAAAAAGTGGTTAGAATCGAAGAGTCTTTTATAAAAGTCATTTCCGAATAGACCCAAAGTCCTTTGACATAATGTTTCATGACCACTAAATTACTTTATCACTCCCTAGTCATAAGTTCATAAATACCAAATTATGGTAAAATATAAACACAAAGATTTCAATGGGATATTCTAAGAAAAGATGATTTCAACACGACTAAATTACTTCATACGTTTCACTATATTACTTTATAAACTACCATTCAACGACGTGTACATATCCTATCGTATTTTGCGCATTGATCAACCTTGAGGGTCTTTATAGCAATTCAACCTTAAGATCTAGCCTTCTAGGTTTGACATGTTCGATTAATATAAGGGTCGCCACCTTTCTATTTCTAGAAAATGACCACCAAGTCTGACTTCTTGCACATGTTAGGGATTAGTCTATCTAGTCGTGTTTACGACTACATCTACTATTTTAGTTTATTTTGCTTAGTTTTAGTTATTTAACACTTTTATTTATTCTAAACTAAGTCAGACAACACGAATAATATTAAATAATCTCGGAAAGACATATTGTTATTAGATTTATCACATTCATTTTACTTATTAAGAAAGGTCCTAACAAGATGGAGAGCGACTACTCCAACTTGTAGAGAGGGTTTCCATTTTCGTGAATCGTCTTGTTACTTTAAATATAGGGATATCTTTATTATCAAAAAAGTATAGGTGTGTAATAAGTCAACTTTTAAAATGTAGGGGGCAAACTACAAACTATTTATTTTCTTGGTTAAACAAAATTGAATTATTGAAATTTGAAACATACATTGTTATCATACATTATTTCCCAAATAACAATAATCTAGTACACAAAAATAATACATATTTTAAATTCACCAACACAACCTCGGGTTTTACAACGATTTAAAAATGCCAAACTTATGTGTCAAATGCAAATTTAACTTATATTAAATATATTCTTGGGCGTGAAGTATGTTACATTTTTTTTTTTGAACCGGCGAATATATATAGATAGAAAACGGGGCAAAGAAATCCCGACTAGCCAGTAGCTAGAAGCAGGGCGCCCAAATAGTTCGAAGTATGTTACATAGTGCATAGTCAAATTAATTAAAAAATTTTCATTTTCAATCCTTAAAAAATTAATATAAATCCTTTTTATTTATACAAAAACTTATATTTTAATTAATGTTTTTAACAAATAACCGAGTATAAATTATACAAACCACGTTACTTGTTTTTTCATTTATCTTTCTTTTCGACGAATAAATAAAATAATAAAATAACTTACTCTACATGGAGAAAGACGTGGGGACCTAAAATAATTGATTATTAAAAATGCAATAAAGTTACTTTTGATGATACTGATAAAAAGTAAATATATATTTAATTTTATGTGTATCTTATCAAAAATATTATTTTATTTTATTCCAAATATAATAAGAAGTCTGTAAAAAAAAGGTATTGTAAATCGTAAATAAATACTATGGGCGGGAATATCGTTTACCGAATAAACGCGACATCAATTACCGAAATATTTGAATTTTTCAAGCATCAAATTTTATGACAGTCGTCACATTTTGACTTTTATATTTATGAATGGATCGAGTTGTTTTCATTAAATATTTTTCGTAATAAAACGTATAATAGTTATATTTATATTATTTTTAAAATTTTTATACACCGTGTAAAATCGTAAACTATAAAAATTTATTCGCTTAATAGAATCGTTTTAGTTTGAGTGCACGTGAAAAAATTTATGACTCCGTCACTGTTAATACGACATGGAAGAAAAAAAGATAGAAAAAGTAAAGCATTAATTGTGACCTTGGTTTTGGTAAGTCGTTTTTGATGAATGGATCGTTTAGCCAGGTCAGCAACATGACGGAACCGTCGTCGAGGATTTTTGACGACGGAAACAGCGTCACGCCATCTCTGTAACGCCGCTTCCGACGGATGTTTGGCCGGAAGATCGAAATCTTTCATATAGTCTTTCATTTTTGCAACACCGTGAGCACAAAATTAATAAATTTCTGCAAATGAACCTCTATTTACTTACACTATCATCGTTTCTCTCTCTCTCTGTTTTTTTTTTATTATTATTGTAGAGGTAATCGATGTGAATGAATGCATTTGGATAAATTATTGATATGGTTGACACTTTGAGATATACTATTGTTTCTAGTGGGCTATAAAATGTTGTAATCGGCCCAATGAGTTAATAGTTTTATACTTTTGTTTTTGAATTATCTCTCAAACGAGAATTTCGGCTAGTACTCCCTAATCTTGTGTATTTTTTGTATCAACTGACATTGCTATTATCTATTAGTCTCAGATAATTTGATCAAAAGACCGCCCATGTCTCGTCGTCTTGGACCAACGAGTGAGACCAGATTATCTTGAACCCGTGACTTGTCTCTTAAAATCCTTGTGACTAAGGTCAACCGAACTTTTACAGAAAACACTTGGTATCCACAAAGGTAGAATGGGGTTCGAACGGAAGACCCAAGTCTTACCATTTTGAATTATTCTAAAGTAGTTATATCCTTAACATGATTATTTATTAATTTTGGGTTTTACATTTTATTTTTGGATTATATTATTTGGATTTTATTTTGGTTGCCTAAAAGATTAAAAAAAAACATTAAAAATAGATAATGTTTGTTTTCATAAACATATAACCCGTTTATGTGATAATATATAGGTAATATTCCAGCTAAATGTGGACTACTTATCTTCGTTTAGTACAAAACTAGATTATTGTTCCACGATAGCACGGATAAATATAGACAAAAGTTTGAATCGTAAACTTTATGTTTATGAACTTGTTTTTATAAGTTATTATGAGTATACAATATTGTACGCACAATAACTAATATATATTTATGTTTATACACATGTTGTTTATAGCTATAATAACATATATACATTTACGTTTATACATATATTTTAATATTTTGTATTAAGAGATTTTATAATAGTAACAAATATATTTTTTATTGTAGTGGTGATGAAATTAAAGAAAAAATGCAATTATATATTGTATGAGAGTGTAAATGAAAAAAAAATATATGATGACATCATCAATCTAATCTAACGGTTGAAATCAAAATATCTAACTGATCCAACGAACCTTACTTTGCTATGTGGCATTTAACGTTCCTCTTTTATTATATATTAAAGATTCGTAACTTATAATAAAAGGAGATAAATATGATTACTCTATTTATTAATCTATTTTTGATTGGATAGAAGTTGTCTAGTAAAAAGGCTCCTATGTTTATTTATGTCCTTGAACGTGTGTTAAAGTCCGTTCTGTTCTATTAACTTTTCTTTATTCACTTATATTGGTTTATCATGTTTAATTATATAGTATAGATACATATAGTTATTTAGTTATTATTATTTTGGATTAATATCAATTATTTAAATATAAACGTAAAATGATATAAATGATAGCTATTTTCATATTTTTTATGTTTATTAATGTATGGGTGCTCGTTTATTTTCACTTATGTCCGTATACTGTTTATATATGTCATTTAGTACTTAAATAAATGAACACAAACAAACTTATTTTCTAAATGGACATACACGAACACAAAAATCAGTTCGTTTAAGAGTTTTTATCCGAGAATTTATTCGGTTATACAAATATGAATAAACAAGCATCGTTCGTGTTCGTTTGATCTTAAAGTTCGAACAAAAATCATCCTCTCGTTGTTTAGATGATTGAGAGAGGTCTCTCCCCTATATCCGCCGCTTCATACACTCACCCTAACTTTCTCTCTACCCAAAATCTCGAACACACAAGTAAGTCTTTCGGAGTGAGACAGGGTTGGGTTGACCCGGGTTATTTTTGTTAAGCCTTTATTTGTCTTGGTTGGTTTGGTCTAGGTTTTGGGCTTTAACTTTTAGTTGTTTGTGCTTGAGTGGCTTGACTAAGTTTGGCCCAACAAACTTAAGAAAAGTTAAAACAGGCTGCTTTAATGGATATGGGTCGATAATTACTATTCTTTTCCATCTCTATTTAAATGTTGATGTTACTATCTTTTTGTTGCCTCGTAATAAATATTTATAAATTGTTTTAATCAATCAAAACATGTTTCTTATATATGATAACTTTTAATGTAATTATAGTTACTACTTTTTCATGTAACAAAAGTAAACGTATTTCTAAAGTGAAAATTTTATTTGGAACGGAAAGAACATAACCTATTAACTTATACGATAATACGACATATAATTTTTTTCTGATGTAGTCTTCAGTCTTCACACAGCGATAACAAAAAACGTTATTAGAATCAATGCAACATTTTACTCCCAAACTTATATACCAAACACACCCTGGGGCTTATAAAGATCTTATAAGAGCTTAAGCCTATTTTTTTTTATATATATATTAAGGTTCTAGTTTTATTTGACATTCATAATTTTATTTTTGAAGCTGTTGTTTTTGGAAATGTTACAAACACTAATTATGTAAAAGTATTTATGTTCCAAAATTCAGAGTTGTTTACTCGGTTTTTATAAAGCTTTTTATGAAATAATATTTTTAATTTCTTATACAAATATGAGAGATACCCGGCTATAGTATTTGATTGATACATGAAGATGAACTAACCTTCTTTTCTTATACTATTGTATTCCAAATCTCTCATAGTTTTGTCCGTCGACCATAGTATGTAACACATGATACTTGATTATACATAACACTCGATATGGCATCGGTAAAATGTATCGATGAATTGTTTTTATTTATAGTTGTTGGCTTCGCAACCGATATCCTGTAGCTTGGAACGATTATGTTGCTAGGATTAGATTTAATAGTTTTCATTTACTTTTGTATTGCACTTGGGTATGCTTGTAGTGGTGTTGGTAAAATATGCACCATTAAAAATGGTTATTATTGAATTCATCTTTATATGTTGGTATTTGGATTGGACCCCATCGGTGACCCTGATCCACTTCGTTTTTTCACCACCACAACTAATTAGTCAAGTTAAAGTCGGGGAGCAGGGTAGATCTCTTATGTATAGGAGAGCTCTTGGTGTCGAGCAGATTAAAACTCTTATGCATGGGAGAGCTCTTGGCGTCGAGCAAAGAAGAGATCTTGTGTCGAGCAGAGCGGAGATCTTTATGCGCAACAGAGCATAACTCTTGTGCGGAGTAGGGCATAGCTCTTATGCATAGGAGAGCTCTTGGTGCCGAGCAGAGCATAGCTCTTATGCATAGGAGAGCTCTTGGTGTTGAGCAGAGGAGAGCTCTTGTGCCGAGCATATTATGCGGAGCAGAGCATAACTCTTGTGCGGAGTAGGGCATAGCTCTTATGCAGAGGAGAGCTTTTGGTGTCGAGCAGAGGAGAGCTCTTGTGCTGAGCAAATGAGAGCTCTTGTGCGGAGCAGGTAGAGCTCTTATGCATACGAGAGCTCTTGGTGTCAAACAGAGTAGAGCTCTTATGCATTGGAGAACTCTTGGTGCCGAGCAGAGGAGAGCTCTTGTGCCGAGCAAACAAGCTCTGAGCTTCCTCTTATCCGTTCCTTTGTGCCTGGCCATGTTCTAGGCGATTGAGAAGCAGCGCATGACCGACGAGCAAGGAAACAGTCAAGTAGCATGGGCTAGGTGACTCCTTCATAATCACATGTATAGTACATGTATTAACTACTAAAACCCTCATATTTACCTAATTTATTTTATTGAAAACAAAATAAAACTTATATTTATTTCCTTCGTCCCAAAAAATTGTTCACCTTTTTATTTATGTTTGTACCAAAATTAATGTCTTGTTGTAAATATGGATAATTAAAATGTACGAACTTTACATTTTATCCTTGGACATTTTTAATTTTTCAAACTCTAAAAGTAACTAACGTTTCTAATATATTATCAAAATGGATAATCTAATACAAAAACACTTTAATAATCGTATCTATCTCACTTTAATCGTTTTTATTTACAAACATTTTTTTACGAAACAAAGAAAGCCCCTCCCTAAAATAAAACCCCATTTTACCCCCACATTTATGAAATCTCAACTTTTTTTTTATTACCAAAAAACCATGTGGTATCCCACTCTATCTAGATTCTAGACCACGTATTCGATTACACCAACCCCGCATATTTATCCATTTCGTCAATAATTTGCATCTTCTTGAAAAGTTATATAACTAGACTACTAAAATAATAAAAAGAAAATTGCGTGAGAATGTTGGATCACACTATTCGTGATTTTCCGATTAAGGTAACTTTCTTTTATTTTACTATTATAATAAAACTAGTTTACTAACTCGTCTAATACGCGGAAAATTATATCAAAAAATATACAATGTTAACAAAGAACATATAACTTATATAAAAAGATTAATAGAAAGTTAAGTGATAGGAAAAGTTATAGACTAACTCGTCGTCAATAACAAGAAGGGAGAGACAACGAGTAACGTGTGTTTAATTTAGCAACTAATTTTTTTGAAAGTCTAGGTTAGACATTAATCAATTTCCTTTCCAAAATTTCAACAACAGGAACAATATATATCGACACATTATGCTAACAAGATGCTAGAGGGTAATTTGGTTACGAATCAACGTAAAACCGATGGTTTGCCCAACCATTCCAACCAATTGTTTATATCATAATAATACGTACATTTTAACAGAACATCCGCATCCATATCCACATCCACATCCACACGAAACCACAACTACATAAGGTAGCCTAAGTTATACGTACATTGTTTGTTCAATACAATCGAATTAAATGATATTACATTTCATTCGGTAATAAAACACACCGACACAAATCATCTACCACCGGTGCACTTATTTATGTAATTATAAGCACATGACAACCGGACCAACAATGTTCTGTACACAAACAAATTATCATATTGGTCCCAAGTGCATATGACCTACAAGTTTATTTATATTAATTGACTTACGTTTCCTTTTGAAAATTCACAATACTTACTATTATTCTCAACAAGTTCATGCCATCGGAGTTGGGTCGCCTCTGAGATTTTCGAGGTTCGGGGTAAAATAGGGTATATCGAGGCTCCGGGCAAAATAGGTTTTCTCGAGGTCCAAGGCAAAATAGGTTTTTCCAGATGTCTCGGGTAAAACATGTTACCATAAAGATAAAGTCTTAAAATTAATGTTTGTTTTAAGTTTTTTTTTTTTTTTTGAACGGCTAATGTTTGCTTTAAGTAAAAAAAGAGTAATTATTAATTGAAAAATATCAATACTAGTAATATTTTTCGATACAAACTATTTGATAAAGCTTTTATGATGAAATATTATTTAGGATGTCATATTTAATTAATATATTTTTTAATACAAATAGAGTTGATCGAATATACATAGAAATATAGTAGAATTTTGAGGCCCAAAACTTTTGGAGGCCCTGGGTGATCGCCCATCTACTCGCCCTCGAACATGATCCTGATCGGAGTTATCTACTGAACATGATGATCGGTCATTTAGAGCCCTAATAGTGTCGCGCTCGTGCAAAAAAATTAATCATAGATCAATCAACCCACTAAATAACCCAATAAATTCGGCTCTTCTACTATCTACATCTTAATTAACCACCAGGCAGTGTTATATATTATGTACCAAGTGTAGGATATAGTTGGACTGAATCTTTATTTGTTAAGCATTTATATGGCGATGTATGGGGTCGAACTCACATTTAAGAGGTGGTCGTGACATAAATATGAATTTATGTCATAGGAGAAAACAATCATTTTTTACTAATTTAGAATTACATGTTACGTACGTTTATCTCTATGTTTATCTCTTTTTTTAGAATAACTTATCAGATTATGGGTAGAATTTAAGCTTATTTTTAGAGACGCCGATAATTACATTTTATCATAAGTAAATTTAGATTATGATAAACAGAGTTTTAATGAAAATACAATTTAAAGTATTAATCGTATTGATTTACTTGAGTAGTTAGAACCTATGTACGATATTGATAACATAGAGAACTTGGATTCGAACGTCTAATGAATTCCGCATTTCGCTGAGTTGCTAAATGAATCAGGAGAATACCTTACTAAAGAATGTACACAACCTAGTAACTTTAAATATTGTTATATTTTGCAAACAAGATAACATGATACGAATAATATTTGAACAAAAGATTGTCCAGTTTAAGTATATTTAACTGTTACGTTGAAATGGTGTGCATTTTATTCCTTATATATACCTGTGATTTGGTTATGCTTCATCGCACCCCTCACTTGGTTGCAAGTCATTAGTAAAATAAGGATTCATGATGGTTTCTAAACCTTTACTCTTTGCATTTATTGGCTTTTTAATTTGCACCATCAATATCGTCGGTAGTAGAAGCCTTTCTGAAGAGGAAAAAAAGACAATTATTGGACATGATGGGGGAATAGGAGGTGGCATAGGTTTTGGAGGTGGTGTTGGTTGGGGTATTGGTAATGGAGGAACGTTTGGAGGCGGAGGTGGTGGTGGTGGTGGTGGAATAGGTGGTTATGGAGGTGGAATTGGGAATGTTGGTAGTGGTGGTGGTGGAATACCAGGTGGTGGTGGAGAAAGTGGAGGAATTTACAAGGGTGGTAGTGGAGCCGGAATTGGTAAAGGCGGTGATGCTACAGGTGGACTAGGTGGTGGAGGTGGAGCAAGTGGTAGTGTCGGAGGTGGAAGTGGAATCGGTGGTGGAGGTGGAGCAAGTGGTGCCATTGGTAAAGGTGGTGGTGTTGGAGGTGGAGTAGGTGGGAGCATTGGTAAGGGTGGTGGCGGTGGAAGTGGAATTGGCGTCGGAGGTGGAGAAGGTAGTGGTGTTGGAGGCGGAGCAGGGGTGGGAATTGGTAAGGGCGGTGGTGTTGGAGGCGGAGCAAGTGGGGGCGTTGGTAAGGGGGGTGGTGCTGGAGGCGGAGCAGGTGGGGGTGTTGGTGTTGGAGGCGGAGCAGGTGGGGGGGTTGGCAAGGGTGGTGGCGCTGGAGGCGGAGCAGGTGGGGGTGTTGGTGTTGGAGGCGGAGCAGGTGGGGGCGTTGGCAAGGGCGGTGGTGTTGGAGGTGGAGCAGGTGATGGAATTGGTAAGGGCGGTGGTGTAGGTGGGGGCATTGGTAAGGGAAATGGCAGTGGCGTCGGAGGTGGAATTGGTAAGGGTAGTGGTGTAGGTGGTGGAATTGGTAAGGGTAGTGGTGTAGGTGGATCGGGTGGGAGCATTGGTAAGGGTAGTGGTGTAGGTGGTGGAATTGGTAAGGGTAGTGGTGTAGGTGGATCGGGTGGGAGCATTGGTAAGGGTGGTGGTGTTGGAGGTGGAAGTGGTGGTGGAATGGGTAAGGGTGTAGGTGGTGCAGGAGGTGGCAGTAATGGCAACATCGGTAAGGGTGTAGCCGGTAAAGGTAGATCTAGTGGTGGAGGTGGAAATGTAGTAGGAGGTGGTTCCGGAGGTGGTGGTGGAATTGGCGGTGGAGTTGGTAGTGGGAGTGGAGGAGGTGGTGCCATTGGGAAGGGAGCTGGTGGTGGTGGCGGTGGAGGGGGCGGATACTTTGGAGGTGGGGGTGGTAGCATTGGTAAAGGTGGAGGTGGTGGCCATGGAGTGGGAGGTGGTAGTGGTGGTGGAAGTGGGTATATTGGGAAGGGAGGTGGTGGTGGAGTAGGAGGTGGATATGGTAGTGGAATTGGAAAAGGAGGTGGTTATGGTGGTGGAACTGGGAAAAGAGGTGGTGGTGGTGGTGGTGGTGGTGGAGGAGGAGGAGGAGGTGGATATGGTGGTGGTGGTGGAGTAGGAGGTGGATATGGTGGTGGCATTGGGAAAGGAGGTGGAGTAGGAAGTGCAAATGGTGGGGGAGGAGGCGGTGGAGGTGGAGGTGGAGGCGGTGGTGGAAAAGGAATTGGCGGTGGATATGGTTCTGGTTTTGGCAGTGGTGGTGGATATGGTTCTGGTGTGGGTGGCGGCGGTGGTGGATCTGGGATAGGACGTGACAACAAAAGTGGTGGTGTATCGCCTTGAACCATGCATGGCCTATAAACATAAAACAATTTATTGCTGTTTGTCCATTTTAGTTATAACTAATATGCATATTACGATTTTATATTAATGATGCATGTTTTCTATCTTTTTTATGTACAACATCATTTGATACAATAATACTACAAATGCTCTATCCGATCTATATTACATACTATCTTTTCTTTTTCAAACCTGTGTGTCGAGTTATTTACCTAAGAAGGTTCGGATATATAACCGCTACCACAATATGTAGAACTTATTAATGTATCCATATTATTGGTTTCGACGTGTTTTTGAATATTGTAGGACCCTAATTTATAACAAGCAGTTATGGTATATCAACATCATCACCTTCTCTGATCACACCCTCATTCAACCTCCGAACCAAACCATTCTTCCATCTTCCGGCATTCGAGAGACATCGAGCATTCTTCTTTAGATTTGTACAACGAGGATCATAATTAAAATTGTCGTAGTTTAGTACCTTAGTTAACATGTCATTGAGTTTATTTTTTATTTCATTTTCTAATTTCATGTTATCTTGATTCTTTGTGTGAATGGTAACATTAAGAGCTAGACAGACCATTAGTTAAGTAGGTATAAACAATTAATTAATTTTAGTCATTTATTTGTGTTGCTTTTGTTATCTTGCATGCCCGGCCCTGACATTTCGGAGGCCTACTGCAAAAAAATAAAAGAGGCCCTATAAAATTTATAATAAATATTTTTCATTATAATAAACAAGAGTTACATTATTATTTTCTAAACATCGATCTTCTAACATTTTTTTAAGAAAATTCATCTATTATACTTTCATAATCAATATTATCAAGAAACTCGTTCTCAATTGAAATTAAAGCCAATGCATTTAATCTCTCTTGAGACATGGTCGACCGCAAATAAGATTTTAAGAGTTTTAGTTTAGAAAAGCTTCTTTCCGCGGATGCAACAGTAATGGGAACAGTCAACAATATTCTGTATGCCAAACAAGAAACCTGATAAGTGTTTAACTGTTTCAAAAAATTAAGTATTGAGTTGGTTGTGTCGTGTTCGAAGAGCAAATTATTTTGTAACAATTCCAGTTTGGTAAGTATTTATCATAAAATTCTGAACAAAAACGTCTCTTTTTTACATCTTTAGGACCTTTACCTTTTAATATATCTCTTATAGGACCATTTTCACTAGTAAATCTCTCCATTTAATATCGAGGGTGTCCCAATTCGTAGGATCATATATGTTGACTGAAATATTTTCCTGTTCTTTAGGTTCTCCATCAGTTTCAGGTGTTACATCTTTTCTATGATCCTCGTTAGATTGAACATTATCAACATTTATGGTATTATCTTCGATTATTGTAAGCTTGTATAAAAAAAACAATTTTTTTTTAAATCGGAGGCCCCTAAAAATCAGAGGCCCCGTGCGACCGCACGACCAGCACACCCCCGGGCCACAACTGTTATCTTGTTTAGTTATCATGTTATTAGTTTCATTCTAATTGTTGATATTTTGTAGCATGTTATTTACAAAATTCATCAGTGTTGTTCTTTTATTCTTATTTTCTTGTATTATTGGGGTCGAATTTCACTTTGCGCACCAGTAATCAGTTTGTCCATTATCTAGTAAAATGTATGTTTTTATGTTATGTTCGATATGAATTTGACATTAGAAAAATGTTAAAAAAGATTTGTAGTCAATTATATAATTTAAATCATTTAAATTTGTACATCACGGGTTGCTCTAGTAGCAAAATTTAAATTAGATAAAACTTTATATAGTAAAACCTCCTTTATCGTACAATAGAAACCCTAATCAGAAATTATAATGGACCAAATTTCATTGGTCGGGTTTGGACTAACATATTTTAATAATATCAAGTTTGAATTTTGTTGCGGACATTTACCGGCTCAAAGAGTCATTAACCAATTTTATTTTTTTTGTTTTATTTTAGACATTTATGAAACTACTCGTTTGATAAGGTGATATTAAAAAAAAAATCATGAAATTTGCTAAAAGATCTCGTGCCACTTTTGTCTTTTCCTTATGACGGAGAATTAATTTTTTTGAAATAAGTGCTCTTATTTATATCACGTCGTCGCGTCATATTGTACGTTCTCGTGTCATGTATTCACGCTAAGATGAGAGGTTTAAATGTTGTCACATTCTTATGCCATGTATTCGGGCCTTTATTATTGTGTCGCGAGAAAGTTTCTGGCTCAAATTTAATTCTCGTAACAAAAGTACTTACACAAAAACTTTTCGTAAATTTAATAATTATTTTCAAAATATCAATGTGTCATACTTATATTTTCATGATTTTCGCTTAAAACTTTAGTTAAGTTGTTAATTCCCTTTATTCTATAGTCTATATAAGTAGCTTTATGCATAGACAATTTTCGAAAGTCTAATTATTTGGATGTTCTTTGAAGTTGTTTTGCTAAATTATTTTATATTTTGTAATTCATGCGCATCTACACTTTTACATCTGACTTTGTTTATATGGAGAACTAGATTATTGTCCCGCGATAGCGCGGAAAAAAATAAAAATTGAATTATAAACTTTATGTTTATGTAGATTTTAGGTTATTATAAAAAGACAATGTTATACGTATAATAACATATATATACCTTTACGTTTATAACATGTTGTTTATAGTTATAATAACATAAACACTTTTACGTTTATATACATGTTTTAATATTTTTTATTAGGAGATTTTAAATAAAAATAATGTAAATCATAGTTCAAATTGAGTGAATTTTTTTTAAGTAAATTGGAATTTTGTTTTTATTTAAGTAGAGATTGAAATTAAAGAGATAATGTAATTATGTTTTGTAAAAGGGTGTAAAATGAAAATAGTGTTTGATGACATCATCTATTTGATCTAACGGTTGAAATCAAATAAGTTAACCCATCTAAGGGTCTTTGCTTCGCCATGTGGCATTTAAGGCAACACCCGATTCATAAATAAGGTCGGGTTTCGGATAGAATAGTTCCAGTTTGTCGGGTTTCGGGTTTGACCCGATTGACCCGAAAATTACCGTCGAACTATATTTTAATCCAAAGGCATATGCTATATATAAGCTAGAAGTCTGAAAGAGTTTCATACATGAAGCGATGTGGGACAAAGTAGGAAAAACTAAAGGCATATGATATATATATGCTAGAAGTATGAAAAAGTTTCATACCTGAAGCGATGTGGGACAACTAAAATGAAAATAGTGTTTGATGACATCATCAATTTGATCTAACGGTTGAAATCAAATAAGTTAACCCATCTAAGGGTCCTTACTTCGCCATGTGGCATTTAAGGCCTCTCTTTTATATTATATTAAAAATGTGTCAGACAGGTTGGTTACCTAGACTTCTAATGAAGAAAAAAAAAAGAGTTATCAATATATTTAATTGAGTTAATTACATAATTGGTCCCTATGTTTGTTCCAATTTAACGGGTTCAGTCCCTGGGTCACAAATCGTTCGGGTCCAGTCCCTGGGGCATATGTTTGGCTACAAAAATAGTCCCTCGTTGACCTAAAATAAATAAAATACCCTTAAATTATTTAAAATACATTTCTTTTATATTTTTGTTTAAAAGTTATCTCTAATAAATCCAACCTCCCACCACCATTTCCCCATTTCAGATCTGTTCTTCGACCTCTTGCATCCCAATCATGATTGGTGATGCAACAAAACCAACAACAAAGAATTAACAAAACCGAAGATTCAACAACAAAGAATTAACACAACAACAACAAAAACAGCGGCTAGCGATGCAACAAAACCAGCAACAATAATGGTTGGTGATGCAGCGATATCCGGCAGCGGCGACGACGGCAGCGGCAATGGCAGAGACGGCAGTGGCGGAAACGGCGGCGGCTCACACGTTTAATTTGCGGGTAAAAAAGTTCAATTTTGCAAAGGGCTTCGATTTTGATCTTGATTTGTTTTTCTGATCTCGAAGTGGGTTTTATTTGGGTAAAATCTTGTTTGGATTTAGGTTTAATTTATAACAATGATGTGTAATGGTGAATGATTGAGTTGGTGGTAGAACCAAGGAGATGGTGGTGGTCGTCGTATATGTGAAAAAAAAAAATCGAGGAAGTTGTGACATATCTGATAGCAATTGTGACCGGATTTGGCGATGCTCATGAATGTAAATGTAGGTGGTTAGAGGTGTTAATTTGCAGGGGTTTTTTTGTTGTTGTTTTGATTTAGAATTTGGAGAATTAATTTTTTTATTCTTTATTTAACTTTTAAATTGAAAAATAAATCAAAATATAATTTATTAAGGGTATTTTAGTCATTTTAGGTCAACGAGGGACTATCCTTGTAGCCAAACATATGCCCCAGGGACTGGACCCGAACGATTTGTGACCCAGGGACTGAACCCGTTAAATTGGAACAAACACAAGGACCAATTATGTAATTAACTCTATTTAATTTATAAAGTAATTATACTAATGATCAATATTTATTTATATTGATATATAATTAATGATTATCAAAGCAATAATAAAATTCATATATGTAGTGATTAAAACCTTTTGTCCTTAAATGAGTGAGTGATCTTATCAATATACTTAATTTACAAAGTAATTATGCTAGTGAGCAGTACTTATTTATATTTATATTGATATATAATCAATGATTACCAAATCAATAATAAAATCTACATCTGCCCTATTAGTTAAAACCATTTGTCCCTAAATGAGGGTCTCATGTTCAAACCTAATAAAAAAAATGATTAAATTTCTTACTGTGGACACGGTTTAAACATCAGACCCCTCATTTAAGGATTATTATTACTATTGCGATAATTATCAATACACACTATCGTATTAGATAATTTCAACCAATGCACACTATCGTATTAGATAATTTCATTCCATGAATTATAAAAGATAATTTCAGTGAGGGGTATGATGTTCAAACCTTGTCTACACCAAGCAATTCAATTGTTTTTTGTAATTATTGTCTCCTTTTACTCCTTAAATTTTAATCTATATATATTAATGGTATTATTTTTTCGTTCTTTCACTTTAACCCTTTAGGTGGTGTTGTTATTTATTTTTAACCAACTACTACTATTTATACTTTTAACAATTAATTTCTATTAATATTTTGTTATTGCTTTAAATCTTAACTTTATCATTAGAGTTTTTAACCCTTAATATCTTTTAATAACATTATTATCCATATATTACTAATATAATTAACTATTACTTCTATTTATACTAATATCATATTATAATCTTTGTTTATAGTATTGTGATTATTATTACTATTGCGAAAACTAACAAATATGACTATAATATTTTTATTTTTTTGAGGTTAATGTAAAAATGAAAAAAATAAAAAACATATCAAATAAAAAAACTTTAAACCAACAATTATAATTAAATAATTTTAATTCCCGTCGCAACGCGTGAACAATAAAAAGCCTTGTTCATATTAATCTCTATTACGGATACATTGTACCTTACAGATACACTGTACCAATGCACACTATCGTATTAGATAATTTCATTCCATGAACAGTAAAAGATGCAACAATTCATCAAAGGTTGAGATCGTTTAATTAAACATTAATTAAACATTAAACATTGTAATCATTTACAAAATGGTATGGCCATTCATCACGGGTTTGTTTATTTTACCAAAAGTCACATCTTTTGGTATCTTTAATATATAATAAAAGAGAGGCTTAAATGCCACATGACAAAGTAAGGTCTCTTGGATGGGTTAATATCTTTGATTTCAGCCGTTAGATCAGATTGATGATGTCATCAAAGATTATTTTCATTTTACACCCTTTTACAATACATAGTTACATTCTCTTTTTCATTCCATCTCTACTAAAATAAAAAAACATAATTATAATTTATTTATAGAATCGTTCAATTTGGACTATGATTTACCTTATTATTATTCTAAAATCTCTTAATACAAAATATCAAAATATGTGTATAAAAGTAAATGTGTTATATGTTATTATAATTATAATCAACATGTGCATAAACGTAAAAATATATATTGTATTATACAATAACATTATTTTCTCATAATAAATTAAAATTTACATAAACATAAAATTTACGATTCAATTTTTCTTTTTTTCCGCGCTACCGCGGGACAATAATCTAGTGTTATAGTATATAAACGTCTCTATACAGCAGGAAAGGTAATATACTAACAATACTTTATGTATTGACTCGAATTCGATTGCCTTAATTATAGTTGTGATTCTTGTCTTATCTCATTTTTATAAAATTTTGTGATATCCTAAGGCAATCGTAACGCCAAATAATTAATTTGTGAACGTGGATTTACCCGAATTAGAAAAATTTAAGCAAATTGTCATTTTATTTAACCAACTTTGTTTTGTAATTAACAAAAACTCTAAATTTTTATTTCGTTAACATTATATGTAACACTCAACAATATTTTCATATTTAGTAATTTATTAATGACAAATATGTTTTCAATATAATCATTTATTGTGCCCAATTGTCTAAAAATGACAAAATAAGACGACCATATGTTATATAACATATATGACATTTATCTATGAACAAACTCACAAAAAATAAATAACGATATTTCGAATTAACGTTTACATATAATGCTAAAAAAATGAAAAAGTGAAAGTTTATAGTCTTCTAATAAAAAGGTGAAAAAAAGTTATTGCATATAATAATAATTTGATCAAACTTCTTTATATTTTGATATAATTTTTCTTTATGCTAGTTGCTCTTTTATTTATAGTCCATTATTAAATTGTATACTAGTTATGGGATGTGAAAGACAATAACTACATCAAAAGTGCTTTAACTCTACACTTATTTTTTCAAGTCTTTAAAAAGCAAACAAATATGTTTTTACTCACGTTTGAAAATGAATACCAGATCTTTAAGAAAATGAATAAATATGTTTAAAAAAATTATAACAAATTTTACACTTATAGTTGTGAAAACAAAATATTCTTACTTCAGGTAGCCTCACATATATTAGATTTATTAACACTTAAAGTTCGAAATATGAAGATTAATTTGCGATACCCAATTTGTTTATGAGAAAAATTGGTGTCATAAATTAACTTTCACATTTTTAAATATAATTAAGTTTTATACGTCTACACGATTATGACTTTTTTATTATATGCATAAGTGTGAACATTGTTATGATGACTTAGGGGTCTTCTGTTTTTTCTGAATTTTTAAGTCTGAAATCTGAAAACCAGTTCTGAATGATAAGAGACAGTGTCTGAAATGTAAAAGCATAATCAGTAATACTGTTTGAAAAATAATCTGAATATGTTTACTTTTTCTCTCTCTCTCTCTCTCTCTCTCTTTTTTTCTTTCTTTTTTTAGGTTTTTTTTTTTAATCAATTTTAATGATACTAAACTAGCTAAATTGCATAAAAACAATAACAAATAATTGAATGTAAAATTTAACAAAAAAATATCTCTATATTAGAAAACAAGTGTTTCAACAATAAAAGGGGGAATATAGTACTTTTTTCTTCGTAAACTAACATGATAAAAACTTTTCTATCAATTATTTTTCATTTTTATAAATTATCCTGTTATTTTTCACGTAAATTAATTATAACTATTCAAACCATTGACTATTTTTTTTACCCTTTTAAATCAATGTAAATAATTATATATATATAACGAATGTAACAATTATTAAAAAAATCATAAGTTAGTTCAAGTTTAAAATAACGAGATTTTTAATAAAATTTATATATAATATTAACGGACTCAGATTTTTTTTAAACGATCTAAATACTAAGAAGATTTCATTTTTTTCAAAAACTATTGTTTTCCGCTTTTGTTTTATTCATTTGTAAGAAGTAAATTATGACAAATAAATTTTAAAATATATAAAGACTTGTGTACTGAGTTTGAGTACATGGTATTGATATGAGTTATTTAATAAGAGGATGTCAGACATTTATTTTCACTCATCGAATAAAAGGAAATCAAGACATTATAAGAGTTTAAGAAAAAATAAATTCAAACAATATCAATGTCCTTGTCTCTAACTGAATCGGAGAAATTACTCTTATTAAGAACTTATTTGAAAAAACAAAAGAGACCTAAATATTTCACGTTTTTACAAGTATAGATTTTTCACATACTTCAAAGTGTAAACATATAACATTTATTGTAATATATTTTTTATGTTTGAGGAAACAAATATGAAAAAATAATCTTTTTGTTATCGTGAATGTTGTCGTGAATGTTGCCTCGATGGTCATAGAAACAATATAAAAAAAATAATTCACCCATGAACCACAGCAGATAGCTTGACAATTTTATCGTTTTTGTCATAACCTCCATTACATAATGTGTGTCAAACTTAAAAATATGATTATCTTGGACAGTTAATAGTGTAACTCGGTTACTTACATTGGCATTGATTTTTTAGCGAGTAAGTTAGAGGTGAGTTACACCAATAAGTCTTCAAATTAAAACTTTCACCGCGTAACTAATCATCCCTCTTGGTTTTTGCAAGATGAAAGCGCATGCGATATCCCTCAGTGTCTTTATGGTAACCAGCATGCGTTAGGGAAATAGTCATCATCATATCCCTCTTGGTTTTTGCAAGATGAAAGTTTTGCTATGTTTTAATTTGTGGATTAATGATCTTAGCTCTTATGCCTGTAGGAGTTGAGTCAGGAAGTCTAATATATGAGTTCTATGTTGTGGTCATGTTGCATACTTATTTTTGTCTTTGATGCATATATCGTTATGAATTTCAGTTTTGTATGGATTATTCAAATCCAAACGTGTATAAGATGGTCAATATTGCAATATGGTAGCACTAATTTGTGACATTCGCAAATTTCACGGTATTATTTCTATCGTCGCGTATTCGTTTTATTTATTTATATTCGTGATTTGACCCTATTGTATTCCTTTTTATGTTTATCGTGTTCGTATTTTATGAGTATCGTATTTGTATTTTATGCGTATTTGCGTTTATCGGGCATATGGCGTGTAATTCGGATCTTTATGTCGGGAACGTATAGTCTTAAGTGCCTTTAGTATAAGTCTAGTATGCTCTTATGATAAGTTTAGGGGAATTATGCCTTAATAATATGATTAAGATTAACGTTTAAAAAGTATTTCATTTATAGTCTTTTCGGAAATTTTATTACGAAACTAGTCCTACGCGAGATTTTTTTTTATTATTGCAAGCTTAGTCCTCCACCAACCTTTTGTCTTATCTCTACCAATAACTTTGTCTTTATTCACTATCATCTTCTTCTCCAAGTAAACACACACACACACTTTCTCTCTCTAAAAACACACAAACACCTCCACCTTCTCTCTAACTTTTCCGGCGATCCGACCGTCCGATTTTAGATCCGAGACCGGATTATTGATCACCATCATCACCTCTATCTATCCTCCGAATTTCATTACGATCAAGTAAGTATTTCTCTATTTTGATTTTAAACTTTTATCTATTTTTATCCAATCACGTAACTATCATTTTTCCACCATCAAAACCGAGATTTTATCGAAGATTATTGTTCCTAATAGTATTCTGGACATAGGGTATCAATTATAGATCATATGGACACTTAGAACATTCCAAAATCGATTTCTAAATGTTATTTTTCGTAAAAATCCCGTTATGGCACGTAACTTGCTTCCTATTCACGTAACTCATGTTACGTTCACGAAATACATAAGTTACGTTCACGAAATACCTATATTACGTTCACGAAACTTACAATATCGCTCACGAAATAGCCAAATTACGCTCACGAAATGGTTATGTTACGTTCACGTAATAGCTGCTCCTTCACGTAATTGTTCCTATATTCACGAAATTGTTGCTTTGTCCACGTAATTCCCATGCAAGTTGTAACAAATTCCATATTCACGTAATTGCTATTACGTGTACGTAATTATGCATGCTGTGTCACGTAATTGTGTTTGGTTGATTCCATAACATGCTGACCCATCACAAAGATAACATGCACCCCACTTAATTCATTTCCATGCATGAAATCCTTCTTGTTTATCACATAATTATTTCCATAACTTATTTAGTACATATTTATCACTATGAATCATGTAATCCTTGTTTGGTGTCACGTAATACCTCCTTCCATAACACGTAACTTGATACTTACGTGACTTGTAGTGCACGTAAGTATGAGGATCACGTATCTAGTCTGTTGACTTTCCGAAACGTTTGTATTCCGTTATATCTTTATTCCTAGTGGTTATTTCGAAACCCGTATAAAACGTTAATCATTAAGGCATAACCCTACTAGACTTAGAGATACTTAGACATGTTTTATTTATGTGATGTATAGGGCACTTAGACTTTGAAGCTTGACGGTATTATTGTATTTCCCGACATATAAGGATTTGGATTGCTTTGCTATCTGTGAGTTATTCGTTGCCCTTTTTACCTTTTTTATATTTTTGGGCATGATTAGCGTTAAACAAAGGTATTTTATGTTATGTATGTATTATGGCATGTATATGCACTTATATGAATGCTTTAGATGATCTCACCCAACTTGTACCGCCTATGTGGTAGTACAAGGCCCCGTATACACACCTGTTAGTCTTGCACCGCCGGAAGTATATATAGCGCTATATGGGTCTAACAAACCCTCATTGTTAACATCTATTTGGATGATGGCGTGCCCTGTCCGTGTTAACAATGTTATGACAGATTATTTAGTGGCAACCTAGTTTGAGACACTAGGTGGGGTTAGTTGCCGATATCTATGTTAAGGGTCAGGTGTATTGTATGTTCCTAAAGCTGCTATTTTATGAAATGATTATGGTACCGTATGGTACAAGTATGATTATGGTACCGTATGGTACAAGTATGATTATGGTACCGTATGGTACAAATATGAATATTTTTATCGAAATGGTTTTATATACTTCAAATATATTTTGAAATCTCTTTTCAAAAAGACTTATCATCAAATCTTATCTTTTGGGTCAAAACTTATTGAAAACCTTTACACTATTATGTTTTTATTTACTATCGCGAATAATTCACCAACTTTATGTTGACGTCGTATTTTTAACGCTTTTCAGGGATTTGAGGTTACCTATTTTGATGCTATGCGTTGATTGGCTACTTGGGACTTTTTGCTGGAATTTATGTTGTATTGTAATTCCTTAGTTTCCCAAAACTCTGTAGTCGTATTTTGATACTATTCGGATGACTGTAATAAGTATTTTACTTCAAACTCTTTATCTATGTTGATGATGTTTGGTTTATTTATGTTTGATGTAACCTTGAATCTCTGATACCGTATACACTGTACACCTCGGTTCCGCCATTTCTATGCGGGGTGTGACAGAAGTTGGTATCATATCCATACAGACTGAAAACCATATCAATATATTTATCAATGAGCAAAAAGTACGAATTGAACATGACGATTGTTGGTGATTTATGACATCAATATTATTTAAGTGTAATGAGATTAATTTGTTTTAACCAATGTAATCTTGATAAATATCGAACAAGTTCGGGAAAAGTGTGGAGTACACACTTATTCGAATTTATCTTGATTATTTAGGGGCGACTAAATGACGGGGTTCGGGGGCAGTGGCCCCGATAGCGGGGTTCAAGGGGTGGCAACCCCTGTCGGGGTCTAAGGGGAATTTTTATTTTACACTAATAATATTATAATAAAAATATCATAAAATTTGACTTGACCCGGTTTTTTGACCCTAAATTATGGATTCGATTTTGACCCGAATTTTGGATATGAGTTGACCCGTTTGGATGTTGAATACAGTTTTATAAACTTCTTTAAAACTCCTTTTTGTTGGTTAATTTTGTCTGGTACGATTCTAAATTCATTGATACACAAAATCATTCACATATCATTGTTCAAATATACTGAGTTTTATCCGATTGAAAATTTCGATTGTACCATCGAAATATTTTGATCTAAAAGTGAATCACGACTCTCAGTAATCCAAAATCGAAATTCCCAATATACAACAACGATGATATATATGACATGATAAAAGACTTACCTAT
Source organism: Senecio squalidus (assembly GCA_910822075.1). Classification (NCBI taxonomy): domain Eukaryota; kingdom Viridiplantae; phylum Streptophyta; class Magnoliopsida; order Asterales; family Asteraceae; genus Senecio; species Senecio squalidus. Next base: position 17,586,503 of record CAJVGC010000591.1, read on the forward strand.
TTGGTTTTCATGGCTACAAGAGAAAACATTATCAACCCACATATTACAACTTAAACCAACCTCGAAAACAAGAGTTCAAGGTTTAAACACAAGTACACCACCATTCTATCTATTGGCCACTTAGTCAACTTGTTACAACCCTTGTGACCAACCACATATAGATACATGAGAATAGGTTTGAAGTTGGCGACTAGAAGTATTATAGGGGTGAGCAAAAACCAAACCGAAAACCCAAAACCCGAAAAAACCGATAAAAATCGGACCGAATACAAAAACCGATGGTTTGGGTTTTGATTTTTGAGAAACCGAAAAAAACGGTTCGGTTTGGGTCGGAGGGTAAAACCAAACCGAAAAAAACCGAGAAGAACCATTATATGTATGTCAAATTTAATGTGTTCACTTTTAGTAGATATTTTAAGTTTTATTCTTTTTATTTTTTTCCTTTGTCTAAAATTTTAAATCATCCTAATTAATTACTACCTAAACACACAAACTCTCGATGCTAATAGTGAAGACTCAAAGTTTTATTTTTTAAATTGCCAATCTTATACTTATCAATATGTAATCTTTTGGTGCCATGTAGGCCATAATACTCAGCAACATATAAGTTTATTTCTTCAATTCTGATTATTTTTTTTGTTGCCAAGTAGGCTATAGTTTACTAAGCCATATATAGTATTTTTTTTTCTTAATTTTGTGTTTAAAGTTTTCCGATATCATTATGTTCTAGTAATATGCACAACTTCATGTTAAAAGTTCTAAACTGCTCCGCCAATTATTGCTTAACATAGGCTTCAATTTGAGATTTATTTCACAAGTTTTCCTTGACAGATCTATAAATTTGCCCATGTCCAAAAACCGAAATAAAAAACCAAACCGAACCGAAAAAAACCGAAACCGAGTGGAACCGAACCAATGTAGAAACCGAACCAAACGGTTTGGAACTTCCAGGAACCGAAATTTCGGTTTGGGTTCGGGTTGAGGTCGGAACCGACCCAAACCGACCCATGCTCACCCCTAAAGTATTAGCATTGGTAATGTATGTATATGTAATATAAGTAATATAAATATTTCTTAATTAGGTAAAGTTTAGTCAATCGATTTAATATATGAGGTTGATAATTAAAGATATCTATCTTAATGGTTAACGACTTCTATTTTCAACAAGTCCCACATCGATCCAATGGAATGTTTTGTTCGAGTGGGACGTCTTATATATACGGGTACTCTCCCCTCCTTTCAATCGCAATCTCTTCCAAGTGTGTATGGAAAACAAAGCAAAAATGGACGATATTCTTTTCGATCTCCAATTTGCTACTTTCTTGGTTGATCGATCCAACATCGATCTAAAGGTACTTTTCTTTCTATAATTGTTTGTAATCTCTTTTAGATTTTCTTTCTGCAATTAGTTAGCCCTTGCATATGTTTCGTTAATTGCATATATTTTCAATTTTATATTTTGTTGATTCGTATATCTTCTGTTTCACTTATGATTGCAATTCCTAATTTTGTTTACTTCTTCATTATATTATTAGCAATTGTTAGTGACACGATGTTTGAATTAATATTTGATATTTAATTATATTTCTTCATTTTATTATTTATCAGATGAATGGATGTGACCATATGAGTTTGATAATGATCTTCGCACTCTTTCTTTTGATATGTTGTGCCGCATGCCATCCCCAGTATCAGTAAGTACTTAAATCGTTTATGGTTCCAGAACTTTGTTTTGTATTTTCGTTGTTTCTACATTTCTTGTGATCTTTTGCCCCTAATCATGATATAGTTTGTTAATGAAATTAACAAAGAAGCTAATGAAGCTAAAATATTTTCACAGGAAGAAGAAAGGATGTAAAGGTTCCAAAAATATGATGTTGTTAAAGCACCGAAAAGAGCGAAGATATGAGACATAAGAAGACTTAGTTTGTTGATTAGGCATCTCTTCTATCGTGCATTGTGATATATTGGAGTCTTTTAGTGGTAGATTTTAGCAATGTATTTAGGGTGGAAATAGTCACATGAAGTTGCCTGGTAAAACAATATGGTTACCTTATCAATAGGGTATAGTAAGTTGTTTTTGCGAGCTCAATGGTTGAGATGATGCTAAAGCTTTTTATATCAAAGACTAACCTTACTTTACATTATTATAAAAGGTACAATTCAAGAAACCATATTAATCAACTTCAAGATAGTTGTTACTACCCAATATATTGAACTAAAATCCGCCATTATAAATCACCATTATATCACAACGTCGATCGAAAGAGAATAACTGAATTGATCTTTAACCTCTACGTTCTTACATAATAATTGACTTTCAGAGAAAATGTAAATTGATCTTTAAGTTAACGATGTTGCTACAAATGTGTCAAGACTTTAGGGGACCCAAATCATCATAATATGTGTATGGAACTCAATTCGGTGATTCGACAATATGACTCTATGTTGATCGTCATGTTGTGGTCTTTTTTTCCTTTTGTATGAACACGATTTGATGCAATTTTTGTTGAATGGTTCTTTTCTGGGATAAGTGCAAAAAGGTGTAATAAGCTTTTTACGTTTTGCTTTTTTGTGTATTTAATTCTTAAAACCTCTATTGTGTGTATTCAACTCTTATTTTCTCACAAATGATGTAACATAACGGACTTTTGTTGACGTGTAATTGGTTTAATTATTGGAAACTTTTCACAAAAATCCGGTGCATACACCATCTATCTATCTATTTTACTATTAAAGGAGTCATATATCTTTTAGATTTTTGACATGTGAAAACATATTTCTCTTCTTACATCTGTGTCACCTATTTTCTCCTCTTAAATAGCATACATTACTTCTAATTAATGCCTTATGTGGTAACTATTTTCTTATTAACCATCAATAATTTTAATTGCGGTGACTTATTTTCGGCAAGTTGTCATTCAATTATTTTTAAAAAGTACTATTTTTATAACTATTATAATGTTTTTAATCCGACAAACAAAAAGTAGCTACAATTGATTTATCTTATCGTAATTAGATTTTCCCATTAGACATCACAACTTGAGTGTCGATACATTGACTTAAATTATCTAAGCCTAAAATACGTAATCCATATAAAATATTACAAATGGATATTCACTAAATATCTCTCTTTTTATTAACCAATCACATATTTATGCCTAAATTTAGACTTATATAATTAGTCATATTTATCATTTTCCTTACAACTTTTTTAAGCATGACTTATAAACTTCAATAGGTATTCAAAAATCAACAATTTATCTCTTCTATATTTACAAGCTTCCTATTAGGATCAAAAGGTTTTGAGGTTACAAAAGTTTTATGCTTTCATTTATTTACCACTTTTGTGTTGTTTTGAATTTATATAAACAAAATAGGATGTGAATGGTCTATACATAAGCTTTGATTTATATCGGGTAGTTAATATCAAATCTCTTTCACATCTTTCTTAAAACATGCCTTTTTCGCTTTTAAATATGATTTTCATAATGTTTCAAATTATTTCTTTTTTACATTTCGTGTTTAGTTTATTACAAATAAAATAAAATATTAAGATAAATTTTATCGCTTAACTATTCCTTTAATCAATAGTTTAAATATTTATATTTTTTTAAAGGTGTCCGTGTGTATACATGGACCAATAATCTAGTTTGTGAAAAAATAAAAGCTGAGTACACAAATACAATAGCAAAACATACGAAGTTTATTACATTTTCATACACTTAGCCATTTTTGTTATTTTTTTTTCTTCTCTAATTATTTAAGGTTGTATTCAATCTATTTAGAGTTTTTACTAAAGCAAGAAGTGATATAAGTGCATAGAAGGCTCAAAGAAATAACTCGACTCGAAGTGCATTTTAGGATCGACTAAAACTCTAACTTGAAAAATTCAAAATCTTTGAATAATAACGTTTGACATTCATATTTATTAGATTATTATTAGTAGCCCCAAACTCTATATATAAGTTTTGGGTCTACTGGGTCTCTTTAGTAAGGTTTTATGTACTTTATATATTATGCGATAATAAACCTAATATTTACGGGATTCTATCATTCTTCATGATGTCAGAACGAGTCTCGTCCTCCGACCTAGCTTTCATGTCATCACGTCAAAACTTAGCTACCTTTCATCCATTGCAATTTTTTTTTATTTTTTTTGATATTATTCTTTGTGGTATATGTTTCAATCATAACTCCCAAACCACTTAGAGTAATCTGATGAGGTTAAGTGCTTTGTAATCAAATTCCGAAGAAAAACATACTATAATCTACCCCATAACCTTTACAGCGCGACCTCACGCGCCATCGCAATTGTCAGGTTCATAATTACAATTTTGTTTCTAATTCGAGTTTTCGAGACTTCTACGCTCTCAAACTGTTAGAGAGTATTAGGTTATAGGATTATTTTGTCCAAACCCGATTTGTGGCCTTTGGATCCACCAAAGTTTCACTAATTAAGGTTACACAGTAGTGAACATAACATGTACGTGTTTTCCATAATCCCACATATTTTTGTTCAAAAAAATGTTAAATTGTTTCCGAGTACCGTAATTCATTTGAACATATCGAAAAAACTAGTTTAGAAGTGAAAACAAATTCACTTATACGAGCAAATAGATAATAAAATCGAACCATAACATCATATTCCAATTATAGATAAACAGATAAACAAATTAATATATACACATATATATTACACAAAGTTTGAAAATCTCGATAAGATAAGCACTTTAAAATACCAATAAAAGGTATCTAAATTACCTATATACTCAATTTTCAAACTAAAACTCTAATAAACAGTAGATATTTTTATTAATATATTAGTAATATATGCTCTCAACCTCCACTATCCAACATTTGTCTTCACTATCTACTTATCTAATAAATGGGAGTTAGAACTGACGTCATATAGCTGATGTGGCGATTTCTTAGGCTATCCACGTAGGCAAAGTTATAAGGAAGGTGATGTCATTATTCTTTTTTTTAGATGGGGATGTATATTTCTTTTGTATTTTATTCTCTCTTCTAAAAGTTTTCTTAACACGCCTCCATTTTATTGGTTTCTCAATTATCAAAGTTACTTTCTTGAAATTAGAAGAGTAAAGCTCCAATCAAGAATTTGAAATTTGAATTTAACCACCTCTTTTTGTTAATGAAATTTCAGTTTCAAATTTGTTATAATGTTCATTCTCTAAATCTTCATCTCCGTGCCTCTTCAATAATTTCGCTCCTACTCCACAATACCTATTACTTCGACATGTATTCATTAGGTTTGTTTTTTATCCTCTTTCTTAATAATGTCTCTTTTAATTCTTTATGCTATTAAATAATTCGTTGTTAATTTAGGGATTTTTTTTAGTTGTTTGAAATTTGGTTACTATAGAATGAATGCTTATAAGGTGTTTGATCAAATGTCTAATAGAGTAAAAACTTTAATAAATATGAAAGTCTAAATATCTCTTGCTTAATCTCAATGCTTTGTTTGGGTTTATGATTATTTTGACTACTTTGGAAGATTTGTTTTCTCTAGATGTTGAAGAGTATCATAATTATGATTGAAAGGCATAATTTATGTTAAGTTTAGTTTGTAGATTACATTTAAAAAACAAACTACCTAAACTTTTGTGTTTATAGGAAACTTGATAGTAGTCTTTTACTTTAATTTATAATTGAAACACATCATTGAAACTTGAAATTTGAAAAGATAAAACTAATGATATGTATGAAAGCTTAAAATTTTGAATAAAAAGACCACGGACAAACTCAATGAAGATAAGTCACACTTCAGTTAATGGTTATTAGCAGCATGAGATCGAGTCATGAAGATAAGTCACACTTCATTGTGCAGGTAAGTTCTTAAGTGTATATAGTTTTATAATTAAACATACAATTATCACTTATCTTCCATTTTAAATGGACATAGATCTTTGTTTTTATAATATGTTTGTGTGTTTGCTGGACTGAATAAAGAGTATGATAGAGTTGTGAACACCTTCTCTCTGGAAACCCGATTGTTTCAGGTTGAATATACAAAGGAAAAGGTTGTTCTTGCTGCTGAAAAGCATATTACGTAGCCTTTCCTTTGTATGTCATCTATTATTGGACTTGTGGTTAGTATATCCACTATTATGATTATATATACTTTTTCGATTCACATTGTTTGGTTTAATGATTTCTAACATTGCTAGAGTTTTTACTATCAACTTCAGGAGAACTCAAAACCTTTTGTTGAAGTTACGTAGCCATTGGGGTCGAAAGGTCTTAAAATGCTTTCCTAGAGGAGTAGAGGTTTATGTATGCATTCAAAAGCTTTAAGCTTGAAATTAATCCACTTAATCCTAAATATTGTTTTTAGTAGAGGCTAATCACTGTTCAACAATTAATATGCGATTTTAAACATTTATCTTATTATCGCATCATTTAAGTGGCAATGCAGGCTGTTTACCTCTTGTATCTTCTTTCTTGTTGCAGTTGCTCGATCTAAATTTAAGGTAGAATTGCTTACCTCAATATGCCATGGCTGCATTATTGGGTTATCGCTTATCGTCAACTCAGTTTTGGATCCGATCATTAATGGTAACGTATAAAACTATTAATACTGAATGCATGTGTGTAATTATAAAATATAAACACAAAACAGCCGAAACCCTTTTTTATCTAATCGGTGTATAGGTAGTTAGTCATATTATTCTTGGCTATATACTTTGAAAAATGCGAACTCTATTGATGTAAAAAGCAAGGACGTTATTCAATCATTCTACATATTCATACATAAGCCTTTTCAATTCTTAACTTAATATTCATATTGATAATTGATCATAAGCCTTTTCAACTCTGTTGACACAATAATTTTTTTACCCAAATTATTTAAATGATTTTGTAAATATAATTATTTAGAGTCAATATTGTTACGAAATCGTAAGACCAGTAGGAAGAGAGTTACTAGAAAGATATTAATTCTGATATTAATATAAGTTCAAGGAATGATTGGGTTATCACTTATCGTCAACTCATTTCTTAAATATAACAATAAAATCTACTTATCTAATAAATGGGAGTTAGAACTGACGTCATATAGCTGATGTGGCGATTTCTTAGGCTATCCACGTAGGCAAAGTTATAAGGAAGGTGATGTCATTATTCTTTTTTTTAGATGGGGATGTATATTTCTTTTGTATTTTATTCTCTCTTCTAAAAGTTTTCTTAACACGCCTCCATTTTATTGGTTTCTCAATTATCAAAGTTACTTTCTTGAAATTAGAAGAGTAAAGCTCCAATCAAGAATTTGAAATTTGAATTTAACCACCTCTTTTTGTTAATGAAATTTCAGTTTCAAATTTGTTATAATGTTCATTCTCTAAATCTTCATCTCCGTGCCTCTTCAATAATTTCGCTCCTACTCCACAATACCTATTACTTCGACATGTATTCATTAGGTTTGTTTTTTATCCTCTTTCTTAATAATGTCTCTTTTAATTCTTTATGCTATTAAATAATTCGTTGTTAATTTAGGGATTTTTTTTAGTTGTTTGAAATTTGGTTACTATAGAATGAATGCTTATAAGGTGTTTGATCAAATGTCTAATAGAGTAAAAACTTTAATAAATATGAAAGTCTAAATATCTCTTGCTTAATCTCAATGCTTTGTTTGGGTTTATGATTATTTTGACTACTTTGGAAGATTTGTTTTCTCTAGATGTTGAAGAGTATCATAATTATGATTGAAAGGCATAATTTATGTTAAGTTTAGTTTGTAGATTACATTTAAAAAACAAACTACCTAAACTTTTGTGTTTATAGGAAACTTGATAGTAGTCTTTTACTTTAATTTATAATTGAAACACATCATTGAAACTTGAAATTTGAAAAGATAAAACTAATGATATGTATGAAAGCTTAAAATTTTGAATAAAAAGACCACGGACAAACTCAATGAAGATAAGTCACACTTCAGTTAATGGTTATTAGCAGCATGAGATCGAGTCATGAAGATAAGTCACACTTCATTGTGCAGGTAAGTTCTTAAGTGTATATAGTTTTATAATTAAACATACAATTATCACTTATCTTCCATTTTAAATGGACATAGATCGTTGTTTTTATAATATGTTTGTGTGTTTGCTGGACTGAATAAAGAGTATGATAGAGTTGTGAACACCTTCTCTCTGGAAACCCGATTGTTTCAGGTTGAATATACAAAGGAAAAGGTTGTTCTTGCTGCTGAAAAGCATATTACGTAGCCTTTCCTTTGTATGTCATCTATTATTGGACTTGTGGTTAGTATATCCACTATTATGATTATATATACTTTTTCGATTCACATTGTTTGGTTTAATGATTTCTAACATTGCTAGAGTTTTTACTATCAACTTCAGGAGAACTCAAAACCTTTTGTTGAAGTTACGTAGCCATTGGGGTCGAAAGGTCTTAAAATGCTTTCCTAGAGGAGTAGAGGTTTATGTATGCATTCAAAAGCTTTAAGCTTGAAATTAATCCACTTAATCCTAAATATTGTTTTTAGTAGAGGCTAATCACTGTTCAACAATTAATATGCGATTTTAAACATTTATCTTATTATCGCATCATTTAAGTGGCAATGCAGGCTGTTTACCTCTTGTATCTTCTTTCTTGTTGCAGTTGCTCGATCTAAATTTAAGGTAGAATTGCTTACCTCAATATGCCATGGCTGCATTATTGGGTTATCGCTTATCGTCAACTCAGTTTTGGATCCGATCATTAATGGTAACGTATAAAACTATTAATACTGAATGCATGTGTGTAATTATAAAATATAAACACAAAACAGCCGAAACCCTTTTTTATCTAATCGGTGTATAGGTAGTTAGTCATATTATTCTTGGCTATATACTTTGAAAAATGCGAACTCTATTGATGTAAAAAGCAAGGACGTTATTCAATCATTCTACATATTCATACATAAGCCTTTTCAATTCTTAACTTAATATTCATATTGATAATTGATCATAAGCCTTTTCAACTCTGTTGACACAATAATTTTTTTACCCAAATTATTTAAATGATTTTGTAAATATAATTATTTAGAGTCAATATTGTTACGAAATCGTAAGACCAGTAGGAAGAGAGTTACTAGAAAGATATTAATTCTGATATTAATATAAGTTCAAGGAATGATTGGGTTATCACTTATCGTCAACTCATTTCTTAAATATAACAATAAAATCTAGTTATCTAATAAATGGAAGTTAGAACTGACGTCATATAGCTGATGTGGCGATTTCTTAGGCTATCCACGTAGGCAAATTTATAAGGAAGGTGATGTCATTATTCTTTTTTTAGATGGGGATGTAATTTTCTTTTGTATTTTATTCTCTCTTCTAAATTTTTTCTTAACACGCCTCCATTTTATTGGTTTCTCAATTATCAAAGTTACTTTCTTGAAATTAGAAGAGTAAAGCTCCAACCAAGAATTTGAAATTTGAATTTAACCACCTCCTTTTGTTAATGAAATTTCAGTTTCAAATTTGTTATAATGTTCATTCTCTAAATCTTCATCTCCGTGCCTCTTCAATAATTTCGCTCCTACTCCACAATACCTATTACTTCGACATGTATTCATTAGGTTTGTTTTTTATCCTCTTTCTTAATAATGTCTCTTTTAATTCTTTATGCTATTAAATAATTCGTTGTTAATTTAGGGATTTTTTTTAGTTGTTTGAAATTTGGTTACTATAGAATGAATGCTTATAAGGTGTTTGATCAAATGTCTAATAGAGTAAAAACTTTAATAAATATGAAAGTCTAAATATCTCTTGCTTAATCTCAATGCTTTGTTTGGGTTTATGATTATTTTGACTACTTTGGAAGATTTGTTTTCTCTAGATGTTGAAGAGTATCATAATTATGATTGAAAGGCATAATTTATGTTAAGTTTAGTTTGTAGATTACATTTAAAAAACAAACTACCTAAACTTTTGTGTTTATAGGAAACTTGATAGTAGTCTTTTACTTTAATTTATAATTGAAACACATCATTGAAACTTGAAATTTGAAAAGATAAAACTAATGATATGTATGAAAGCTTAAAATTTTGAATAAAAAGACCACGGACAAACTCAATGAAGATAAGTCACACTTCAGTTAATGGTTATTAGCAGCATGAGATCGAGTCATGAAGATAAGTCACACTTCATTGTGCAGGTAAGTTCTTAAGTGTATATAGTTTTATAATTAAACATACAATTATCACTTATCTTCCATTTTAAATGGACATAGATCGTTGTTTTTATAATATGTTTGTGTGTTTGCTGGACTGAATAAAGAGTATGATAGAGTTGTGAACACCTTCTCTCTGGAAACCCGATTGTTTCAGGTTGAATATACAAAGGAAAAGGTTGTTCTTGCTGCTGAAAAGCATATTACGTAGCCTTTCCTTTGTATGTCATCTATTATTGGACTTGTGGTTAGTATATCCACTATTATGATTATATATACTTTTTCGATTCACATTGTTTGGTTTAATGATTTCTAACATTGCTAGAGTTTTTACTATCAACTTCAGGAGAACTCAAAACCTTTTGTTGAAGTTACGTAGCCATTGGGGTCGAAAGGTCTTAAAATGCTTTCCTAGAGGAGTAGAGGTTTATGTATGCATTCAAAAGCTTTAAGCTTGAAATTAATCCACTTAATCCTAAATATTGTTTTTAGTAGAGGCTAATCACTGTTCAACAATTAATATGCGATTTTAAACATTTATCTTATTATCGCATCATTTAAGTGGCAATGCAGGCTGTTTACCTCTTGTATCTTCTTTCTTGTTGCAGTTGCTCGATCTAAATTTAAGGTAGAATTGCTTACCTCAATATGCCATGGCTGCATTATTGGGTTATCGCTTATCGTCAACTCAGTTTTGGATCCGATCATTAATGGTAACGTATAAAACTATTAATACTGAATGCATGTGTGTAATTATAAAATATAAACACAAAACAGCCGAAACCCTTTTTTATCTAATCGGTGTATAGGTAGTTAGTCATATTATTCTTGGCTATATACTTTGAAAAATGCGAACTCTATTGATGTAAAAAGCAAGGACGTTATTCAATCATTCTACATATTCATACATAAGCCTTTTCAATTCTTAACTTAATATTCATATTGATAATTGATCATAAGCCTTTTCAACTCTGTTGACACAATAATTTTTTTACCCAAATTATTTAAATGATTTTGTAAATATAATTATTTAGAGTCAATATTGTTACGAAATCGTAAGACCAGTAGGAAGAGAGTTACTAGAAAGATATTAATTCTGATATTAATATAAGTTCAAGGAATGATTGGGTTATCACTTATCGTCAACTCATTTCTTAAATATAACAATAAAATCTACTTATCTAATAAATGGGAGTTAGAACTGACGTCATATAGCTGATGTGGCGATTTCTTAGGCTATCCACGTAGGCAAAGTTATAAGGAAGGTGATGTCATTATTCTTTTTTTTAGATGGGGATGTATATTTCTTTTGTATTTTATTCTCTCTTCTAAAAGTTTTCTTAACACGCCTCCATTTTATTGGTTTCTCAATTATCAAAGTTACTTTCTTGAAATTAGAAGAGTAAAGCTCCAATCAAGAATTTGAAATTTGAATTTAACCACCTCTTTTTGTTAATGAAATTTCAGTTTCAAATTTGTTATAATGTTCATTCTCTAAATCTTCATCTCCGTGCCTCTTCAATAATTTCGCTCCTACTCCACAATACCTATTACTTCGACATGTATTCATTAGGTTTGTTTTTTATCCTCTTTCTTAATAATGTCTCTTTTAATTCTTTATGCTATTAAATAATTCGTTGTTAATTTAGGGATTTTTTTTAGTTGTTTGAAATTTGGTTACTATAGAATGAATGCTTATAAGGTGTTTGATCAAATGTCTAATAGAGTAAAAACTTTAATAAATATGAAAGTCTAAATATCTCTTGCTTAATCTCAATGCTTTGTTTGGGTTTATGATTATTTTGACTACTTTGGAAGATTTGTTTTCTCTAGATGTTGAAGAGTATCATAATTATGATTGAAAGGCATAATTTATGTTAAGTTTAGTTTGTAGATTACATTTAAAAAACAAACTACCTAAACTTTTGTGTTTATAGGAAACTTGATAGTAGTCTTTTACTTTAATTTATAATTGAAACACATCATTGAAACTTGAAATTTGAAAAGATAAAACTAATGATATGTATGAAAGCTTAAAATTTTGAATAAAAAGACCACGGACAAACTCAATGAAGATAAGTCACACTTCAGTTAATGGTTATTAGCAGCATGAGATCGAGTCATGAAGATAAGTCACACTTCATTGTGCAGGTAAGTTCTTAAGTGTATATAGTTTTATAATTAAACATACAATTATCACTTATCTTCCATTTTAAATGGACATAGATCGTTGTTTTTATAATATGTTTGTGTGTTTGCTGGACTGAATAAAGAGTATGATAGAGTTGTGAACACCTTCTCTCTGGAAACCCGATTGTTTCAGGTTGAATATACAAAGGAAAAGGTTGTTCTTGCTGCTGAAAAGCATATTACGTAGCCTTTCCTTTGTATGTCATCTATTATTGGACTTGTGGTTAGTATATCCACTATTATGATTATATATACTTTTTCGATTCACATTGTTTGGTTTAATGATTTCTAACATTGCTAGAGTTTTTACTATCAACTTCAGGAGAACTCAAAACCTTTTGTTGAAGTTACGTAGCCATTGGGGTCGAAAGGTCTTAAAATGCTTTCCTAGAGGAGTAGAGGTTTATGTATGCATTCAAAAGCTTTAAGCTTGAAATTAATCCACTTAATCCTAAATATTGTTTTTAGTAGAGGCTAATCACTGTTCAACAATTAATATGCGATTTTAAACATTTATCTTATTATCGCATCATTTAAGTGGCAATGCAGGCTGTTTACCTCTTGTATCTTCTTTCTTGTTGCAGTTGCTCGATCTAAATTTAAGGTAGAATTGCTTACCTCAATATGCCATGGCTGCATTATTGGGTTATCGCTTATCGTCAACTCAGTTTTGGATCCGATCATTAATGGTAACGTATAAAACTATTAATACTGAATGCATGTGTGTAATTATAAAATATAAACACAAAACAGCCGAAACCCTTTTTTATCTAATCGGTGTATAGGTAGTTAGTCATATTATTCTTGGCTATATACTTTGAAAAATGCGAACTCTATTGATGTAAAAAGCAAGGACGTTATTCAATCATTCTACATATTCATACATAAGCCTTTTCAATTCTTAACTTAATATTCATATTGATAATTGATCATAAGCCTTTTCAACTCTGTTGACACAATAATTTTTTTACTCAAATTATTTAAATGATTTTGTAAATATAAATATTTAGAGTCAATATTGTTACGAAATCGTAAGACCAGTAGGAAGAGAGTTACTAGAAAGATATTAATTCTGATATTAATATAAGTTCAAGGAATGATTGGGTTATCACTTATCGTCAACTCATTTCTTAAATATAACAATAAAATTGTATGACCTATTTTCTTTTAATATTTTTTTTGAGCCTATCTGTTTTAAATTATAAGCCAAAGCAACCTTATTTATGTCAATTGGTTTAAAACAATCACTTTGAGTACATAGGAATGTAATTCTATGATTTGATTTTGACGCTTGATCATTTTAATGAATCTTTGTCTCTGCACATTTATTCGCCTTCAACAGAAGCAAGAAGGATGTTTCAAGCAAGTGGATTCAAAGAATTTGAATACAAGGGGTAAGTCGACTTTACTTATATTATATATGAGCACGATTTAGAGGATTTGTGTTTGAATTTTCTGTCAGCAATCTATCTTTTTAGCTATCTATCTTCAATGTTGGAAGAAAATGGATGGGTTGGACAAAGAGTCAAACGAGTACATTTTGGTAATGGTCGTAACACAGTGGTTTGACCTGAAACACGATGTGTATAGCTTTATACAAATTGATGGATTTGCCTAGGAGTTAAAACAGTCAACTTGCATATGACTATAACTATAACAATGTCAGTTTCATTAGGTTCTCATTTGTATTTCAATGTTTCATGCAGGGAAGTTGTTCTCAAATTTGGGGAATTTGCATTTTGTACTTCAAATAATTGATGAAAGTTATAGAAGCACTTATATAAAGAAAAACAAATCTATATTAGGCAAATAACATTTTTTGTACAAGTTAAGGCCAATGGGGATGGAATTTGGCAATAGGGAAGTTTTGTTTGTTTTGATGTTTGTAACCGTTAATTTATACTTCCTTTGTTATCTCTTACGGATCATTTAAAATAATGAGAAAGTTACTTTTAAGAAGAACTATTTCTCTATTTATATAATACTAATGAATTAAGTTATTTTAGCAACTTTGAAAAAAAGTATTTATATTTATATTTTTTCATCTGCCAATTTGACATATTTTGTTTTACGTAGTCCCTATATTACACGGGTACCATGCTAGAATAATAAGACCACGGACAAACTCAATAAAAGAATAAGTAGATAAACAATTATGGCTTGATGTCCACTTACTTGACTTTTTGTTTGTTATTTTATTGGTATGCCTAAAATGTTGACACCAAAAAGTGGAATCGTGGGTGTCGATTTTGTCAAAGTATTTTTATAAACACTCACGGCTTAAAAAAAAACTTTAATTCGTTCATTATTTTTGTTTCATGGAAAAGAATAAATGTTTTATTTTGGGATCATGCTATCGGCCTTAATCTTTATATGTCCTTTTTCTCTGTAAAGATTCACGAAAAAAAAAGTTATAAGTTTTTATATTATGATCCCAAAATGATAGTTCTTTATGTTTTATAGATTGAATCTCATTAGTTATTTTCTGGAGTTGTAACAGTTATATTTATTTGCAGAATTCATAAATGAATCAAGATTGAGGCAAGATTTGATGGAAGGTTTGAGATTGCAATGTTGCATTTTTATGATCATACTTATTGTCAATGCTGATGAATAGTTTTTACATCATATATATTTTTGGATAGGAAAATATCATTTAGCTATTAGTTTGTGTAAATTTTAAATATTTTAAAAGTAATTAATACGGATGTGTATGTTTATATTATCTATCCTTTTATCAAATATCTTAAAGCATGAATTATTAAGGATTAAAAAACGAAATTTGTGACAACCGTCAAAATCCAGGTACTTATTCTATTGTTATATCAACTCGGAACGTTAGTTACTTCTTTGTCTCGTTCGCTCTATTTTGGTTCGTAACTTTTGAATCTATACTTTATCGGAACTAGTGTCGAAATAACTTCCGGAATCAAAATTATAAGTCCTAATACCAAGAAAACACTTATTGAACTTTCCTAAGTTCATAACTTATCATAATTAAAAAAAAAACTTTCAATTAACAAAAAGGTCCAACGAATCAATAACGCAAAAACGAAAATTTTGAAAAGGACAAAAGCCCCGGTGCGCAGCACCTAGTGCTAGGGTGCGCAGCACCTGGCGCCTGGATTCAAAAATTTTACACATTTGGTCCTTTACTCGTTTTTACCACTCACCACCCACAAGGACCAATCAAAAACGAGTCTTTTACTGCTTTACCTGTCCCAAGACCAGATTTGGGAAACCCCATACCCTATTATCAATTCATTTTCATTTTACCTTTCATTTTATTCAAAACTAAAAACACACACAAACACATCTTCTCTCAAATCCTCTCAAGAATAATCAAACTCCAGTGACTTTTCATCATTATAAACACATTTCCATCCATACAAATCGTTCCAAACCTTAGTAGAAGCAAAGGGGTATCGTTTTATCAAAAAGGACCACGGTTGTAAACGTTTTTGGAGCAATAATCCGGCCAAAACTCTTCACCTAGAGTTTTCCTTCGGTAGATCTCTATACTTTTACTATTATTTCACTAATATCCATTTGCATGTAAGATCTAACGGTTAAAAATCCGATTTTTCATAAATCTATGACTTTTTATGGTCAAAAACGTTTTTAATCGAAATATTCTTTAGATCCACAAATCTGTGGATAAAAACGATTTTGGAACTGTTAAAATGTTGTTTAAAACCATATTTACTGATTGCATGTTAGATCTAAACATCAAAGAAGAGTTTTTATGAAGTTTTATATCACTTTTCTTACAAAAACGAGTTTTAACTAAAAAGTAATTAGATCTACATATTTGTGGTTTAAAGTTGTTTATAAACTGACAAAACTTTATCTTATATGTTATACACTGGTTGCATGTTAAAATCTACAAGTCACAAAACGTTTTTAGCAAGAAAAACACAAAACGGGATTGTGACAGCAGCCAGGTGCGCCGCACCTGTGCCCAGGTGCGCAGCACCGGGCTGCTGTCCTCCCAAAAATCGTCGTTTTCTCGATTTAAAAGTTGTGTATACATTCTGGACTTTTACCAAATCATAAAGGGACTGAGATAAACAAGATCTATTATAAAAGTGACTTGTGTTGGACCATTTGGACTTTAATAAACTATATTATATGTGTTATTGTATTTTAGGTGATTTGTGAGCGGAATTGATTGGTAATTTTTGGATATGAAATTTGGGCGCGGAAGCGCTGCCCAAATTTCATCGGAAATTACAAATCACTTCAGCGAGCAAAACACTTAAAGATATAATGACCTAAAACGCTAAATCGGACTTTCGGACAATACGCGATAATTACCTTTGGACTATTTTGACACTTACACTTTAATGACAATTACCTATATTATTATTAAGAACTTAATAATATAACACTCATTAAACTACCTTGGTATTAATAGGCAATCCGTGATTCCCGGCTTATACTTTTCGACCGCATTCCAAGTTTCCGATCTCTTCGCAATCCGTGAGTTACAACCCCTTATTTATATGTTTTACATTTTGGGGGAAACATAAGATTATTTGCATGTTATACTTTACAAAACAACTTGCAATACTGAAACCTTGATTTATCAAACTTTGATTTATTAAACCTAAACTTGATTTATCAAACTATGACACTGAAACGTCTACTTAATCTCATATGCGTAAAACATCTCTTTCTCTACTTATAATTGTTATGTATCTCTTTATCTCAACTACTTATTGATACTTGTATGCGTAACCGACCCTTGATGGAACTATAACATGTTTCTAAGTGACGTGATACTCTCTCTTTTTAAAATGATAAGCTTTCCCAGTGCCCACCCATGTTTTAGTTTCTCTCTTACACACTATTAACTACTTAAGCCGTATAGTAATTATGGGTATCGATACTTAGGAAATAACCGTTCCTTGCTTAGATGGCAGTCTAAGTACATATTACTGAATTTCTCTCTTTTAACTTTCCGTTTGAGAGGCGGGAAGTTGGGGCCTCTCGGTTGATAATCGGATTAGTGTGAACACTTAGTTATAGATGCCAAGGGATTGATACAAGAAATCTATTTAGTTATTTACGCATAAACTTATAAACTTTTAGCGATGATTATCCGCTGTTACTATTTGACTAAATGTGAATCTATTTAGTCTTTACAAGTTAGGGCACAATTCGCCCGATACTTAAACTTTACAAGTATATAAACTTTTTAAGCGACTTTCTCCGCTAATCTTCCCGTTGGGAAACCCTTACGTTATATACTTTACTCATACTTTTTATGCCACTATTTAAACTGTAACTCACTCACTGCGTTTTCGTAGTTGACACTTTATCTTATGTTTCAGGAAATTTAGTGTAAGCTCATGATGCATGGCGTGGATGGGTCAAAGCGGTCGCGTGAGGACGTTGTTGGGAAAGACCTTGGCCAGTTGTTTTGGGAATTATTTTATGAACACTTTTAACCATGTGTCGTTGTGTTAAACAATTTATCTTTCGGTTGTTCAAATTGTTTTAAACATTTACTTTTTATTTTGAATGAATGACTCTTTTACCGTTATGTTTGTATGACCTGTGACATGATTTTCCAGCTCTTCACACTTCCGTGTTTCCGCTTTAGCGGGGTGTGACAGACTTGGTATCAGAGCACAGGTTATAGAGAAAAACGGTTTTAAGAATTTTTCAAAAATTTTCGAAACCAAACTATAACCAAAACTTTTCGGAAAATCACTTATGGGTCTAAACTTTAGAGAATTAATTTCGCGATTGCATATTTATTTTCAACTACGCATGGCCTGATCACCCATGCCTAGTTCAAAAGAAATTATGCAAGGACGAAACGTAATTACTAATGTTAACGGTTTTGAGTCAAAATTCCCGGCACTGTCTTTTCCCGACGCTCACGCGACTGACCCGTACATGCAATTCATTACACTTTTCCTTTATCATTTCCTTGTGTTCTCTATTACTCACGAAACTTTATACGTCTCAGATCTATCATGTCTCAATCGTCTCTACCGACCGAAGATACCTCTACGACTATTAGCAGCGGCAACGGGTCTAGCCCGAGGACCGTATTACCGCCGTCTCGTGTGACACCTGGTGCGACACCTTTTCGACATCCAGGATCGTTCCAACCCATACCTCGTCAGCCATCCGTGGACCCGTATGACCCAGTCGGACACCCTCCCGTTATGGAAGTCTACCCATGGGAACGCCAGTTCCTGGAGGACACGCGTCGTGCCCAAGGGGCCGGACCTAACCTCCAACTTCCTCCACCCGAGGCATTCCGCACAGTATTTCACGAAGTCCAGCGGATTGCCGGCGAAACTCAGCAGCAGGCCCTTAACCTATTCGAAGCCTCTGACGAAACCCACAAACTGGCAGAACAGGCCATCCGGATCATCTCGACGGCCCAAACCACCGCCCGGACTGTACGAACCCTTATCTACGTCATCTGGGCTATGGGAGCGCTGATTATAGCCATCGTCGCCTTAATGATCTTCGACCGAAGTCACTAGGGACATCCGTCATTCATACCTCTAGCTAGTCGTAATTTTTCCATTGTATACGATTAGGCTAGTATCTATCATTTTCTATGTATCGTACTGTATTCTCTATTCGAACCTTGTATCCAACTTTTGTTTAATGAATGAAGTTCCATTTATTATTATCTATTGTTACCTCTCTTGTGAATCTATGCTTGATGCAATCATTACTTCTTGGATCTTAATCTTGTGTGTACTATTGATCAGTTATTTTAACCTCGTGCTATAAATTATCCATGGCTGCTTAACTTTAATCTTATCATATTCCATTCGTGCGTTCTAAACTAAATCTGTTCTTCTGATTGTAGAATCATGGCTCCTCGTACCAACGCTGCAATTATCGCCGAGCAGGTGGCCGAGCAGTTGCAGGCTGCGATGCCCAACATGATCGCCCAGATCACCGCGGGAATCAACGCCAATGTCAACAACCACCAGCAGCAGCAACAGCAACAGCAACAGCAACAGCAACAGCAACAGCAACAGCAACAGCAACAGCAGCAGCAGCAGCAGCAACCGAACCCTCCTCCGTGCACCTACAAGAGCTTCATGGCCTGCAAGCCAAAGGAGTTTCACGGCACAACTGGTGCTGTGGGATTGGTTCAATGGTTTGAAAGCATTGAATCGGTCCTGCACATCAGCCGATGTGCCGAGGCAAACAAGGTGGAGTACGCGTCCTGCGTATTCCATGGCCGAGCTCTGTCGTGGTGGAACACGGTTGTCCAAACCCGAGGTCGAGATAATGCTTATGCCCTTCCCTGGAACACCTTTAAGAACCTACTCATAGAAGAGTACTGCCCAAGAGGAGAGATCAAGAAGCTCGAGGCTGAGCTGTGGGACCACAAGATGGTCGGGAACGATATTGAGAAATACACTACCCGATTCCACGAACTCGCCCGATTGGTTCCAAGGTTGGTAACCCCCGAGGAGAACCGGATCGACCTATACATCTCTGGTCTGGTCCCGGAGATCCGAGGCATGGTCATGGCAGCTGAACCTCAAACTCTCCAGAGCGCAATCATCCTGGCTTACCAGCAACCTCCTCACCACTTCCGGATCCTCCAAGAAGGAGACTGGTGGAAGAGGAAGGCCGAGTCAACTCCGAGGAGAAGCGACCGTATCAAGAAGACCCGGAAACTACGCCGTGACTGCTTCACCCACATCTGCACCTGCGCCGCCAGCTAAGTCTGGGACTTACCGGTTCGCACCCAAAGTGTGACAAGTGTAACTTCCACCATATCGGGAACTGTCCCGTATGCCTTAGGTGCCAGAAGACGGGCCACTATGCCAAGTACTGCCCTGACAAGTTTGCTACTCCAGCCCCGAAAAGAACCTGCTTCGAGTGCGGGAGCGACCAACACCTTCGCAATGCCTGCCCCAAGCTTAACCGAGCTCCACAGAATCAAGGAGGGCAAGGCAGGGGTCGCACATTCGGATTAACGGCTGAGGAGGCGCGTCAGGACCCCAATGCAGTTACTGGTACGTTTTCTCTCAACAATCACTTTGCTTCCGTATTATTCGACTCAGCCGAAAGAAGTTTCATTTCCTTAGAATTTAGACCCCTCATAGGGTTAGAATCTGAAGTTCTTAAGGATAGTTTTACCGTTGAATATGCTAACGGCCAAGAATTTGAAGCTAAGGATATAATCTTAGGATGTTCCCTGTGCCTATCTGATAAATTTTCCCCATCGACTTGATTCCTATCGAGCTTTCCAGTTTCGACGTTATCGTTGGAATGGACTGGCTATCTCGCTTTCGAGCGGAAATCATTTGTTTCGATAAGCTTATCCGTATTCCTCTTTCGGAAAAAGAGACTCTCGTTGTTCAGGGAGACAAGCCTGGACGACAACTCCGCATTGTATCTTCCATCAAAATGCGCAAGTACCTCCTGAGGGACTATGACGCATTCCTTGCCCACGTCGTCGAGCGTAAACCTTCTGAGACTCGACTACAAGATATTCCCGTAGTCAAGGATCATCCCGAAGTCTTTCCCGAGGATTTG